>OZ014532.1:129535982-130090927 GCA_963966105.1 Volucella zonaria | reverse complement strand
AAATAAACGTTATTTTAATGTTATTCAAATTTGACAGATGACTACACCTGTCAATGTTGTTTACACTGAACAAAGGTCAATAACTGAAGTGAGAAGAAATAGATATAGATAGGTACATGCAAACAAACAGAACCTCTCTCTAATACCTGGCAAGCGCAATCGTGCGTAGAAATTGAAAGCATCCCTGCGCACATCTTTAATGGCTTGACTATGTACGAGTAAGTCATATGATTTATGTGAAGGTACCTACATCTGTGTAGTGTTTTTTTTTTTTTTTTTTTTATTTGTTGTTGTATAAAAGATAAATAAGGTTTCATATAAAAGGTACAACTAGAAGGGACTCAACTTGAAGACAATAAATTTTCTTACAATTTCTTTTCTCGGATGGAAAAAAGAAAAACGAAGTCGAAATGCGGTGCGTATCAAAGCAATCTGAAACGAAAAGAACCGAACCCATACAAACCCTCCCTCTGGTGGTGGGCAATTCTTCTTTATTATTTGACGGGGATCTTGGGATTCTTGTTTCATAATTTTCTTCTCTTATTTTTATTCCAGCTTAATTCGATATGAGATAAGGACGAGAGCGAGAATTATATATTGAGATTACGCCAGTATAAGTATTTCCGTTCGAACGAGTACCATTTCATGTGTGTAAGAGGTGCTGAGAATGCAATACTCGCACATAAGATCAAACCGAGAAGGGGATGAAATGTTATTGTTTAGAGGAACGAGTGGTAATTTTTATGAGGTCATTTGCTGATGTCTCAAATAGATTTATTACTCTGGCAATATGTGTAACATACAATGTTATTGCAGCAAATTGAAAATCAAGAAACTTTTTTAATTTTTTTTTTTAAATCTATGGTAGATACGATAGACGACAACATCGTACGGAACGACGAATAGCTTTTGTTTTAGTCGATATATGGGTATTTTACTACACTCTTATACGAGGCAATATATCAATAGTTTGTTCAAATTAAGTTGGTGAATGAACTCGTTGCCTCAATACTGTTTCCAAACCACTCGTATATACAGTACTTATAACTTGCGATGATGAGGAAGTTCAGAAGAACATATTGCACAATTTATCTGGTGTGGCCCTGGTTCTGGGCACGCTTTCAGGGTTGTCAGGAATTTTAACTGGTCGTTATGTTTCTTCGATAAAGACGCGAATGCCGCTGCTGACATAATCACAGAAACTATTCTCTTTGGAATGAGATACTTTATCCCTAATCGGATGAAGAGTATCAAGCCAAAAGAAAAGGCCTGGTACGACTCGAGCTGTAAAGAGGCTGTCAGGGTTAGCGAAATGTTTTTACAGTCCTAGGCCAAGAGGAAAACCGAAAAAAGTTCAAACAAGCCAGAAATGACTGCAACGTCTTTCTCAAGAGCGTGAAATTTTTATACGACCAAAAACTGAGGCAAAATATACTACAATGCCCCAAAGGTAGTAACAATTTTTGGTCGTTCGTCAAAAATATTCGAAATTCTGACTCACCCTCCATCCCAACGCTCATTTACAATGACATTCCAGCAAGGCTAATCGGATTACTCAACACTCCCAGACTGTGCTTTGTCCCCACCTACACTTGAACGCGTCGAATCTTCAATGGGACGAATCCACTTTCGTACTCGTGTAGTAGCAAGAGTACTTCAAGATCTTAACATTCACAAATCCGCTGATCTAGATGGTATATCTCCCCTTCTTCTCAAGAGGTGTTCTTCCTCGCTCGCAAAATCACTGCGTAAGCTTTTTCATCAATCCTACTCTTTAGAACTGCTTCCGCCCAGCCCGTCCCTAAAAAAGGCGAACTTTCTTCCCTCTCCTCCTACAGACCCATTGCACTTACGTTTCTTCTTTCCAAGGTCATGGAAACGCTGATAAACCGTCAGCTAATGAAATATCTCGAAACACGAAAACTTCTCAATGACCGGCAATATGGTTTTCGTAGCAACAGGTCCGCTGGTGATTTGATGACATGTCTCACCGAAAAGTGGAACCAAAGCGTACATCAATCTGGCGAAAGCAAGATAGTTGCAGTTGATATTTCTAAGGCATTTGACAGAGTTTGGCGTCAGGCTCTTTCGTCGAAAATGCGTGCCTTTGGGATCGATGACTCTCTTCTTCAATGTATTGGAAATTACCTTTCGGGACGCTCAATTCAAATTGTCTTCGACGGTTTCAAGTCTGATATTCATAAAATAAATGCTGGTGTGCCACAGGGCTCCGTTCTGTCTCTGACACTCTTTTTAATTTTCATCAACTATCTCTTGTCTGCTACTTCTAATCCAATATATTCCTTTGCTGATGACAGTACATATTCTCTGCTTTCCATACTCGTTCCCGGACTCACGTACCTGCTCTCCGGCTGTACAACGGGAACGGCAGCGTATGTTAAGCTCATTAAATTCCGATATTAACAGCATAACCAACTGGGGAACTATAATATCAACAGAGTGGAATTGAATGCTTCCAAAACTCAATGCTGTTTACTGCCATTACAGCGATATCTAAATACCCAGCCATTATCCATTTATGGCACTTACATCGTCGAAACTGAAAAACTTTCCATTCTCGGTGAGTGTGTCAGTGACAACTTACGTTGGAATGATCACATATTCGATGTCGTCAAAATGTCTAGGTTTCCTCAAGCGATGTAAGAAATATTTTACTCCCTCTGATCTGGCCTCAATATACCACCTTGAACAAAAATTTCCCGGGGGACACCACCGTGTTGCGCTCCCATTGTTCCGATTTGAGTTCTGTTTTTTTTTTTTTTGTTAAGTTGGTAAATCTCTAAATCGTACCATCATAGCTTGACATTTACAAAAGTTACGTAGCCAAGAGTACATCTATCTCTGTGTGTGTTGGCGATTTTTTACAATTTTAGAAATGGATTTGTTGGAAAAGTGTTTCGGCAACGATTCTCTAAAGAAAACGGTCGGTTACCAGTGGCACGAGCGGCTCAAAAGTGGCCGTGAGTCAATGGAAGATGATGAACGCAGTGGCAGACAATCGACATCGAAAACCGACGAAAACATTGGTGAAGTAAAAGAAATGTTGGTCAATAACCGCAAATTAACCATCAGAGAGATAGCAGACGACTTGAACATTGCCTATGGATCCGTCCAAGACATTTTGGTTAATGATTTGGGTTTCCGTCGTGTAGCAGCAAAGTTTCATGCGAAAAAGAGACCGTGTTGACGTCGCAAAAGAGATGATTTGCGAGGCTGAATCCGATCCTACATTCATCAAAAGGATCATTACTGGAGACGAGATGTGGGTTTATGAGTACGACACGCAATCCAGACATCTGGCAAGTGCATGGCGTTCACCAAATGAGCCGAGACCAAAAAAACCACATCGTTTTCAGTCAAAAAAGAAGGCAATGCTCACGGTTTTCATGGATTACAACGTTGTAGTGCATCATGAATTTTTGCCAGAAGGCCACACAGTAAACAAAGAGTATTATTTGGGCGTTATGAGACGTTTCCGTGAAGCAATTCGCCGGAAGAGACCAGAATTGTGGGCAGAAAGCTTGTGAATTTTGCACCATGATAACGCACTGTCACACAGTGGCATCATTATTCGTAATTTTTTGACGAAAAATGCAAAAAATACCATCCAACAGCCACCGAATTCACCTGATTTAGCTCCCTGTGACTTCTTTCTGTTCAATCGAGTTAAAAAACCACTACGGGGAACGCGTTTCAACAGCCGAGAGGAAGTATTGGAAAAATCGCAGGAAGCACTGATGGACATAACATACCGAAAACCGAATATAAAAAATGTTTTGAAGATTGGATAAAGCGCTGGCATAAGTGTGTTGCAGTCAATAGCGATTACTTTAAATTGGGAAATATAGATTTAGATGAATAAACTTGTATTTGCAATTTTCTGAATACATTCCGGGAACTTTTTGATCGAGGTAGTATAAGGCATTCATCCGCCCAAAATTGGAGTACAATGCCCACATCTGGTCAGGTGCTACTAAAACATCTCTCCACCTGCTAGATAGGATTCAAAACCGTGTTATAAAACTAATAGGTGATACTAATATCAGTCAATCAATTGACACCCTCCAACTGGGGATGGCCGTGGTGTAGTGGTACTAGCAATCGCTTCTCACTCGGAAAGTCAAGGTTCGAACCCTAGCCACGACAAGCTTTCATTTGTGTAATTGGAACTCAGTCAGAAAAATCTGCGTGTGAAGGCATAACACTGACATGTAGATTTGGCTGTTGTACGGTTTTCAAACACGAAAACAACCGTTAAAATTCACAACCTCACCATTCCGAGTGAAGAAAATCTCTCCGTCCTATTCGGACTCCCACCCCTGGAGAGTCAATATCGAAACCAAACACACCTGAGTTTCAAACCACTACATCACAAACTTTCCTTTCTCCTCCTTCTACCTTTCCGCCCGGCGCCCTGGCAACAGTGTAAGGGTATTCATAACCCCTTTGGCGCGCGTAAATTATAAAAAAAAAAAAAAAAAAAAAAAAACACCGAAGTAAAGTTTCCTGTCTCACTCTGTTTTATCGCTATTTCCACCACCAGTGCTCCATTGAAATCGTCAGTAGCATTCCGCCCATTCAAATTTCAACCGTAACATCCGTCTCGCTATGAATGCTCATCAATATACCCTCAAGCCCATTTTCGGAAGTACTCTAAAATATCGTGATCCGTTCTTAAGCCGTACAACTCGCTTATGGAATGGTCTGCCGATCTCTGTGTTTCCTGGTCGTTATAACTTACAAACATTTGAAAACAATGTACATCGGTACCTGTCCTTTCTTCCTCCCTAAACTTCCTTCGCCCGCGCTGTATACAAACATTTTAAGGGTATACAAACCCCTTGAGCGCGCGCTCTTTATAAAAAAAAAATATAAAAAAGGAAGAATTCATTGGCTATCGGCTTGACTTTACTTTTTGCATGTTCATACCTTATGAGAGATGCCTGCCTTCATATAGACCTACACTGATCTAAATTGGATAATGAAAACTCTGCCTCCCCTTTGCTAATTTATTCTAATCTAACTGGAAGAATTTGAAGTAAGATATTTCAGATGTTTGATGCTATGAACCCAATTTAAATTTGGTTTCATATACCTAATAGGTAGGTTAATAGTCAAACATGGCAGCAATGGCCTTTCTATCCCATAGCGCTGCAAGTCTTGAACTAATTGAACAGGCTGCTGAAGTCAAATTGTTATTTTCACAGGCGCAGCCTCACACTGATGCATAGCAACGTAAGGTGTTGACTATAACCCTAAGAAAGTTAAATAAAAATTATGTGAGTTTGGCGGCAGGTTCTAGGCAAGCACACAAACGTTGTCGCTCGCAACAGAACAAGCAGACAGACGCGCGCTATTTCGACGTCAGGTTTTAGTTTTTTCAGTCTTTCTTCCTCGAAGTGATGCTAAATGTGCTTCATATTCTCCTATAGATGGTTGTTTAATGGAACTACAGCGCGTCCGCACAATATACCTGACGGCAGTTTTGTGCCCAATTTTCTGCACGCTACGGACATTTCTTGCTGAAGGTTGCAACATCCAACCACTCTCTTAGGTAACTTGCACAAAATGCTTTTCCGGTTTTACTCAAATTGCTCGCAATTTGTTCCATTTTTTTTTTTTACTTAAATAAAAAGTAAAATTGCCTATTGAATCGTCAGCTGAGTTGAGGAGAACGTCGAAACTTTCATTTCGTTTGAACATTTCGAGCGGCAGCTGAATCGGCGTTGCTCTACACACGAAGCAGCCTTGTTTTCAAACGCTTTACTTTTATGAGACATTTTTTGCTGTAACGTTAGACTGTTTAGCATATCCTCAAGGTAAGCTTCTAGCTAATAGCGATCATTGATATAAATAGGTTTTAATACTTTGGCATTTGACTTGGTCACTCTCAAAGACTGTTCGAGACGCACTTGTATAGGCCAGGTCCATCTTTCGAAAATTCTAATTGCCAAAAAGTGATTTCCATAAGTCATTTAATTCGTTCGCCGACTATGCGTGAGTGTAGCGTCATTCTGTTAAAACCACATCTCTTCCAGATATTTAAGTGTTGTCAAAGAAATATTTACTGACAACGGTTAAGGAAGAATCTCCACTGATAAGTGAAATTCGGCTTAATTTTTGGAAAAATATTATCCTAAAATGAAATCAACGTGAAATTGTACCAAGTTGTATATTTTTGCAGACGTCTGGACTCCTTTAAGATAAACCGAATATCAGTTTGCAACTAATCTAGAAACTAAACAGCAAAAATGATGGATCGGTGACTTTGATTCCTTCAATAGATCTAACACGGGGGTAGCGTAAGTCAAAGCCCCTTGCTCGTAATCTTCCACGTAGTGGGCAGATAAACAATAAATTTAAATCCAGTTCCATATTAGTCCACGCCGACGATATTCTTTTCAGTATACGCGCTTCTTTGTCATGTTGATATTATTGCATTATTTGAAAATATGAAATCTATTCACTGTTCGGTGAATGGCTTCTTTAAATGGCGATTTTATTGGGTAAATGAACTCCTTTTTTCTTTAAATGGCACCACAGTCTGAGTTGGAACCCAACAGCTGATGCCAGATGAATCGAATCTCAGCATTGTTTGTCCGATCCTGAGAAGAGGAGATCCCCTGAATTGCGACAACTACTGGGACATAAATCTGCTAAATATCACAAACAAGATCTTTGCTGATGTACTATGTACTCGTTTGTGAATATCTCAAATGAATCGTTCACCATCGACCAAATCTGTATTCGTTCTTCGGAAGATTTTAGATAAGACCAAAGAATATCAAATCAATACCCAACTCCGCTGAATCGGTATACAAAGGTATACAGGTTTTGGCATCGTTGAAAAATCATCCCGGTGGAACAGGATGTTGCTGGAGAGCTTCGTTGCTCTATCCATATCGAAAGAAACATCACCGAACTCAGATAGAGCGACGTGCCACCAAGCGATGCCTTTCACATTGCGCTTGAAAACATAATGCTCTCGAGCTAACACTGGGGTGCAATATTTCAAAAATCTGTTCAACTTCTCCAATATACAAATTACATTGACATAATCGGAAGATGTCATCGGGCTGTCAATGGATCGGGCTATCAATGGAGTTTTTGTCAGTATTGAAACAGAAGCAGAAAAAACGGTCTGGCGGTCAATAAAAGACAAATAAAATACATACATAAATGCTGTTATCAAAACAGAATTTACACATCTTTACAAAATCAAGAACCAACTCCTGTCAGCCTCTTCTATCATCTTAGTAGGTAATTGAGTTCTGAGGCTCTATCTCGAGTAACGAAGATGGCGCTCTCCAAGACCCCCGTCATCCCTATCGTGTCATACGGCACTAGGTAGGAACACAATGGATGAAAACCATTTTGAGAGCTTTGAACGAAATATTCTCCATGTCTCCTAAGGATGTAAAGGATGCTGAGTTAGCATTGCCATTTCATCATGGAAGGACTTACACCCGAATAACGCTTACATATTATTGAATTTTATTATCAAGATTTGTGCTCTGTGAAAAATGTTTTTTGCGCACTTCAATCATTTCACGGTCGTCATAATCGACCTACTGAGCAAGCAATTCAAGCCATCGTAACCAAATTCCGCACCAATTTCACGCTATTGGACATCAATTGGACATTGCACCTACGTAGAATGTGTACAGAGGAAAATATTGTAGCTGTATCCGCCAGTGATCTGTCCATTCGTCGCTGTTCGCTGCAATTGGGATTATGTTACTCAACTACATCGACAATTTTACGCAAGGATCTTGGTCTAAAACCTTACACCAACAGCGTTGAATTTTCGGTAAGTGGGTCTTAGAAAAGCTGGAGGAAGATCCGCTTTTTTATCGAAAAATTGTCTTCAGCGACGAAGCTCTCATATCTGGTTGAATGGGTATGTTAATAAACAAAACTGTAGCATTTGGCCCGATGAATAACCTCCGGCAATGCAAGAGCCTCCAATGCACCCACAAAAATGCACTGTTTGGTGCGGTTTATGATCCGTCGGAATCATTGGCCCGTATTTTTCCAAAGATGACACTGAGAACAATGTTACCGTCAATGGCGCCCGCTATCGTTCAATGATCTCGAATTTTTTTTGCCCAAAATGCACGAACTGAACCTGGTCGACTTGTGGTTCCAGCAAGATAAAGCTACATGTCACACAGCACACGAATCAATGGACCAATTGAGCAATGAGTTCGGTGTCCAATTTATCTCTCAATTTGGACCGCTGAATTGGCCGGCTAGATCGTGGGATTTGACACCTTTAGACCATTTTTTATGGGGATACGTCACATCACTCGTCTATGCCGAAAAACCATCGTCAATTGCAGCCTCGGAAGACACGTATTATTAGCGAGATACCGAGATACCAGGACTCTTCGTATGGACCACTTAAAACGTAGTCGTGATCACTTACATGAAATAATCTTTAAAAAGTAAATGGCAAGCATTGATTTATAAACTCAAATAAAAATTTTGTACACTTTCGCAATTTTCCTCTTTTTTTTTGACAATTGAAAACCAAGGTTTAAAAAATCACCCATTATAACAATATGGATCTGCTCATAAGGCTGTAACTGCAGCGAATTAATTCTCTAAATCATGTAGAGCGCGTGGCCTCCAGTGCTCTAGTTAACTTTAACCCCGTAGCGCAACGCAATAAAGGAAGATCTTACCTAAGAGATTGAGGTGACAGATATGTATGTATTCGTATACTTGAATTAAGTTCAGCCTCCTCAATTCCAAATTATCGCGTTCATTTTTGCCAAAATTTATTTTAAAGGCAGTTTAAGCTGTATTGTTGTCCTGTACAAGTCCCTAGGCATTTTCATTCGGATTGGCTTCTGGAGACTGGATGACTAATCCATTACATCCAGCTATGACTTTGAAATTTCGGATCGTTTTCACTCTTATAGGAGCCAATCTCGATTTCTACTTGCGCAATTCACACAAGTCTCAAGGAATTGCTTAAGAAATATTACGCTTCGTCAATGAAAGTAATCCAGTCCAGTTCTTGTTAATAACATTTGTCTTGTTTTTACTACTTTTTAAACGATCTTTATTTTTCTCCATTCCGGTTTAGCATCATCGTTTAACCCACTTCTTCACAAAACTCTCAAATTAAGATTAAAAAAAAAAAAACATAGCCTTAAACCGGTCTTGTATAGGGCCCTCAGAGAACGAACAAATTGGTGATATAGCGTATATGGTCTTGCCAACGGAAATTGTCATTGACGCTATTGACCGAAGTGGACTTGAACCTCAAACAACAGCTCTCTCTATTTAGCGCGATCTGCCTCCAGTTGTGTAAACCCAGTTGGCTAAAGATCCTTTTTACTTGAACGTGTTATCTGAGGTTAAGTCTTCCTCTGTCTGTTATTGGTCCCTCTGGGCCGGTCATTCTCTAAACATGAGATAGTCATCTAACCTGATGAAACCTAGTCTCTCTGACCAGGTGAATGTCGCTGTTCTTCTTTTCCAAATTTCGTTTATCCAGATTGAAAATCACTCGAAGAACTTTTCTCTCAAAGCAACCAAGAGCATTTGTTAAATGCCTTGATGAGGAATTTGCTTCCGCTGGATTGGGAGGATAATGGCTGCAATGTTTTCTTTGTTGTTCGTGAAAGGGACTTATTTTTCAATTACAATTTTAGATCAAAGAAACAGTGATTGACAAGAGCGATGTTTGGCTTGATCTCTATGATTGTGTCGTTGTTTGAAATTATAGCGGAGTCCAGGTAGGCAATTTCTTGTAGAATCTCGAAAACCTTAGTCAATTTTAAGCTATCTTAGCGTACGTAAAGAATTCAAAGATTCAAAAATCATTGAAATATTGACAAAACTTCACTGATTTACAAATAAAAGTCTCCCAAGATACATGAGAGTTCTCACAACTGCCACAAAATCTATCTGACGATGTTTATTCTTCACTCATTTCTTCCAATTTAATTAATTAATCAGTTGAAACGAACACACTTCAAATTGATTTTCGAGTTTCACACAAATATGCAATGTTCCATTTTCCGGACGAATTTTAAATGCAATTGTTTTATTTTATATTGCATCTTCGTCATATTTATTTTTCCAGATACCTAGCCGTATATCAGCATTTTAACAGCTGTGAATTTTCCAATTAAAAGATTAGCATTTTCATTCGATTTTTAATCATAATGGGTATGTTGTACTCGTCGTACACCCAAATTGGCAGCTTGAATTAAATGACGTTCCATGAAGAGCTGTCACTAATTTGCATAAATAAAGCTTTCAACATCGCATAATTATTCCATTAAAGTGCTTCGTGTACGAGTACGAGTATGTATGCAATGCAATCGCACTCAAACCGCATTTGTCAACATAGGATGATGTAGAAATATTTAATAAAAAAATTCTCGAATTCAAAAATACAAAAGAAAAAAAAGGAAAATAATTTCATTTGGCAACAACGAATAGACACGTCAATCACAAACGGTAATAAATCATTCCCAATTGTATACAATACATACACACACTCTCTCTCTCTCTTGACTGTTTCGGAGAACGTATTCAATGTTTTTTTTTTTAGCCGGTGAATCCCCCTATTTTCAACTTTAAAGCGATTATTACACTTCGCACTTTTAAGGCGGACATACTGTGTGGGCTGTTTTTGAGGGAGGAGGGTTCACTCATTTATAGTTGTTGATAAGGTTGTGATAATTTTTAATCACATCTCATCGATCTCATGATGATGTTCTATCTGGGAATGGGTTAATGATAAATGACATCACCATGGAAATAAATTTTTCCAATAATAACAACCCTGGTCAATAACCAATTATTAGATATTGGTGTTAAAAAACAAAACCCTGCTTAACTTATCCAACGAGTTGTCCTGTAAAAATCACTTTAACTTTTATGCCTTATGGATGAGCACCCATTTAGAAGGTTTATAGGGTGTTACAACAAGAGTTGTAGGATTTGAAAGGCCTATTATTTTACAGCTGATGGTGACAGATGTCAGCTATATATTTAGGAAATTTACAGTGCAACGCTACAACAGTAGAAGGAAAAATCCAAATTGCTGAATTTTATTATGAAAATTCACGTTCAATATCGGCAACCATGCGAAAACTTCGTGCCAATTTTGCAATCGTGTGCCTTCCGAGACGTGTGTGCGCAACATAATCAAAAAATTCCAAGAGACGGGCTCAATATAAGATGTGAAGACGCCGAAATATGTTCGCCTCGGACGTTCAATGGAAAACTTTGACAGTGTACAAGGTCCAATTAACGCAGAAATTGAAGCCGGCCGAGCACGGATTGGGTCCTGGAAAACATACATGTTGACATTAATTTTTGCTAGAAAATCTTGTTTCGGATGAGATTCATTTCGACATTGGTGGCCAAGTTAATAAGTAAAGTTAGTAAGTTTCATAAGATGCCAACGCACCCAGAGCAAGTAACTGTTTGGTGCGGTTTATGGATCAGAGGTGTCATAGGGGCGTACTTTTTCGAAAATGAGGCAGGAAAAGCCATTATGGTCCACGGTGTGCGCACTACCGGGACATGATAAAAAAAAAATTTTTTGTGGCCTGAACTCGAGGTTATGGATACGGACGACCTCTACTTTCAACTGGATGGTGATACGTGCCATGCAAGTTTTCCTGGCCGCGTAATTTCCCGTTTCGGAGACACCCATTGGCCGCCAATATCGTGCGACTCAACACCATTAGACTTCTTTCTTTGGGGCTGAAAACGAATATTGAAGCCGCCATCGCCGAGATAGAGCTCCAATTATGTGAAAGACTGATTGAAAATTTCGACAAAAAAAAGATGAAAGTCTGCTAGGCGGTCATATGGAAGATACTGTGTTCCATAAGTAATCCCCATGTGTCTACTTTATAAAGCTATAAAGGTTCCAGAGATATCTCAACAATTGTTCATTTTATTCCAAAAACAAATCCTACACCTCTTGTTGAAGTAAACAGCCTTTATAAAAGAAAACTGCCAGCACACGTTTCTTCTTCGATTTCTACTTCTTCGGAATAAAGCATAAAGGGATAATGTAATAAAGAAATTCCGTACGATTGTTCAATTATCTCCATGACCATGACAAAAGGCATTACCCAATCGTCCTTCGTCTTCTTCTGCCTACAATCCAACACCACCACCCTCTCAAAGTACCACATCAAGTCCAGTAAATCTGTCCGTATCATCCACAAAACTACCCTTAGGCCAAAATGAAAGAGAAGAATCAAATGTATTTTGCGTTTAACACCAGAAAATCAGCTTAATCTTATGTGGTTGACGAAAACAAAAAAAAAGAGAGAGAGAGAGAGTACAAAAACAAAAATGTGAAAATCCATCCACTCAAATACCCTTGGAAATAAGGAGGATAGTACTCGTATTATGGTATAGCAGAATGCAGATGTTCTTAGAACTTTCTTATTTTAAATGAGAACATTTTGGATTATCAACGAGAATGTGTTAATTTCACAATCTCTACACGTATGTGAATGTTTTTATCTCATTCAATTCAGATCTGTCAGTTAGATAGGAGAATAAACGAAGAGGGACCAATTAAAATAGTTTTTGTTAAAGTTTCGGGGGGAGAGAGAGAGAGAGAGAACATTGTTTTCTGGCTACTATAAAATAAGCCATATATACTCGTAAGTATGTATCTGCGGGAAATTTTTTTGTGAGGCCATCCCTGGATTTTTTTGATTTATGACAAGCGCAATACATTTAATGACCGTTAAATCCATTGGAAGTCAACTGGAAGGATACAGACAAGTATTGACATTTAATGTTTTAACCTATAACAAGTATTGATGGCAAATTTTACGAGAAAATAAAGTCATCAAAGCGGAACGAATTTCAGATATCGTTGTCATGTAAAACAGATTTCATGAATACATAAATGAAGAAGAAATCGTTTTGCTCATTACATAAAATTGAATACGATTCTGTTTTGAAGACATCCCTGACATAGATTGGAAGTCGAGTATACGACACACAAATGCAATTCAGTGCTTCATAAATCATCATTTCAGTGCAGTTGTGATTAGATTCGTAGTTGTTACTACCAAAATCAGAACCGGCAACTGACGTATCTGTAAATCTACGCCGCTTGTGGGGTTGGCTAAATTTGCGGACCTTGGAATCATTCTGCAGGACACTCTACTTTGGACCATCTCGTAAGTGAGGCCAAGAACTTGCTGATGTTTTCGCACTTTAGTGATCCAATTATTTTTTTCTTTTGGGCTCTTCTTAGAACCTGGGCTGGAACGTCAGCCTCAATTGCTTTTTGGACCGGGTTTTCCGACGACCCTCGTTGAACATGACAAACAAAACCAGCTAATTTACTCAGCCTGAAGTCTCTCTACTATCGATTTCTTAATCTGGAGACTTCCTCGGATGCGTGTACTTTTTATAAAATCGTCGTTGTCCTTTATACTTTTCGTGCATTGTTTAACATTACGATATGTACGGACGACTGTCGTATATAAAAATCTCTTCAGCTTAAGAGACTTTTTTTTGTAGCAAAATACGACAGAGTTTTCGCGCCTTTTAAGCCACCCCACCACTCACTCACTTTGCGACATCGTCATAGCAATTTCTTTGTTTGTTAACGACAGAGCCTAATTATTTCAATTTTTCGCACTTTGACAAGATGACTCCTTCTAAATTGATGTCAGCAGTTGAGCTTGTCGCTTCGGAAAATCAGCAATGCAGATATTCAGCTTTAATGCAACTGATTCGTAACCCGTTATCTTCTAGCGCATTTCTCCAGTTATTAAGATTTGCTTGAAGAGCATCTCACGTCGTTCACGATCATAGCGATATCATCGGCGAAAAGCTGAGAAGTTGTTCCGGACTCGTTGATGTACTGCTTCAATAGAAAATCTTCAACGACATTTAAAAGCAACAGACTTTGTCCACTGCCTTGACCAAAATGATAACCTGCTTAGCCATGGGAAACTGGTAATCTAATCCATGAATCACATTGCAGGTAGTCGAAGCCAAGACCGAGTTCCACAAGCATCGAAATGAGTGCGAAATTGACATTGGAATCACTCACGGACCCTATTTTACGATTGCCCATAAAAGAGCTGTATGCCATTCCGAAGTTACAGCCGCTTCAACTTACTTTATGTAATCGGCAATAATATCACCAGCTCGGAGACTTATAGTGATCTAACACTTAAGAGACCTGTTTGACCTACGGTTGTAACCACCACATTGTAACTGCAATAGTGGAGAGCAGTAAAAAATTAAATAATCGCTAGATCATTACGGCATTCGATTTAAGTGTTTTCTTTTCAACGGCTTTTGAATTAGATAGATACCAGCTTTGCCAAAGGACTCATCATGCTCACATACGAGTATGTATTCTTGCAACTCTTTGGAGAATCCCGTAAAGGCAGACAGCAGACAAATTGTTCTTGGATTAATCCTTATCCTAAGAAAATAGTGTCAACATTTGAAGCATTGCAGCGAAAACGTTATTATCCTGCCCAGAGGAAAAGAAACACTAACCACAGTTGTCCCTTGAAAACAACATAACACTAAATATCGATAGGATTTTTGTCGACCAACAAACGTCGAAGTTAATGGCAGAATTAATCTCTAGTAGTCGACAAGTAATTAAATAGAAATAAATGGGATTATTGAGCTTCCGAAAATTGATGGGGCGTCGAAGTGGATTTAAATCCCGGGCAAAAAGTAATTTATTCTTTCAACGTAACCACCTTTTTGGCGGGCAATGGAAAACCACCGTAATTGGAATCTTCTGCATTAAAAAAGGTTCCGTTCAAAAAATCGCAAATCTCATTCGGACACAGCAAGTGAGGGGGACATCAGAGTGTCGCGAGTGTCGCGTAAACAATTGTATAACAATATGTTCAGCTTTTTTTTAAAAATATGTTTCCTTGTTGCTGATAGTTCTATTAAAAAATTATGCTACCTGATCCCCCCTTGCCCAAGCCATTAGTTTTAATTTGATAACATCTCCCTTCTACATGTATTTGTGGTTCATTTGACAGCCACTCTTATAATTCATTCCCGCTTTTGCTTTTCAAAATATCCAATAGTCAACCTGTTGTTAAGTCAGAGAACTTATTTTTATTCCTATTGCTTGCTTGCCAAGTTAGGCATCTCATCCGAATAACAAAACCAATTCTCGGCATGACGTTTTTATTTTGGCAGAAATTCTGGAGTTTTTTCATGGTTGCTGGAGTCTTGCGAATGCTACTTTTACCATAGATCACCAATGTTTGTACTATTGTTGTTCACTGATGCATAGCTTTTTACTTTAACGGGTTCCGTTATCTTTTTTTGGTCTATTTTGTTAATTTCTTTCTGAAATCTTGCAAGTTCTTTGTATCATACAGGAGAGTGCAATATATCCCTTCATTGCAACTAAGGAGTTTTCATTTAATACATACCACATACCATCTTTTGACAGATGTCACATTCTTGTTCCAAATTGTCATGGAGAGGAATACGCTTCAACAACGTTTACAATCGTCCCGTTTACGTTATAATCGTAACGATAAGCGAAGAGCGCGATGCCAAGAGTGAAGACAATCAATCGATTTTGCACCCTTTTTAAGAGCTTGTCTTCTCTCGAACGTTCCTGTGGCATATTTTTTTGAAAACCCTTGGCTCGTATTGCCGCCACTACAGCTATAGCAAAATAACCTTCGTGCATGTCGAACTTTCGGTGATTTGGTTCTATTGCAAATCGAAGAAGATTCGGGTTTTCCGTGAAAATCATCCTCAGTGACGGTGCCACTTGTCACACATTGAATGCCACAATCGACTTATTAAAGACGAAGTTCGGTGGTCGTCTTATCGCCAAAAATGCCCCTATCAATTGGCTGCTGCGCTCATGCGATTCAGCACCTCAAGACTCTTTTCTTTGGGGCTATATTTAGTCTCTGATACGATCATGCAAGTGGTTCTGTGGGGGACATTTGAATGATATCATATTTCGTAATTTCTAGATTGGAAAGAAGGTAATTTCGTTTTTTTTTGTGGAATATATTGTTGATACCAGTACTTTAATCAAATATATGTATTTTTTTCATTTTGTTCGATAACCATCTGATGTCTTCCTGGCTTCTGGCACTTCTGATGTCGCTGGGTGTGACATCACTTCCCAACCAATGTTCATATACTATGTACGTGGAGTGTGGTCATGGTGGAACACGATTCCCTTACAGTTTGCCAATTCTGGCCGTCTTCCTCTGATTGCTTCCTCCAATTTGATTAGTTATTGACAGTATCAAATTGATTGATCGTTTAGTTCTCCAAACGGGCAACATAACCTTCTTTTGGTGAAGTTCAGCTTTCGATGTGGTTTGTGCTTGTTTATCACACTTAGAATATGATCATTTCTAATCGATGTTCCGACTGATGATCCATTTTTCATTACGTTTAAGATGCATATCACAAATATTGATTCGATGTGTTAAGTAAGCTTTTTGCGTTCAAAAACGTTTTGAGTGATTTTCAATTGTTGTCATCACACACACACATTTAACCTTTCTGCAATCTCTCGCATTCAATCTCATTCAATGACGACTTTAATTATGTCATCATCGACCTTCAGTTGGTCTACTTGAACGTTGGTCACCTTTGAGTGAAAAATCTCCAAAACAGAATTTCTTAAACCAATTCTGACACGTGCATCCTGTTATGCAGTCAACACCATAAACTCCCTCTTCTCTTTGTGAGCCTCAGGACTTTTCTTGCCTTTACGGAAGTGAAAAAGCAAGATATGTCGAAAATATTCGGTTTTATATTCCAAGTTCAAATTGACATTGTACTAGCAGGTGTAAACAAAATTAAGTTCGATTTGCTTCCAAAGTAAATGACACCCATCAAATGTCAAACGAAAAAAAAAAAAAAAAAAAAACATAACATTGATAAAAGAGAGCATCAACAACAAATATTAAGCAATCTACTTGTAATAACGGAAATTACCCTCTTTCCAACCCACTATGCAACAAACACAGAAAAACCTTCACATTTCCAATTCGAATGTTTTGTTAACCTGTTTTCCTTACAGAATTAAATATGTAGTTATAACCAAACTAAAAACAAATTTTGACATTCGATTTTAATTTGAGAATGACGTTTGCTGCTTAATGACACCCCTGGCTTTTCAGTTTCTGCTAAGCAGTAATCACCGATAATTCCATTGGAAGTTAATTGAACGAATGCACATTTGTTTGGTGAAGAAATAATTATTTAATTAATTTTTACATAACGCAATTTACAAGAAATTTAAGATGGAATGAAGTCCTGGAATTCGCAGCGACAATTGTTAATTCTCTAAAAGCATACTCGTATCTGAACGAGTCGCTGAATACCAAATGAATAAGAAAGGGGGCATATGTTTAGTGGTTGAAAGCAAAACCTCCACTTTTTTGAGTTAATCTGATTAATTTAGAAGCGAGTTTTGATGTTTAACATTTGACAAGATATGTAACTCAGACATTTTAGTAACAGCAATGCCAACAAGATCTACCGGAAGACAACCAATGAATTGGAAAAGTTGTCCTCCGGTACCTGGTGCAAAGAAACGGAGACTAATTACGCGATAGATTTTGACAGTTAGTTAAAAGTGGATACATATCTGTATTTGTGATGGACACGAAACTTAAGGTGACTTTTAACAATTCAAAGTTGCGAACATGGAAGAAAAAGGTGTCTGAAATAGACCCTACGAAGTGTAAGCAAAAACCTAAATAATAGAAAATAATGATATTTTTTGTATCTCATATTTCAGATGCGAGTTTTATAGGAGTTATACTATAGTGTTGCCAGATAAATTTTCTTAAAATAAAAATAAAAATAAAAATAATGTGGAACAACACTGACATTTTGGGTGCTTAACGTACAAAACTGAAATTAGGTATAGGAATCTATTGTTCCAAAATGACATTGTTCTACATTATTTCTTCCAAAAAATAGCAAATTAATTTTAATTGCAGTATCTAATTACAGTAAAATGATACCACAATATCTTATCTCCGCTCCCGTCTTTGATTTCATTCAAAAAGCAGGGCTTCTCCCATTCACCTAATCCCCCAACAAATTAGCATTTCTATTGAAAATGGATTCTTTTCTTTTCATTTCATGTTTTTTTCTTGTTTGTGTATTCGTTCTATTTAATCATCTAATGCTGGATGTGAATAAAAATAATGCAAAATACGCAAAAAAAAAAAAAATACGACAAAAGTAAAAAAAAAGAAGAAAAAAAAAACAGATAATACAGAAAAAAAAAAACCCCGACCTGAAACAAAAACGCAAAAAGTCACGTACAGAGAAGTCGTCTTCCAAACCAGAGAGAAGTAGCAAAAGAGAGGAGAAGACATAGTAACAATATGATGGTGATTTAAGGGTGCGAGTCATTTTCCTATCGTCTTATTTGCGGGGTGATAGGGGAGTTTAACTTTCCCCGTCGCGGTCGTCACAACAGAAATTTTCTTTTCCAAGGAGAAAGAAGAATTTTTAATGGAAAAAAGCTACCAAATGGGGGATGGATGCATGTACTACCATCACAACTTCCCCACCACCACCCCGACCAACTGCTGTTCATCTTTATCTGTTCGTCGTGGCCGGGATTGTAGGTGTAAAGTTCATTCATAAAAAAAAAGAATCTGACAGGGAAAACTTACTTTTGCTTTGGCTCTCACTCGCTCCGACAAAGTGTACACCAAAAACAACACACTTAATAAACCAGGATAAAAACTTTTTTAATAAAATCTAAAAATTTCATCACAGAGCGGCGAAGAGGACTTAATTTTTGCCCCGTTTATTTATTTATTTTTATTTACTTTTTTTTGTAATTATTTTTTTCATTTCACTTGGAAATTTGGAAATGGAATGGAGCAAGGGTACTTGCAACAATGTCTACTAAAACAATTTTTTTTTTTTTTCATTTATTTCTGCTTTGTTTTTTTTTCTTTGCCCACTTCCGGAAAACAAGGTCACTTTGAACAGTCCCAACAGCCGACAAAATTTTTCGGACAAAAACCGTTGCCACACAAGAAGTTTTAAAAACGAAAAATATAAAATTCTGGCTTAATTAACGCGTTGTTTCCCTTGTTGGAATATTTACAAAATTTTGAAGAAAAAAAAAAAAAAAAACGAAGTGTTTTGTGTTTACTTTTTTTTTTTTTACACAAAAAGAACCAACGAACCATCCACCAGCATACTCGCTGTATTTCGAGAAAATGTGAGAATACGAACGCGCCACGGTCACATTGTGAACTGACTGGCATGCTCTGTAGACAAAATGCCTTTGCCGTGTTACATTTTGTATATACGGAGACGGACGACCAGGGTAGTATAGAACGTTTGTATGCGTGTTGTATTTGTTTTGTTTTGTTTTGTTTTGTGAACTGCTGCGCCTTGTTGTGTCATGCATGTGCCAAATACCACCAGCACACCACCGCTGATCGAGCGCGTCGTATTCGTTTCAACCGCTTTACTTCATTTTTTTTCCCCTTTTTTTTTTTTTTTTTCTTATGAGTATTTATCCGGGTCGTCTATCTTTTTAATTTTAGCTAACTACGCAACAACACAAATGATAATAATAACAAAAACAACAAATACTTAATCGAATCCGAATGTCGTCACTACCATCATGGAGAGTAGTAGCAGCAGCAGCAGCAACAGTAGTAGTAGCAGCAACACATTATCGAAGCGTTAATAGTACGTCGTAGCGTCAGGCACCAGCTCTTGTACTACATTGAAACCACCACTGCGGGCTTTCGCGTCCTTGCTTCGTCCGTGACGACAGCCTCCTCAAAATGCCAAACCAAAAACCCAAACGAATCAACGAACGTAAGCAAACCAACTAGACGATGTAGGATATGCGCTTGTGTGTGCTCAGAATGAATGGAAAGGACATTTATTCCTAGGACATAAGAGGGTGGGAAAATTCTACCCGTGGTTGGTATGTACTCGTACATGTAAACAGCATGCTTGCCTAGAGCTATGTGAATGTGAATGATTATTCAATGTTATGTTTATGTTTCAATTCCGGTTTTTCAGTCGAGTCGGGAGTCGAACAATCTAGTCAATGAAGGGAGAAGGAAACAGCAGCATCGAATACCATGCTGCTTTTGCCAGCCGGCACGCTGAGTTCCTTTGTATCTCGGAGAGTCCGGACCACGGTCTCTAGTCTCTAGTCTCCAAAGTACCTACAGAGAGAGAAAAATACAAAAAAAAAACTGAAAGAGAGAATGTAAACTAGTGAGAGAACAAGCTGACTTTTTCCTTCTTTTTTTCTTTTTTTTTTTTTGTCGAAAAACGAAGTTGAGGAGGTGGAAATTGAATTGCGTCCCAGAAATAGAAGAGCGTCATTGAAAGTTTAAGATGGAGTTTCACACTGTACACAGTAGAATCTGCAATAGATACCACTTGATCCGGGCCCCTATTGGGCGCCACTTAACTGGAAAAAAAAAAAAAATCAAATTGCCTCACATTTTTACACGATTCACTTTATTTCTTTAATACAACACTATCGCGTTAGCAATTATCGGGATTAATAACCCCTTCCATTACCTGCCTTTGATGTATCCATCCACTCTATATTAACAACTTTTACCACCAACCCTCCAAGTCACACAAAGAATGAGATTGACCGACAAATGCCATAAGCTCTGTAACTACTTTCATTTTATCTATCATACAATTAGACATAATGCTGTGCATGCATGTATATATAAGTTTCTATATGTATTACTATCATATAATACAAATTAATGAGAAGGAAAAAGACCTAACGGAACCATCTTTTAATTGTCAACCACCCTAGTTGCAATTAGTACTACAATTAAATGACATTGTTTGTTCTTTGTTTTTCTTTTCTCCTTTTTCGAAAGAGAAACGAAATGCGGATAAATATCCGTATCTTTGGTATTACAATAGTCCTGAACTATTCCACAAAGACCATTCAAGTGTCAAGTGTTCTTGTCAAAATGTGTACACGATTTCACAGTGGAGAATCAACAATACCAACGACGGTAATGAGAATCCTTTTTTTCTTGGGTGGCTTCCTTCGGATGAAAACTGTCAAAATGTTAAGATTTTACGAAGGAATTCTTGCCTGGTTTTAAGCTCTTAATCACTGTTGGGTAAGAAATGTATGACATTGTTTTGAATTTATTTGTAATTCTTATCACTTTTAGCTTATCTAGTGGGAATGGTCTATATTGGTTTCCTTTTAACTGATAATCTTTCACTGGGCCAAAAATCAATGATCATTATACGTATGAGTATTTGAATTCCAGACAAAATTGCTTACATCATTTGTACTAGGGATAAGCTAACAGCTATCTGTCAATACGTCTAAACTGACGGTCTTTGCTGGAAGGAGACAATGCTGTCAGATTGATTTAGTCAGTTCCAAAAGGTGTTAAAATATTATTTGTTCAGTGAACTGAATAGTTTCAATCCGCATTTGAACTGAAAGGTTTTTGTAGTCTGCCAATTGACACAACAACATCAAATGTTCGGAATTTCAACATGGCCAAACTTTGAGTTAGTAAAGTCAAATTTTTAGCGATGGCTCCGAGGAAAACAAAGGTTGCACCCATAATACATCCATATGTACTTACTTATTCTTCGGGGCGTTTATGGGCTTCACAAACATGCTTCCCCAACCAGATACCTTTAATTGCGCAAGGCCAGTTGTTTGAAGTCCCTTTCCATGTTCGTGCACCAGCTTCTATGCTGGGTTTTCCACTGGGGTGTAGCTAACGATCTTAAACGCTATAAATTCACCTTCTGACCAAATCCAAGTTGCTGTACTCGTAGAGTCGGTATAGTTCTTCGTTGTAACTTTCCTTCAAATCTCGCCAACGCAGACGAGACCAATAAGCTTAGAGAGCTTTTATCTCTTCTTGAATGTGTGACTCTGCTCCGTATTACAGATCAGGTATGATGGGGATATTGTTTAGCGTCTACTGCGTTGCTCGAGAGAGTGCTTCGCTGCGGAATTGTTTTTTTAGACTACATATATAAACAGTGCTTGGCAAGAGCTATTTTTCGCTTGATACCCGAGCTTTGTCATTACTGGAGTTCACTGCAGAACCTCAAAATCATAAATGTTCATTATTAGGTTTTGCCTGAAGCATCGGTGTTGTTATCATTTTTGGTTGGCAATTTTCCAGGCGCATTTTTATTGCTCCCGCCCTTAATACTCGTATTGACAATTGCTCCACTCTGACATCTCACTAGTTTCTTGCGATGAGAACAAACTGCCCAAGTGTGGCTGTAATCGTTAAAAAAAACTGTCGGATTAATACCGGAATGCTTTTTCTTTTTAATTTGAAAAATCCAATTACTTCTCTTCGGTATGCTTTATGAACCTAAGTACAAAATTGAACTTGAGTTCCAATGGGTTTTCGAGAAACATTTTGCAAATCCCTTCTCTGTGCGCGTATGTACTTGCTACTGCGCTCAGACACAGATTAGCCTTTTTCAACAGTCAATGTCAATGCGGTGACATCCGCGATACTTTTTGACAGATCCGCTTACCTCGTAACATTGGCCAATTGTTAGCCCATGGTAACTCTGAGTGTGATATTGTGTCCGCAAACTCCTTAATCGTTTACGACTTCCAAGTAGATATCCGCAGTTGGGTTGTGAAAACCTTTAATACATACATATTTAAACGTCGGCGAAAAACAGAAAAATTATTTCCTTCGATCTTGCAGGATATTAAATATTTGCAGCTTAGACACTGCTCTTACGTTTCCTATTTGTTCCGAGTATTTAGAAGTCACTGTCTCTAGTACACTTTAAGATCCATATCTCAAAATAAAATGTGCCGGAACTCTGTTAGCTGGTTTCTCCAGATCGATAAAGATGGCAACTGAATCTTTCGCAACACGAAGAATATTTATTATCATCACTAGGCGTTGATTTAGAATCGAGTGCGACTTGCCTTCTGCAAGTTACATTGATTGGTATTAAGTTGAAAATAATAATGTAGATTGCGCCGTCTAGGACTTGCTTATAAATAAGTTGTTACAGTTTCTCGTGTCGCTAATGCCTTTATACAATGAAACAATGAAGCTTTCTCCGCAATGAATTAGAAATCGGTCTCCTTTCCTACTTGAAACAACGATTTCCGATTCAGAGAAGCATATTCTAATGAGTGGGAGCTCGTTCGCCTTTTTAACTGCTTCGGATACTTCATCTTCTTCATGAACAGGGGGCAGAAATAATATTACTGGAACTATTCGCTAAATAGGTAAACAGTTCTGTAGGTCTATATGTAGGTCGTATATAAGGTGGATACTTCTCTTTTCATTTCTTCTTCATTTAGCTACTTCTATGTGATACTTCTTCTGGAGCTTGTCACTTTAGTTTGTTATAAAGGCACATCTTCTAAATCCTTGAAAAGACCATTTAAAGCATCCTTTCTCTTGACATCTTTTATGCACTGTTCAGCAATTTAACCTTGAAGCTCTAAGAGACGTTGTTTTCGGCTTGAACAGAACAGCAAAAGCAAATTTGTAATAAAAATCATATGACATTAATATTCTTTTCCGACAGGATGCACTTGCTCAATTTTACTATTTTATTATCTTTAGAGATGTACAGAGATGTAATTATTTTTTTAAAAAACCTTGACCTTTCGATAAAATCAATCTTAACTTCTAGTCTAAGTGGTTTCACATGCTCGTGAATCACCAATGAATTTTTTTTTTTAATGACTTAACACTCAAGAGGGTGTGACTACTCTTAAAATGCCGGAGCACGTGTTAACTTTTTCGGGAAATTAGATAGATAGAGGGAAAAAGATGTTTGGGCTCCATGGATGGCATCCAACATTTAATTGGTAGACTAAATTATTAGTGTAAATTGACTTGATGTTGTGTTTAGGCAACCATTCATCTCACGAGATTTTAGTTGCTTGAGAAAAAGTCTCTCGGGCACGGCTGGTATTGAACGCCGAACCGTCCGATTGGAAAGCTAATACACTACCACTTTAGCAAACTAGGGAAATGCCAGTATGAGCATAATGGCAGTCATCGTTACACCTCGCAGAAGTTCATACAAGAACTGATACAAAATTAGGAAGAGCTATTTTTGAATTGTCTGCTAAAAGGTTCCTGATTTTAGAAAGTATTTTCCGACCCGCTGCCGAAAATCGCTGTAATTGTTTTGCAGAATCCATTTTTCGTAGGGTGGCCGTGGTGTAGTGGTACTAGCTATCGCTTCTCACTCGGAAAGTCAAGGTTCGAACCCTAGCCACAGCAAGTTTTCATTTGTGTAATTGGAACTCAGTCAGAAAAATCTGCGTGTGAAGGCATAACACTGACATGTAGATTTGGCTGTTGTAGGGTTTTTCAAGCACAAAACAACCGTTAAAATTCACAACCTCACATTCCGAGAGAAGAAAAACCTCGCCGTCCTATTCGGACTCCCTGGAGAGTCAATATCGAAACCAAACACACCTGAGTTTCAAACCACTACATCACAAACTTTCCTTTCTCCTCCTTTCCGTCCGCGCCCTGTCAATAGTAAAAGGGTATTCATAACCCCTTAGGCGCGCCTAAATTATATAAAAAAAAAAAAAAAAATTAAATCGAGAAACGATTCATTTCATGCGAAAAAGGGCAGATCTCATATTAACGATTTTGGCACCCAATTCTCGAGTTTTACTGGTTTTTCAAGTCGGTCAAGGCGACGACCACGCACGATCTCTTAATCTGCGTGGATCTGCTTCAAACAAAACCTTTTAGTGATCATTGCACTTACAATCTGACTCCGATATGTACGAACAGTCAATTTATGCCATGCTTGCCTCTTTTTGTAGAAAATGGGAAAGAATAATGGGACGATTATTCAAGCACGTGGTAGGGTAGTCATCAACAACTCATACGTATGTACATACATATATCCGGAAATGGTGTACTTTAAATATACAATCCGCTGAAAGGCCAACATCAAATTTCCTCTACGATAGACAATTAATTAAAACCAAGTCGTCGTTCCTTCATGTAGGCTGTAGGTCAGAGTGAACACCCCACAAATGATTAAGCCTCACTTTGATTAGTAAAACAAGAGGCCATGACTCACTATTTGCTTTTAATAATAAATCAACAGCATAACAAAGGACATTACTAATAGGTATGTGGTATTAAAGAAAAGGAAAATTCCCTACACCTAAGTAATGACAATTGCCTTTTGTCATAAATCCATTTCGGCCGAAAAGAAGTCTATTTCCTCGAACTTGAAGTTTACCTTCTATTTGCATTTACCTCTTTTTGAAATGTCATGACACATTGTTCACATTCTCACCCCTATGACTCTATAAATTAGAATTTCTTTTTTTTTTTTTTTTTTTTTCTCCTCTTTTTTGTATTTCTGCATGTTTTCCCATTACTCCTGGCAATACCACAAAGCGCAGAAGTCAACCTGAAAAAGTGAACACACTGTATAAAAGCAACATTTTTTTTTTCCAATTTTTTGTATGATAGGTACGGTACGGTACTTGTTCACCTCGTTTTCCCGTTTACATTCTAGCTACTCTCCTACGTTATCCGTATTCAACGAGATATATGTACAAATCATACAATTGTGCTCTTCCAGATTACAAAAACAAAGAGGACTTCAAAAACTGAAAAATATATGTATAACCAACCTGCACTACAACCCTGGATTCATTAAAATGAGGAATACGATGTTACTGGTGTGCTGATGCTTCCATAATTCCCGGGCTAACCAAATACTATTCTAGCACACAACACTGAACATACCGTGTGCTGTCTAAAGAGAGAAACAACAAAGGCCAGTGCGCTCATTCAAGATGAGGATTCTCGAAAACCATGCCAAACCAGACAAAGGCACATGGATGATTCTTTACTATACGAAAACACTTGTACACCCACACCCGGATGCGACGATGCCCGGCAAAATTACATTCCATTCGCTTTGCATCTTCTTCAACGTGTGTTGCTGCTGTTGCTGGTCCTTCTTCAGCCTTTCCAACCCTGCTCGTTGGATACGAATACTTTCATCTCCTGTTACCCATCCACTTCTTCCCATCCGGAACCGGATGTATAACATTTTATGGAGATAAAGAAAATGCCCACCAAAATCGAGCACAAAAAATAGGGAGAAAAGAAAGAAAAAAAAAGCTCCTCTGATGTGATAAATACTTTGCAAAGTGTTTTGAACAGAAAGGACTAACAGAGAGCAAGGAGACCGTATACCCATTACCGACAATTGCATTATACATAATACCCATTTATCACACAAAACACAATTCGCACACATTCCCAACGACGAACACAATACCTTCAAGAAGACGAGGCCAGAGCAATAGTTTGCACAGAAAAAGGGAACAACAGATCAAGAGCTGAATCGGAGGAATCACAGGGGAGATGCTCCCATTTTTGGGGTACCTACTCCTGACTCTTTACGAAAATATGCAATCAAATTGTAAGGTATCAGTGAATCCTTGATATCTCTCTCCCGCTCCCCGAAATTTCTTCTTGCTTCAACATTTCCCAAAACGAAAACAACGCAAAAGGAAACGATGAAAGCACGAGGTTGAAGCTACAGTACTCATGCTCTCTCTTGTCAGAGCTCAACTCTCTCTCTCCAGGCCCAACATGTTTTTGCCAAAAAAGGAAGAAAAAAAAAAAAAAAGAAAAACGCCGGACGTTCTACTCAGCGGCTAAAGGTCGACTCTCCCTTTGTTTGAAAACAGTGATTTGTATACGATTCTGCGCATGGCAGCCTTTGTGTCATGTTTTGCCATTTCCTTTTCAATGTACGCTTCAAAGTTTAGACTCTGTTTCCTTCCCATGCCTTCCTACTACTCTATGGTACACCACATGGCTAGTCTGAACTAAATCTGACGTATGTGCTCCTTAATTTTTTTTTTTTTTTTTTATTATTTCGGGCACTCTCGAGCAAAATGAGGGTGTTTTTTTTTTTTTTTTGCTTCTTCTCATATTGCCCTGTTCACCTGAATGCGTTTCGAATTTTTATTGAATGGAGCTCTTCTTCCAGGAGAGCCTGAAAACAGTCTCGTTATAGAAATTTAGCTCGATTTGCAACTGTGTGGGTTAGAAGTGAATATAGAAGCATTCGAAAAAGGTTAAAAATAAGTTCGCAGGGTACCAGCAAATATTTGAAACTTCTGTAGCAGAAGTAGAAGAGACGACGAGAAAAAACAAAACAAAAAAAACACTAAATAAAGGAGAGCAACCAACCAAGCCTGAGGTGATTTTTTTTTTTCCTTTATGCTCTGGTTTCCTGCAATTCCTGGGAAATGGTTTGCGTATCAAGTGGCGTGTTGTACCTAGAATTGTACTCAACACAGTTCACAGTATAGAGTACACTTTTTCATGCACTAGTGTTCTTTAGGAGCACTAGAAATATGTTTTTTTTACGAAAGGATATACATACCATATTCCTACGGTCGTATGCATGCTCTATTCCTGCGTCGGTGAACGGAATTAGTTATACGAAATGGTCTGCATGCATATCGTGAACGTCTAAAACGGATGCACATGGTTGATTGGAAGTTTTTCGCGATTATTGATTTCAAGCCGGAAGTGATCGACCTTGCTATGGTTCCTGTATTGAGGGAACTTTAGATACGCAGACAGATAAAATACGGATAGCATTGAAACAAAAACACAAAAAAGTGAAAAAAAAAAATAAACACAGATTCTACTAATGGACGTAGGGTGGCTTTAAATGGTGAAATTTCTCGTGAGTTTGTTTAACTAAATCCGGAGAACACAGAGACGAGGAGTTTACTAAGTATTGGTACGAGGAAACTTAATACATAATATAGGCGTAATAAAAAAAAATGAGACTTGTTTGGTATTCATTTGTTGTACTCCTCCGGCAGCATATTGGACACCAACAAAAGCAATCCATTTAAGTAGTTGAAATATCCCCAAACCAAATCTTCATGCAACGATTTCTTTCTGTGGTAAAGTGTGGGTCACATTACATATTGCTACAATTTGCCCTACAAATGATAAACAAATTAAGGTTCAAAATGTTTCATAGTTTGAAAGAAGAGTGGATCTATGCAGTTACCAATTCTGTCGTAATAGTACCATAAAATTCAGATCAGATAAATCCTTTAGTTGGACTGTGAGATATGTAATTCAACCCGAATGTGACATAGCCACCACCGGATTCAGAATTGCTGCTGGTTATAGAATAATTTACGCATTCAATGTCCCCGTCCAGGTGTCTGCAGATCACAGACTATTGAATATATTGCTCTTCCCATTTTTAGTTTAAGCAAAACGTTCACTTCATAGTTTAATCAAACTCCATTTACGTCGACACAACATATTGGCATCTCTCCTGAGACTTCGATCAATAGTTCTCTCCAGATATGCTGAAACCTTTACTTACTGCCTGCAGTTATGCACTCAAAGTTAGTTTAGTCTTCTTTCAACTTGTGGACGCCGTCTATAAGGCGAGGCTTTCCTCTATATCTTTGACCCTTTGGGATGTCCAATGCTTATACGATCTACAGCGCTTTTAGACGTCCTACTACCGATTTGTTTAACTACTCGTAGGTCGATGCTGTTGTACAGATCATATTCGTATAGTTCGTGTTTCCATTCCTTCGAAAGAATCTGTCTCTCAAGACCATCCATCCAGGATGTCCTCAATCGCTTTTAATCTCTGCTTAAGCCCTATAGACTATCTTATGTACATGTCTACCTATATGTCGAGATTGGTAGCAGGAAACTGTACAGATTTTTAGAAGATTGTACATAGTGTGTTGGCCTGGGAGTTTCGCAGTTTTTCTCTCAAATATTATGCTGACAAGATCATAACCATGCCTTAACCCTTTTTGAGCATCAATGTTACCGGCCTGGATACAGCAGAGATCATTCTCCATTGTCATCTAGCACAGACATCAGCCATAGTTAGAGTTTAACAAATTGAACATGGCTCTATGAGCTTATCTCCGCAAGAGGCAACTTTCAAATCAATTAAAAGATGATGGACATCGATTTAGACTTCTAGGAATTTTCCAAACCCTGGCGAAGTGTGAACATTTGATAGATAGCAGACTTTCCTGGGCTAAAACCACACTCATAAGAGCTGACTCTAGTTGGGGTTTTCTTTTTTATGAATCTACCAAGTTATGCTGGAGTTTCATTTCATCGGGCATATACATACGAATACATTACACACTTCTTGACCGAGCTTAAATTCGACAAAACTGCTGGACCTGATTCCTTACCGACCGAGGAATTCAAAGCTGCTGGAAGTGACTTTGTGGAGAGCATACATCAACTCATTCCTAAGATCTGATCAGAAAGTCTAATGAATGGAATTCCACATGCCTGATCCACAACAAAGAGACTCCCTCACCAACCCCAACTATAAAGGTTTAAGTTCCCTCGGCATAGTGGCCCCTATCAGTGTGGTTTCAGGCCAGGAAAGTCCATAATCCTCCAAATTTTCACACTCCCTGAGATCCTGAAAAAAAAAAAAAACTCAGGAAGACCAAATAGACACTCACCATCTTATCTTTTAAGGCCGCAACAGAACTTATAGAGACGGCCCTTATTGGCCCATGTCTAGTTTTGAAGGACGCTTGCTGCCGCTTCAAAGTCGCTATCGACTTAACCGAGACCTTTGATGCCAACAAAGGTTTTAGACAGACAAGGTGACGCGCTGTCATGTAATTTTCTTAACATCATACTCAAAAGACAACACCGGAGCGACAATTTTTCAATAATCATGCAACTACTAGGCTAAAGCCGATGACCTTGACATCGTAATTGACAAAACTCAGCAGGCTGTCACCAAATGGGTTTAACGGTATATTAGGGCAAAGCCAAGTACATGCTGTCAACGAAAATGGACACAAAACATAGACGATTTCAATAGAAGGTCACAGTCAGCAGCTATAACTTTTGGGGCCTTTGTCTACCTTACCTCTGCTATGAATTCTGCCAACAACACCCTCAATGGAAATAAAACGAAGAATAAAATAACTTTTGCCCAACGATGTTTCTAAGGATACCACATAAGACCATAGTCATCCCATACCTACTTTATAGCGCTGAAGCAAGGAATCTATCGGAAGCGGACGGTCGTTTCAGCAGAAAAGTCGTTCGTAAACTATTAGGTCCCATTTGCGTTGACGGTCATCGACTTAGTTAAAAAACTGCCCATCAGACACCTTAGATAGCTTGGACACGAGGAGCGAATAGACACCAATGCTCCCGCCTGTATAGTCTTTAAATCTAATCCGGAGCGACCTTGCCGTAGGTCGCGCACAAATAGAAGTGGGCCTAAACAGGATGGAGTACGCAACTGAAGGCAATTAGCTAAGAAACGGAGGTAATTGAAGAGGCTTGTTATTTGACGATCAGGTTCAGCCTTTGCTCCTTCGACAAAATCTTAGAAACGTATGGGTATATGCACTCAAACAAATCATTTCTAGCTGCTTATACCTACTCGTAATAGCAGATTCTTCGAGGTCAATCAACTGCTTTCATCGTGCAAGCTGAATGATCGTTTTAGCTTGATAGCGAGGTTTCCTTCTTTATATGTCTACAGGTTTCTTTAGGGTATTTTCCCCGTTGACGCGATGTTTTTAACTTCTAGTTAAACTTCGGTTCATTGTTCCTAATATAACGTCTCTCACCCTTTTCGATATCCCGATTTTCACGTTTTTCTTGTTTTTGTTTTTCAAAGTTCCACAAGTGTTAACACATAAACGATGTTGATGAACACATAATTTTTAAGAATCAGTTGGCAAAAACTAAAATTCTTTTAAGGCGGTATCTATAATACCTACATTCGCGTAAGCCACTTTGTATTGAGTGTTGAAAGACATTGAACAGACATTTGAAATGTTAAGCCCGCAGTTAAATCAGTAAATACTCTTTTAACTGTCTGAGCGAGACTCTTTTCCAGCGAGGCGAAGACAAAAATAAAGAGTGCTGAAAGATGCACTAAATTGCAATGAATCCGATTTAATATCAAAACGACAGTGTAATTCATTATTGGCAAGGCAACTTTTTGCAGGAACTATGTAAGTACATACATATGTGTACATCGCCCGGATCTACAGCAAGGAACTACCTACATACTTCCATTTAAACAAACTTCTTTATATCCTCTATTTATTTTTCCTTCTTTTTGTCATCATTCAACTCGGACAGTCGGATAACACTTTAGAGAACTGATAACGCACAACAAAATAGAACAGAGCACAACAGAATAGAATAAAAAAAGTTTCGTCCAACTGTTCAAAAAAAAAAAAATAAATAAATAACTTGAAGAAGAAAAAGAACTAAATGAGAATATTAAACGCGTTTTTGATAGAGTCGACGAAAGAGAAGGAAAACAAAATAAGAAAAACTGCTAAAACTAATCACAACAAAAAGTTTTCACAAAGTTTGTTTGAAATTCGTCGCTGTTTCGCCTGATATCGGTCATAGTCTACAACAACAGACACTCCACTCAACGGTCCTCTACTTGATAAAATCGCAAAATGAAAACTAGAAGAGAAAATCTCCCACAAACAAGCGTCAGTCAAGTCGAATTGGAAACCACTCAACTGGAAGGAAATTTTACAAACATTGGTATACGACTACCAATGCACCGGAGGAATTTTCGAAATTTTTTTTTCAAATTCAAAATCGATTTTGTTCACCCAGCAGCAGTTACAAAAACAAATTGAAAATCAGTGATAGACACACTTAAAGGTGGTCTCACACTCATGTGACAACATTGCGTCAACCACCATCACATGACAACTTTTTGGGGAGAAGCAACAGCATGGAAGCATTGCGAATAGAATTACGCAGTTCTAGTGAACGAAACGATATCCCAACACAGAGACGCAATCGAAATTGGAACCAGCCATCGGCTGACACATCTTCTTTCTATGGGTTTAAGGAGGGATCCCCGCCTAGAATGCCATCGAAACAAACAGAAAAACCTCACCACGTTGCTTTTATTCTGCTGGTTCTACTGCTGCTGCTGATGACCTTCCAGCAACTGGACTAGAACAAAGAACAAAGCGGCCAACACACAATACATGACATGAAAGAAAGAACAAGAAAAAAGAAAAAAAAACAAAAAAGAAAACCCAGAAATTCAATACGTCAGCCAGTGATGTGATGAAAAGCATGAGCTAGCTAACGCATACTCCTACACTACCTACACGTAATATAACTACTTCTCCACCACAAAAGGGGATTCCAAAAGAGAAAGCGAAGTAGAACACGGTGCAATGGAACTTGCATAGCGCTTTGCTGCAGCTTTACAAAACTACGAGGAGTAGGATTATATAAAACCTTTGCTGTACACAGGTTTATACGTTGCAACTACACCACCCAAATATCTCGAGGACGATATGAAAAAACCAACAACAACTCAACCCAAACAATGTTAACGCAGAGTACACCCGGTCGCAGTCGATCTGTATTTTCTTTTTTCCTCGATTCACCACTACACTTGTAAATTTGTACACTTGTACACCTACCAAGGTCCGGTTGCGTTTATGTTGTTCACCCTCTTCCGATTGCATTTCCTACTATTTGACTGCGCATACTACGAGTATCACTGAAACTGCTCTGTACCCTACAACATGGTTGAGTCCTTGCAACTCTTCGATTGCTGACAACGTCATCTGATATCAACATGTTGTACCGGTCGCGCGGCGAACAAGGGGGTGAACCACAAATGATATAAAGAAAAAACTCAAACTGAATGCAGAGGCAAAAAATGTAAAATATATTGTAGCACCGTCAGTCTCCAATGGAATCGAATGTGCTTCGAGAGATTCATTTCATACTGTCTTCCATACTCCCTGCTTCGTATTACGGACTCCACCATGCCATCATGTGTTGCGAGTTTAATTGGGAAATATGTTGAACATTAAACGCGCGTTTACATCAACCTGTGTTCTGTGCCTTTTCGATTTAATGACAAGGTATCACATTAACATTCTGCAATTCATCGTAATCTTCTTGGAGTGCAAGCACAAAAGCAATGACACTCGAGTGTTGCACTTTTGCCTTTTATCCTTAGTCCTTCCTTTCCCCTTGTTGTTGTTCCTTTTTATTCCGCCACAAAAATGTCGATTTACGCAAGTTGTTGGTTAAATGTGGAGCATGCTATGGGTATCAGAGCCCGGATGCCTTTGACTGAATGCTCGTATTGATTCATGTGCAGGAGGACATGAAGCTGGTAAACATATGTACCCTAGTGCTGGTGCACAGTTGCTTATTTCTCGAGTTCCGCTTATTTGACAAGCAGAGCCAGACAAGTTGATTAATTTTTTAGGCCGTATCCCGACAAAGTTTGTTTGTATAGGAAGTATTACAATATTACTCGATGATGCCATTTTCGTTCGTTTTTGCGCCCAAAAACTCAATTACCTTCTGTCCGTTTAATGAAGCTTAAAAGGTCTTCAGAAGATCGAGAACAGCACGAATGAGTGAGATCTACCCGATAAATTGAGATCAGATATTTGAAGGCAAGGTCTGAACGACGATCTGCGTGTCACTACTATCTGCCTTAAACATGGAATAGGCCAGTAGCGCAACGTTTTAACTCAGTGGGAAGTTTACCACCTAGTAGTGGCCCCTGTGAACTGTATATGTAAACCCTTAGATAAGATGGCGAGCGAACAGTGGAAGAACACCCCAAATGGAATCAACGGTGTTGCTTACATCCAGCTTCTTGATTGGTGATCATCTTTTGGGGCCACTTTGGCATATTCAAAGCCTAGGTCTGAAAGGGGATTAGAAGCGGCAGGGTTTTTCTAGTAGAGATGATGGCGAATGAACTCAACCTTGTGTGTGGCCATTGATACCGGTGTAGCCGGCTTCTGATGCTCAAGGCGGGTCACAAAAGGCCTCACCTCCAGGATGGCACTTACACGTCGAGGCGACGTGGCGACGTTTTGTAAACAAAAATAAAATATACCTATATTGTTACGGAACAGCCAAAAGCCTCTGATACAAATGATACCACTTTAACGACTCATGCTGTTCCAAAAAGACAAACGGATTTTTGGTACTGCATGTGGAAATTTAGGCCCCTTACCACACCACGTGCAGCCGAACGACTAGTGGGGACCGTAGACTCTGTTATAGGGCAGATTTATGTAACTGCCATCCAAAATGTGTAACGGACTGGACCGGGTGTAAGAAAGATGAGAAACGGAGACATGTACTACGGTGATTGCCACCAAGGAATCAAATAGCGGCTATTTGCATCGGGATAAGATATAAGGGCAGACATAGGCAAAAAATCTGAAAATGAGCGCCTCATGACAATCCGCATCAGGGCTAAATTCGCCAAAATCAGCATAGACTCCGCAGTAAATATAAACAAGTCACCACTTTTGGCATCATTCGAAAAGTAACTCCATCCAATCGCTGTTTTTTAGAGCACTAAACCAACGATCTCGAACACTTCCGGGACTGTCAATGTATAATTGGGGTTTGTCCTCCAAATTTCCATTATTCAAACCGAACGCTTTCCATTCATCCGATCCAAAAGGACAGACTAGAAGGATAAGGATGTTAAAGTAAGATTAAATTTTCGTGAAAAAGTGTCAGTTGCAATTACCTTCTTAATTTAAAGAAGCAGCGGTTGACAAGAGTGAATAGTCGCTTGATTTCTACAACGGCATCCCTATTAGAGTTTACAGCAAAACCCATCTTTGTCATTTTCGTTTTATTAGCCAAGGACGAACCGGGACAGTTTGCTAATTTCCTCCAAAGAGGAGGAAGCAGTTGTAAACGCCTAAGAAGTATTGTGATGAGAGCTAGGAAATCTCCGCCTCATTGGAGCCATTTTGGACTGGACTAGGCAGCGTTCTCCATTGTCATGTATATACATATAATCGATCTTGCTAACGGTTTTTGTATTGGGTCTACAAGTAAGTTTCCAGCGTTTGTCAGAGATGGCGCCACCAGTGGATCCCGGGCAGAAATGTCAGACCCCATGTGTTTTATTTGTAGCTTTTGTATCCGTCAACAACTTTGCGGCGTTATATTTGAGCAGTTCTATCGGTGTCGTACATTTTATCGAGCAAAATCATGGCAAGTTTCCAGCCAAATAAACGTCATTTGCGGGAAGCGCTGCTTTTATTCTTTAATATGAAGAAAATTGCGGCTGAGGCCTTTCGTTTGCCTTCGGAAACTTATGGGGCGGAATGTATTGGTGAATCGACGTGCCGCGAGTGGTTCAAACGGTTCAAAAGTGGTGATTTTGGAGTTGAAGACAAAGATCGCTCCGGAAAGCCGAAACGTTTTGAAGACGAGGAATTGGACGCTTTACTGGATGAGGATCCGTGTCAGATTCAAGAAGAACTTGCTGCATCATTGGGCGTCACATAACAAGCCGTTTCCCTGCGCCTAAAAGCACTGGGATTCATTCAAAAGGTTGGAAACTGTGTGCCGTACGAATTGAAGCCAAAACACGTCGAACGGCGATTTTGCATGTCCGAAATGTTACTGCAGCGGTATAAAAATAAATCATTTTTTCATCGTATTGTCACTGGTGATGAGAAATGGATTTATTATGATAATCCTAAACGCAGAAAATAGTATACAAAGCCCGGCGAGCCCGCCCAATCGACGCCGAAACGAAATATTCACGTGAATAAGGTCATGCTCTGCATATGGTGGGATCAAAAGGGTGTCGTATACTACGAACTGCTTCCGAGTGGTGAAACCATCAAAGGACCATTATATCAAACCCAACTAATTCGTTTGAAATGGGCATTAAAAGAAAAACGGCCAGAATATGAGATCAGGCATGGGTCCGTCATTTTTCTTCACGACAACGCTCGGCCACATGTTGCGGTTTCGGTGAAAAACTATTTGGGAAATAGTGGATGGGAAATTCTGCCTCACCCGCCTTACAGTCCAGACTTGGCACCATCTGACTACCACTTGTTTCGTTCGATGCAGAACGCTCTTACGGGAATACGCTTCAGCTCAGTAGAGGAAATCAAAAATTGGCTCGATACGTTCTTGGGCTCGAAAGACGAGAAATTTTTGGTCCGGAATTCATAAATTGCCAGAAAGATGGGGGAAAGTTGTAGCTTCCGATGGACGATACTTTGAATAAAGCATTGTAACTAAGTTTTCATAATAAAACTTCAAATTTTGGAAAAAAAAACGCTGGAAACTTACTTGTAGACCCAATATAATAGAAATTCTGAACTCGGCTGTTCAAAACATCTAATCCACCGATGAACGCGGTTTACTGTAATAATTCAAATCAAGCGAATTTACGTCAACATCATCCTGATATGCACTCATGTCAAAGGAAATAGACGTTGCTTCTACAAACTGTTTCTACGAGTTCTTCTTGATCTTAATCATAAAAGGAGCCACCTTTGGGCAAGCACGCGGTTTCCTCACCTCAATATTCACAAAAAAAAAAAAAAACCTTGGCAGTCATCGAATCATAAAACAGTCAACCAAATTGATCATGTTGCGATCGACCCAGGCCAAAGGTACGTCTATAAATATCTCAGACACCACCACAAAGGAGAAATATAGTGAGGGTTTAACATTAAATTGTTACAATCGCAACAAATCACCAGAACCTTTGCCGCGCATCCCTCCATCTCTCGTTAACGCCTTTACAACCCTCACTAAGAGCTGAAGATCAGTGGGATCAATGCCAGGAAACCGCCAGAAATGCCACAAGTGAACGAAAGCGGCTCTTGCGCTCTACGATCAAAAGAGAAAGGAAGAACATGGGCTCCTCCGCAGAAAAAAGACAAATCTTAAGAAGTGAGCGGTCGTGAAAATTGAGAAGTCCTACAGGAACAGGAATAACATTCGGGAAATTTCACCAAAAAGTAAAATGAACGCATCAAGTCAACAAGACCCGAACAGAAATCTGTAGAAGTGAACAAGGAAATTTAGTAGCAGCACTTATGAAGAATACTAGAAGGGAGGTGACAACGACCAAAAGAAAGTAAAAGAAGCAGTAACTGAACTTAAAAACAACCGGACTAGACGGCCCATCCATTTGACAAGCTCTTTAGGTACGTAAATCAGCGGAAAATGGTTTGGTAAAGAGCATATATGACCTCATTTTCAAGATTTGGTGGGTGGACTGTACTGATAAGAATATGTAACCTCAGTATCGTTAATCCGATCCACAAGAAAACAGACCTTCTAAACTATGCCAACTATAGACATCGCATGCAAGTTCTTGCCTGGCATAATGTGTAAATAATTGATACCATTTGTCAACGTTCTGATTGGCCTTATCACTGCGGGATAGGTCGAGTAATTCCACAGTTGATCAAATATTCACACTACGGGATATCCAAAGCGTCCAGAGTGGCTTTTTATGGATTGCAATTTCGAATATGACGAAGATATCCTTGGTCGTCCTGAACATATTGTAAGATTATTCAAGTGATTTTTGGGCCCGTTTGCGTTGACGAACTTTAAATGAGGACATACAGCAGGGCCTCGATAATCCGAACACTTGCTAATCCGAACGGGTCCGGGAACGAGAGCGAAAATTCGTAGAATTGATTTAACTTGCAACGGGTCTTACTTTTTCCAGTAACTTTAAGTTGAAGCGCAGAGTAAGCAGATGTACAGGAGAACGATGACGAAGAATGGTATCATTTCACATCAACAATCCCAATAATACACAGATATAAACATTTGGATCATAAATCGTGGAAGATGACATCTCAATCCAGGACCATTACAACCCTTTAGCTGTCAATCATCATCACCAACTACAAATGAGGGTTGTAAATTTTTGGTCGCGCAGTAGGCCAAAGAGATGACCACAGGCTAAATGCGTATCTTCAGGGTGGACAACTGCAACGAGATGACTATAAATAGGGTGGATCTTAAGCCATAAGTCATCAGTTATCAATTGTCCTTAAAAGTGAAGTCAGTAAAAACTATTGAATCGGGCTCACATTTTTTACAGTCAGTTTGTCGCGCAGTTTTGTTTTATTTAACACTGTTGGGTGGTGTTTCTTCGACCATTTCGTGTGCTTCAACATCGAAGAAAAGGGAACATATCACATTAACAATATCGCAAAAGTGCGAGATTTTGGACAAAATTAAGCAAGGTACGAGGGCGGGTCAATAAGTCCGTGACTTTTGGATTAAAACAGATTTTTTGATAAAAAAATAATTTTATTTTTCAACGAAGTCACCCTTGAGCTCTATACACTTTGTCCAACGCTTCTCCAATTTTTTTATCCCTTCCAAAAAAAATGATTTGTCGAGGTCCTCAAAATAGGCCTTTGTTTGCGAGATGACTTCATCATTGGAGTCAAATCTTTTTCCACCAAGCCATTTCTTCAGGTTTGGGAACAAGAAGTAGTCGCTCGGAGCCAAATCTGGAGAATAGGGTGGATGAGGGAGCAATTCATAGCCCAATTCATGGATTTTTGCCATGGCAACTGCACATGTGTGCACCCTTGCATTGTCTTGGTGGAAAAGAAGTTTTTTCTTGGCCAAATGAGGTCGTTTTTTTTTCAAATCGTCATTGAATCGGTCCAATAAGTTGGCATAATATTCCCCATTGATTGTTCTTCCCTTTTGAAGGTAGTCAGGGTAGAAGGGATAATCCCGCGTGCATCCCAAAAAACAGTCGCCATAACTTTATTGGCTGACAAACCCACCTTGGCCTTCTTTGGCGCCGATTCACCCTTAGAAACCCACTGTTTTGACTGTTGTTTGTTCTCTGGTGTGTTGTGATGGATCCATGTTTCGTCCACGGTTACAAAACGGCGCAAAAACTTCTCCATATTGCGATTAAACAACGCCAAACCTTCCTGTGAAGTTGTTACACGATTGCGTTTGTGGTCGACTGTGAGCAAACGCGGCACCCATCTTGCGGAAAGCTTTCTCATGCCCAAGTGATCATTCAAAATTGAAACCACTGAGCCATGCGAGATCCCTACGGCTTCCACAATCTCTCGCACTTTCAATCTTCGGTCGGCCAACACCATATCGTGAATTTTTTCGATTGTTTCGGGTGTAGAGACCTCAACTGGGCGTCCAGGACGTTCGGCATCTTCAGTGCTTGTACGGCCACAACGAAATTCAGTAAACCACTTTTTTACCATTGAAATCGATGGTGCAGAGTCCCCATAGTATTTATCAAGCTTAGCCTTGTTCTCGGTAATGGTTTTTTTTCGCAAGAAATAATGCTTAATAAGCACACGAAATTCACTTTTTTCCATTTTCTCCTCAAATTAGTGAGTAGTCTGATAAAAATAGCTGTCAAACACAAACTAACTGACGCAGCAAGTTTAAATTTTGACAGGAGTCAACTGACAGATGCCTGTTGACAGGAGCAGTGTTGCTGTTTCAGTAAAGAGGTCAGAAATTCAAAAAGGACTTATTGACCCGCCCTCGTATCTCGTTATCAGGTCTTGCAATGCAGTATAACGTTGGAAAATCCACTATTTTTGACACTAAAAGCAAGGAGGAAAAAATAAAATCATTTGTAATAAACACAGAAAATAGTCCAGGCACCAGAAAAATCTTAAAAACTCCTGAAAACTCCCAGATGGAAGATGCTTTATTTACTTGGTTTTTAGAGCAGCGAAGAAAGAACGTCCCTTTGTTAGGTGAAGTATTGATGGAAAGTAAGAAAGTAATTTTAAGAATAAATTAAAACTAACCGGTGAGAAATTGTCGACTAATAAAACAACTGTGAAGTCATTCCAGGAAAAATTTATGGACGTTTGTAGAGAAAAAGATCTGATTGCAGATCAAATCTATAATGCTGACAAATCAGGCTTGTACTGGAAAATGCTACCAGACAAAACCCTGGCGTCTGGGTCAGAGAGTAGGGCCCCAGGTTCCAAAGTATCGAAGAAGAGGATCACATTTATGCCATGCGCAAACGCAACCGGAACGCACAAACTGACTTTACTGGTTGTTGGCAAAGCACAACAGGCAAAAAGTTACCGGTCCATTACACCAGTCAAAGAAATGCTTGGGTTACAAGACCAATATTTTTAGAGTGGCTAAAAGGACATTTCATTTCCGAAGTAAAGAAGTTTTTATCGAAAAAAATCTACCGCTAAAAGCACTTTTACTTCTTGATAATGCATCAGCGCATTTACTTGAAGAAGATCTGCAATCGATCGACGAAAATTTCACTGTTTTGTACATGCCACCTATTGCACAGCTCTTATTCAACTCATGGACCAAAATGTGATTCAAAACAGTAAAGTGACATACAAGAAAAAACACCTATTGCAAATTTTTGACCGGCAAGAAGTTGATCCAGAATGCGTAGTATCTGAATTGCTTAAAAAGACCACAATAAAAGATGCAGTATTTTCATTGGCTCAAAGTTGGTAGCAATTGTCTTCAAATTTGACTAAAAAGTCTTGGAAGCCTCTGTGGCCTTTGTTATTTGAATCAGAGGAAATGTCTAGCCAAGATGTAGGTGATTTTGATCATGAAGATGATCTCAGATTAAGCGTTTTTCGTAACATAGGCAGGACATCGGAACCAGTTGCAAGCATTCCACATACTCAAGCTGTGTTTGACTTAAATACTTGCTTAGAATGGGCGGATGAAGTTGATTTTTCAATTCCAGAAAAAATGTTATTACATAAAATAAGGGATAAAGCGTTTTCTATGTCGCTAAAAACCACTCGTCAAAGCACTATGTATATTGGAATTCTTTAATTTATGTTCGTAATTACATAAATTGCATTACAGTCTAATATGTAGTATAGTTACATATAGTATATAAAACTTTTTACATTAGTAAAATATATTTTAAATTACGGAAAACTATGTTTTGTTTCGAAAAATGCCTTCAAAATGTCTGCATACTACACTCTACGAAATAATGATAAGGACAAAACAAAATAACTTTCTTTAAACATTTATTCTTAGAAATTTAAGAAATACATTTAATTTTTAGTAAATGTATAACAAAACAACTCGAATATAAATTAGTTATGAAAATTAACTCTTATTTTATATTTCTAATTATTTTTTTGAATTCTATACGAACGAAATAATGATAAGGACAATGTCTTTTTACTTTAGTATTTGTATTTGAAATATTTTTGATTCGAAATCAAATCAAATCTTAGTACTTAGTGTTTGATCCTTTGTTTCTAATTACATCTCGGAGACGTCGTGGCATCGAATTAATCAGTGATTGTATCTGATCTATGTCGATTTATTCCCATTCTTCCTTGATGGCCCTTTTGAGATTTTTCAAATTATCAAACTGACACCCATTTTTAAAAACATTGCGCGATAAAACCGCACACACGTACTCAATGGGGTTTTAGTCAGGGCTGTAAGCGGGCCATTCCAATAGAGAAATATTTCGGGTTTTTAGAAACTCCTTTGTAAACTTGGATACATGAATGGCCGCGTTGTCCTGTTGAAATATAAATTCGCTACCGAATAATCCCCAAGGTCAACTAAACATCATCTAAGAGCTCAGTGTATTTTTGGCTATTCATTTTAGTTGATATAAAACATATAGGTGACTTTCCAGAGCAGCTTATAGCCCCCCAAACCATTAACGTGCCCCCTCCGAAAATGCCAGCATGCCTGAGCTGCCTTTCGGCCCTTTTATCATGCCAATATTTTTGGGAACCATCTGGCCCACCTAAATTAAATTTTTTTTCGTCAGAAAATACCACTTTACACCGCTCTTCGTCCCAAAATTGAAATTTTTCAGCAAAAGTCAACCTGATCGCTTTGTGTCGTGCTGTAAGCGTCGGTTTCGGCGTGCGTTTAACATATTCAATGGTATTATCTGACTTTAAAATTTGTTGCACCCGCCTTGTTGACACATTTAGCTTCAGAATGCTTACAATTTCAGAAGGACTGATGGATTTATTTACAGCAAGACGTCTTATTTCTCGAATATCTGTTGGTGTTAATGTTGGTTTTCTTCCTGTACTTCGCTTAACTCCAAATTTTTCGCCAAGATTTATATAATTTGCTATAACAGTTTTACTTCTTTCTAGAATAGCTCCGATTTGCCTTGTTGTTTTCCCCTGTTCTCTGTAAACAGCCACACGTCCTTGCTCTTCTTCGGTCAATGGCTTTCCATGAGGCATTGTAATTGATATTTGTGAAAATTTAAAGCATTCCAATTTTTTCTAACAAATAAATAAATACTTAAGACTAACAAACCTTTTTTCTGTCGAAACTCAGCTAAAACTTATATTTTTTTTAATTATTCTTTCACTTAAGCACAACTGGCCTCATCAATATTTCGTACCACAATGAAGATCACTCATCAATGTAAAACAGATGTTATAAATATAAATTTTGCGTGTTCGGATTATCGAGGCTCTGCTGTATGTAAATACATATGTACAATAGCAAACTCTGCCAGCTGTATATCCACATTGATCAAGTCAGAAAAATTCTCATCTGTCACCTGAGATAGTTAGAACATGCACAGGAAATGAATATTAACGCCCAGAGCAGTACTGGAGCCAGGTTTGTCGGTTCAAACCCAAGTCCACCCCCGATTGTAACGCCATCTACGTAATTAAGTAAGTAAGCACATCGAGTTCCTGAGGTACTACGAAGCATCTTACTTACCCTAAATACGCCTGCTCGATATAGGCCTAGGCTTTGATTTGAATTAAAGAGTGGTGATTCAGAGCTCACCTACAAGCTCTCAAGTTTGTAGAACCTATTCGTTTCTTATCCTAAAAATAAACATCTCTGCTTCATTGGTAGTCTGCCCCATACATAGATATGTACATTCATATAGACTTGGAAGCATACATAAACTTATTTCTTTCTTTTTTTATTATTCTAAAAATTCTCCATCTCCATCCCTTCCGATCTAATGGGCATGACAAGAAGAGCATGAAAAGAACACGTATTACAAGACCATCGTAGGCAGGGAGACACAAACCACATAACATAAATATTCACAAAAACTAATATACATGGCTGCCCACACATTATGTTCTATGCAAAATAAACATCATCCGAAATTTACATGAAAAACTACTCATATGTTAACGTAGAAAAAAATACCCGTAAAAAAGTTATGTGGTTGAGGCAGTGGTTACATTCTGCAGGCAGCAGATAATAGCATCTTCCACCAATGCTAACATACATACTGTCAGATTTGACATTCAATCACTGTCATTGTGTTTCGCACATAAGCTTAATCAGATTAACGGTCTTTTCTTTCTGTCTGCTCTTTTGCCGAAGAAATTAATTTCAATTTCTTCTTTTCAAGCAGGGCGTCTGCTTCTTATCAGAAAAGCAGAGAATCAAAAGAAAAATATGCAACATGAAGAGGAATGGATTCATACGACAAACTAAAGAGAAGCGATAATGTAATTTAAATAGATTAGGATGACATTTATAACTGCTGACGTTAAGCCAGTGACAGTTCACATTACATATTTCAAAAAAACTAAATATTATAGTATATTTTGACACTTTGACTAACAATATGATGGAATGGAAGACTGGAACTAAGACTAAAACTAAATCAGTAAAATAAAAATTCAAGGAAAACAAAACATAAGACAATCTTTGACAGTGATTCGATTCACGACTTGAACGGCAATGTGACACAACGAATATAAACATCAGTTAGCTTCGCTAACAAACATCAGAAATGGAAATTGTTCAAGTGGTAAAAAAATACAAGAACCCAAAGAGAGAATTGTCAAACTATGAACAGGTTAAAAGTCATCTAACTCATTAGAGAAATGACATGTCAAATGAGACCCCTAACATTATGCCTGTGAGCACACTACAAGTGCATGTACGAATGAAAGTGTGATTTGAGTACGAGTGAGGAAAACCAGTGCCAGTGCAAAACATAAGGGTGGGCACACAATACTAGTATGTCACACACGAGGAGGAGCTGTCAGTTTGTAATCCGACAAAGGAATTTATTGTGTGTTCTTTGAGAGACATTCCAAATCATCGTCACCTCGTTTTGATAATCCGATTTAGAGCTGAAGAAAACGACTACAACAACGACAACGATGGTGTTGACAAAAAAAAAAAAAAAAAAAAAAAAAAAAGGCCGCCTAACAGAGAAATGGAGTTATTTTTTCTATTCTATTTTAAGGGGGTGGCAGCACTGCATCAAGCAACAACAAAACACCCATGTGAGTGAGTATGGTTTTGGTGTGCCTGTGTAGTATGCTCGTATGTACGAGTGTATGCAAATGTCATGCGGGTGTAATTCGGTTTCAATCGATTTTTTTTCCTTTTTTTTTTTTTCCAGGCACTCGATATGCCACCCAATGTAGAGGGCGAAAGGAACAAAAATAAGAAAGAGAAAAAAGAGGACACAGGACATGGCGAACGGAAGCAGTATGCCATTTACAAGGAAATCAATTTTCAAATGGGATTTTGATGATGATGCGGCGAAAATTGAGATAAGAGTGAAATACTTGGATAAAGGGAGCGGCAGCCTGGTGTTTTCGCTGAGGCGGTAAAGTGGTGAACGATGAACGGTGAACAGTGAACAACGGTGATGGTTATGTGACAGTGGTGGATTAAATCCAGAATTTACTCGGTTAAATATAGGTAATTGATTCTAATGTAAATGAAACCAACGATTATAAAACGCTTGGCAAATTATTGTTGTACCGCATTTGGATATACATTCACACATATATGTACAACCCTCCACGTACATTTCTACTACTTGTTTGTTGAGTTATACGTGCGGATAAGTATGCGGAACGAAATTGGGATGTTTGGCGCGGGATTTTGAAGCACGGTCTTAGCAGTTCTTAAATTGCAATTAAAATAAGATTAAAACGAATACAGTTGAAACGATTTGAGATTTGTTATCGCCTTGGGATTCTATGGTTTCACTTTGAATGCACGAATGTAATTAGAGAAATTGTATGTCTAAAAAGTGAATTGGAGTTGTATGTACAAAGTATTAACATGTTGCCGTAGAGATTATTACTGGCAAATAGAAAGTCTTGACGATTTTGAGTGGAATTGGAAACGAGTTTGCGTCACGCAGTGTTACCGGAAGTCAATTCGTATGAGCTTTAATACTTCAACCACTTTGACAGATGTGTAATTTAATACTAAGAATTTGCACACGCTTTTTAAAGTTTTTAAGGTTTATTCCAAATGCTTCTGACGTTTCTGTTTAATATGACAGCTGTTGGGCTGGTAGCACGTGCGACACAAAGAATACGTAGAGCTTTTATCGGAAACTTGGTGCGAGTTTATCTGTCTTCAACGTGGACAATATTCGGACTCAACAGTTGACTTTTGCCTTCTTTACGACGGAAATCATTGAGGACAGCAAACTTAATTGGAAAAAAAAATAAAACTAGATACGAATGCGGATCAATAAGTGTGTGACATGTTGAATGAAAGATATAAAAAAAAAAAAAAAAAAAAATTCTCAACATAGTCTCCTTGAGGTGAATGCACTGAGTCCAACGTTTCTCCAATTTATTTATCCCTTCAAAATAATAAGATTTGTGCAGGTCCTCTAAACAGGCGTTTGTTTGACCAATGATTCTACTGTTGGAATAAAATCTCTTTCCGTTGAGTCCTTTCTTCAAGTTTTGAAAGAGGAAGTACGAGAGTTGTCCGACCGCAACGTAAAGATAGCGCCACTCGTAAATAAAAGCTAGTGAATGCTAGTTGTGCATCTTTTGACAGTTACTTACCGAAGTTTCAGTCATTTTGGACAGTCGTTTGAGTGAGCCGATGTGAGTGTTTTTTGTGAAAATAGAAAAAATTGAGTATCGAGCTGTTATCAAATTCTTGTTTTTGAAAGGCAATACGCCTACGCAAATCAAAAATGAGTTGGACTCTGTGTATGGGGACTCTGCACCATCATTTACCACAGTGAAATTTTGGGCAGCTGAATTTAAACGTGGCCGTAAGAGCTTGGGAGATGATGAACGTTCGGGACGTCCAAAAACTGCAACCACTGACGATAACACTATTGAAGTTCACCAAATGGTGTTAGACGACCGCCGAATTAAAGTGAGAGAGGCAGTAGAGGTTATGAAAATGTCTAAAGAACGTGTTTGTTACATATTAAATCAAGATTTAGGCATGAGAAAGCTGTCCGCGCGTTGGGTGCCGCGTTTACTTACGTTAGACCAAAAACGTGTTCGAATGAACATTTTCAACGCTCTGTTGGCGTAGTTTAGGCGCAATAAATCCGAGTTTTGGCGCCGATAAACTATTGTAGATGAAACTTGGATACACCATTATACGCCCGAAACAAAAATTCAGTCAAAACAGTGGACCGCAAAGGGCGAGCCGGCTCCAAAAAAAGCAAAAACTGTTTTTTCGGCTGGGAAAGTGATGGCGACTGTTTTTTTTGTGATAGTAAAGAAGTTATCTTAGTCGATTATCTTCAAAAAAAAAAAACCATTACAGGAGCATACTATGCATTTTTACTTGCCAACCTGAAGGCAGAAATTGCGGAAAAACGGCCACATTTGCAGAAAAAAAAATCCTGTTTCACCAAGACAACGCGCCGTCTCACACCTCAGCGGTTGCCATGGCGAAAATCCATGAATTACGGTTCGCCTTATTCACCAGATCTAGCCCCAAGCGACTTCTTTTTGTTCCCTCATCTAAAAACTGCGCTCGGAGGACAGCGATTTTCGTCAAATGAGGAGGCAATCACCTTCGTGAACAATTATTTTGCAGAGAAAGAGAGATGGGAGCATCGCTGGGAAAAGTGTGTAGACTATGTAGAAAAAAAAATAAAAAATTGAGATAAAATGTCTTGCATCATTGTTCGGACAACCCTCGTATGTAGTCAATATTCAACTCATGAAATTTCGCTATTGCGAGCTATGCACGTGTGCCCTGGACTCAAATTGACGTTGAAGCAGTTCAATAAGTTGGCATACTATTCGTCGTTGCTTGATTCTCACTTTTGAAGGTAATCGACGTAGATTGTGGTATTTTTTCATGTTGAGCGTAATTCAAAAAGTCATGGACTCATTGATTCACCTTCGTATTGCAGCTATCCCAGCTTGAAGTTCTAAAACGGACTAATAACTGGTACTTTGTGCTAAAATTGAAAACACCTGATCATACAGATCCGCTTCCGTATGGTACCTAAGTAACAATTTATAAAGTTCCCCTAATTGTCGAAAAGGTCGGTTCTCAATTTTAAAAACTCATTCAGGCACTTAAAACATAAAAGATGAGTCTAAGACCCATGAGATACTAGCGCTATACGGGTGTATGGAAATAGTACGCAACTACAACGTCCGGATATGAATGAATCTGAATACACTACCCCGACACGGACTTAAATTACAATTTAAAGAAACACCAGCACCAGCAAACATAAACAGGCACAAGTTTAGTAAGGAAAGTGGCCAGCTCTGAGCGCAAAATTTGTGAGAATGAAATAAACCAAGGGAAAGGACTAAGAAGAGCAGCGGAGCAAAAGTATACTGAGTGTTTCGAAAGGCCTGCAAAGGCAAACTTTTAAAGCATGGACTAAATATAGCGTCTGCACCCTGCACCGATTTTTCACAATATAGCTCGTTGCCATCAGGATTGCATATACACAACTGGTTGAGACACCCCCCTGATTTCGTGCAAATATTACTGTTACGTAATCATTACCAATTTCTAAGAAAATTCCTATCACAATAAATCCTTTTATTCCTTAATTTTCTTGGAATTTGCAATTACCCGCAACAAGTGGTTGAGACTGAGTATAAATACTTTGAAAGTTCAGCTGCGGATTCCATTCGCAGTGTGATTTGTTAGTCAGTTTTAGTGATTTGATTTAAAAAAAAGTATTTAAACAGGTCTTAGAAGCATAACAGTTAGAAATGGGAGCTGAAAAGATGTTAAATCAAATGGAGATCCAAAGCATTAAAAGAATGCGCCAAGAGGGATATTCTGTGAACAAACTTGCAAACTTTTGAAGCGCAATCGTACACTTGTTTCAAACTAGCAGCAGAAACAGCAGAAATTTACGGGAAAAAATTCGTACCTGGAGGAAAATATAGCTTGAGGACCAGCAGATCGACGATCCCTACTACGAAAAGCATCAAATTCTACAGCAACAACAAGGGAAACCGAGGTATCAGCAGGAATTTTGAATAACTGACCAGTATTGTGTCTAGACCTCAACATAATTGAGAATGTAGAGGGATATCTCTCCAGAGCTGTTTACCAAGGTGGACGACAATTCAATAACCAGAACCTAAGACGCCATTGAAACTGAATGGGACAAAATCCCACGAAAATTAATTAAAAAACTGTTTAAATCTCCTCCATCAAGAATTTTAGAGGTTGTAACTAATGACGAAAGAAGTAGTCATTACTAAAAAAAAAAAAAAAAAAATCATTGCCACAAAACTCTAAAAGGAATTTATGGTGATCAGATTTTTCTTAGAAATTGATAATGCAATATTAGCAGCACATACAGATCAAAGTTATAGAGAAACGCCGAAATCAGGGAGGTGTCTCAACCAGTTGTCGAGGAGTGTGTATCACCGCTTGGAAGACAGACGTAAGTTTTCCTAACGAGGTGTGAAATCTAACGTTGTCGTCCTCCAGAAAGGCAGCAGCGCCGCATCCGATTTCGTATTTTTTCGATAGCAGGAGTTTTGGTGTCATTGCATCAAATGGCATGTCCAATGTCGTAGCCGAAAATGTCAAACTGTGCTGAAGTGGTTTTTCCATATTCTCAACACCGACATGATCTTTCTTTATAGGTTTTTGTCCGGGCTTATTGGCTTCACAGATGCTTTTTCATTTTTGTTAATAGTTCTAAACACTGACCCTGAGGTAGCACCTCTCCATATTCTCGATCGTTTTTCAGGCAGTTTCTTTTGTCTCCGGAGAAATCGATTTTTCCCTTATCCTTTGGTCGTAGAGCGCACAAGCTGCTTGAAGCAAAACATCTTGTCTATTGTTTTGCTACAAATGCTTGCCGCACTCTTCATACTATAAAACCAGGGGTTTCGTGGGTAAGACCCAGCACATCATTTGCCAGATTTCTGACGGCTTCTTAGCATCGATATCACTGATCTTCAGCAGTTGATGGCGGTTGTAAAGGAGTTGAAGAAAGGTTGAAAGACACTTTATGCAGGTTTGTTGCGATTGCAACTGTTCAACGTTAAATCTTCTCACAGTATTTCTTGATTGTTATGGAGTCTCAGATACCCGTAAACGTATCGTAGTTGCAAGTAGATCATGGTCCGTCTAAGTCAAGCAGTCCATTTCAACACTCGGTGTCGTGTATAGTTTGCTTTCTGACTGTTGCAACAAATGATTTCAATATCATACTTCCGTAAGTAATATTCTTTTCCTCTTCACATGCGTCAGCATCTGTGATTTAAACCACGATGAGGACTTGATACGGCTAGAGATGTAGATTTCTAACTTAGATTCTTAGCAGGAGAGGGTAGTGTCAACTATTTAAGGCGCAAAAGTTCTGTTGTAAATCATGTTTTCAAGCTGACAGTAACAACAATATTTATCACAGAGAACGATCGCTGACAGTTGAATATGAATTATGGAAGCAAGATATTCCTTAGAGTAGTAGAATAGTTTGAAAGATCGGACCATTTCACTTCGAAATCGTTGTCCTATTTCCTTTCGGATTAATCACCAGCAATATCATGCCATCCGAGGTTTGTTTCCCTGCTTGAGAGTTTATCATCATGTGCAACCCTCAACCTGGAAATGTAGACTTTTGTTGTAATACAAACATGTGCAGGTAAAAGATATCCCATTGTCTCCGCCATACAAAACTGAACTTTGAATACCTTTGCTCGTAACTAGAGCGATAAAGTTACATGTACAGTTTGCTCACTGAAAACAGGTCAGGCTTTCCGTGGAAGGATACAAAATCACGTTCGGCGAAATGTAAATTCAAAACTGTCCATGTCATATCACCTTTCCACTCGTACATACACATATGATGAAAATGTTTGTAGGTATCTGACTGAATCATCTTTTTTTAATTATGCCTTGACAGAACCCAACTGCCTGCATACATACATATGCTTGTTGTTTAATTACTTCCTTTGTTCTAAAGGGTGAACTTTGTGCCAAATTGGGGGTTGTTTTTAAATCTGCATACAAAAATAAAAGAAACTAGATACATAACCTCTATTCTGTAGTGTATTCCATTCTACACCACCATCACGCTACAGCAAAGATTACTGGTAAATCCTTTTTACAAAGCCCCAACACCAACAAACAGGATACCTACCAACACTTTTCGTTGTCGCCGCTTTTATCGTAGATAGGTAACTACCTACATATCTTAGATAGTAAAAGAAACTTTAAAATAACTCAACAATTTTAAAACAATGATGAAAACTTAAGAGAAAAAAAATGCAAACTTTATAAAAGCCCACCACCGCGCAAGACGCAACACTTGCGAAACCCAGCATAAAACACCAACCAAACGACTTTCAAGCAAAAAAGTAACTCCCGTGATTTAAGAGTTAAAACAAAAAAAAACAAAAAACAATTTTGTTATAATAAAAATCATCATGATCTCCTCGAGGTACACTTTGGGTTCTTTTTTATCTTTTATCCCAACTGGAAACTCTGCTAGGTAGTGCTCGCATTGTCTTCGTTCCCTCAAGTTTTCTTACTTTTCTACTGCCACACCATACTCCCCACTCACACTATTTGCTTTAATAAATTGTTCACTACTCACATGGTACGACGATTATGGCGATGAAGTTACGACGATGACGATAGCACCAACAGCAGAAGGCAGCATAAAGCAAACCACCAAAAGCAACAGAGGAAATCATACAAACTAACACATGACATCGCACACACACTGACGGAAAAGAAAGATGGTAAACAAAAACAACTCAACAAAACACTAGTAGCATACAACCAAAAACTATCAACGGCCAAAACATGTTGAAGCGATATTCTCCTCGTACCCAAACGAAAACCCGTCCTGTCGAACGTTGCCGTTGTATCAACGAAATAGACTTGCTCCGAGCTTGAATATGTGTCCATGTGTTTGTATAAAACTTTAAAATAGCACATGCAACAATTTTATATATGTACGATATTTTCCATTTCTATTTTGATAGAATAACGATGATGCCATTGGTTTTTTTTCTCCTTTTTCTTCTTCTACTTTAATTTGTTTCTCTTTTCTAACCCCGCAAATTGTTAACCCTGTTGGCAGCAGGGTTGCCATAATCACTTCGATTTAATCATCTTATTAAAGCTTAAAACAAAGTACATACTCGTATCTTAGTAATTTAGTAAAATTCGTATACATATTTGTCTTTTAATAAAGGTGCCACGGTTCTGGATCAACATTTGAGTTGTAGTAGTTGAAAATACTTCATAGAGAACTAAGTCGTTTCTATAAAATCTGATAAAACCCTCTACGCCTATGATAATCGCTTAAAGGAAAACCGTAATTTACGCACCGGTTTTTTTTCTTTATAATAAGATGTCGTACGAGGTTACAACTCAGAATTGAGATCATGTCCGATAATTTGAAAACGGAGACTGCAAGTCATTTCCGTGTCCATTCTTAATTATCATGGAGACAGTGAAGGGATCTTAGAACCGTACACGTTAGCTCGGACTGTGGGTCACCAAGACCAAAGGTTTAACGCCGCAGATACCATTTTCCCCGTTAAAATCCAAAGGAGGGTTAAAGTCTAGAGTTTAATCGGGTTCAGAGTACAGGGTTTAAATAAATGTCTACATAATCCGCCCAACAATGCTAAATGACGGAACGAACAAAAAGCGTTTACTGGCACTTGCTGCTAGTTGGAGTGAAAAGTAACTTCCTTGGGAATGAAAAAAATTTTTTTTTTAAATATTTTTTTCTTATTTTATTCAATATAGTCCCCTTTTAGTTTGATACACTTATTCCAGCGATTTTCCAAGTTCTTGATCCTGTCCGAAAAGTAATTTTTCGGAAAGTCTGCAAAATACTCCTCCGTAGCGTCGATGATTTCCTTGCGTGAGCTGAATTTTTTATTGATGAGCCATCTCCAAGGGATTCGAGTCCGTCCGATTCCGCAACAGCAAGTCCAAACACTACTTCGAAGTGCGCGTTCGTGTTTTTGGTCAGGAGTGAGCATTCGCGGCACTCAGCGGCAGGATAACTTTTTCATATGCAGAATATTGCCCAAAATACGGCGTATGCGCTCAGTACTAATCTTTGTGGTATCTGCTAGCTGGGGCACCTTCACTTTCCGGTCAGCCAACACCATTTCATGTATTTTTTTGACATTGTCCTCTGTAACCGCATCGGAGGGCCTGCCGATGCGGACTTGATCGGTAGTGGAGTTGCGGCCACCACGAAACTATCGAAACCAATATTTGACGGTGTAATCTGACGGAGCATTAGCCCCATAATATTTATCCAACTTTTTTTTTGTTTCCTTGATGCCAAACACGTCAACAACAATCAGCTGTCAAAACAAAACCAAAGACAGTATCGCAATGAAATTTGGCATGTCTGCCTAGATATGAACGGACTTCAAGGCACCATAACCTTTTTTTGCAGTAGCAGCGCATTCTGGCAGTTAAGGAGATTACTTTTCACTCCACCTAGTATGTAACACCTGGGTCAGCAAAAGCAAAAGCAAATAAAATTCAAACCAAATGTACATGAAAAGACAAAATGTATCATCTTTACCTTGTTAAAAACAGCTACGAGTATACAATCTATGGTCAAGACCTTGTTGAAAATCTCTATCAAATTTGAAACTCAGCTCAATTAAGTTTTCCCAACTGAATCAGGACTTTCGAAAAGAAATTATGCGAATAAACTCAAGGGCCATTAAACGCTTTAATATGCTCAGAGTCAGACAAATAATTGATATCGGAGTATTGCCTTTCTGATCACTGAAACAAGGATTTTGCTCTCTAAGCTGGGTAAATAACTAGCATTGAGCGGCCTCAAAAAAGACTTATTTTACACTTAATAAGTAGACCGAATTTTTGTTTAACATGTATAGAATATGACGGAAAGATAAGGGGAGGCAAAGGCAAGACACAAAAGACTTTAATTTCAACTACCAAGTTCATCATACGAGTAGTATAGTATGGAAAACTGCAATGTCGAGCATCTGCACTAGCAAGAGACCGTAAATGTCTTTGCCAGCAGACTATTTTAAATTAGTCGGCAAGACCCTTTCTGCATGCATGAAGCCTATAAGTCACAAATGAATTGTCGAAGGTTTAAGTTTAGTGAAATCAACAGCAGTTCAAGAATATGATAAATACAAGTCTATTAAATGCAGACGACGACGAAAAATAAGTTAAGGCAGAGTGGATCATTGACATCGACCAAGAATAAATTGAAATGTCGAACTAATGCAGTCAGCTTTATAGTCGAACTGCTAAAAATAGCCGGCTGTCTAAGGATATTTAGTTTGACGTGGATAATCGGGTGGAAACCTTTGCCCAACCTACAAAAATCTGGTATCACAACTCCTAATTTTAAAGAACAAGATGATGCCCTTAAAAATAAATGGTCAAATGAACGGAAAAGTGCAACCGAAAGAGCTGGATAAGACTACGAGTATATGAAGGCTATAATTGTCTTGACCGACGTTTCAATGCGGTTAGTCTTTGAATCCCTGCTCTCTGATGCGGACATTAAGAAAAACCAAATTCCTGGTTTAAGTAACAAGAGATCGTGAATCACAATATGATTTGGTTTGATAAACTCGAAATCGGGTGCTCCGTATTAAGAAAGCTGTAGGCTGACTATATCCAAAGCCTACATTCAACAGCTTGTCAGTAAGTAAAGAACATTTGTCGAGAAACTACTCGTACATGTCCTCCACCTAGAGAAGATATTTCTGACGACTCAGAAGCTTAACATCCGTGCCTACAACCTTTTCATCGAATTTAAGAAATTCAAGAAAATTGTACCGTGTTATTTGATACATCTACTTAATTCATCCGCCTATGGAGTTCTTGTACTGCATCCAATAAAATCGATTATGCAGACGCTGCTTTCTTCCAATAGGTACTCGTATTATGTCGATTTCCGGGCAATATGTTATATGTTTGCCGTTTCCAACGTTTGGCGTACAACCCCAAATTTTTCCCGTGAAGACCCACATTAGTCCTTTGTTCTGATTTTTCAAAATTTGCAACTACTGGTCGGGCCTTTTTGGTTGCCATACAGAATTCTAAAGAATCTACTTTTCAATATAAATGAATATCCGGTCTAAAATGAATACAGTATCATAGATAGATTATGGTATGAGCACTAAATCTCTGGGATGTAGAAACTACTGTTAACTAAGTACCCGGTTAAGTGGAAATATCTAGGCTTTAGCTGAAGCACGAAATGAAACAAAACAAGGCTAAACGCTTCGTAAAAAAATATTTGTAGAATATAAGCTTAGAACGCCATATACATACTACATATCTAAGATATGAATCGGGTTAGTCGACCCAAAAAACGGGTCCCTTCGGATGAAGAGCAGAAGCTTTCTAATAAATTACTCTTTTAAATTCTTGAAAATGGGATAGAGAGAAAGAAAGACGTTTGAGCTCAGTGGTTATTTCGCTGAATAGGTGGCATCCAACATTTAATGGGGGGACTAAATTCTTAGTGGAAGTTGGATTGATGTTGATTTCTAGTCCACTATTCGTCTTACTTGATTTTCGTTAACTGAAAAAATGGATGATATGTCTTGGCTGGGATCCGAACACCGAACCTTCCGATTTGGAAGCCAGTCCACTACCACTTGAGCAACGGCCACCCGTGGCCGTAATGTTCTTTTCTTTTGGTATTTTTAAGCTTTCTTATCCACGTTGTGGATTCAAAGTGTTTTCTTGGAAATAAACATTTATATCGAAACAAAGTGATATTAATATGTTACTCAAAGTAATCCTTATCATTAGCTACAATCTGTTCCCATCTTACTGGTAAAATGGGGATTCCTCAGCGGAAGAACAATTTGTCTTTTTATGCTGTCTATGCAGCCATTTTCTGAAATCCTATACGAAATGACAGAAAAGGGGTTCTCCATGGAGCGAGGCTAATAAAAATCGAAAGGAGATATGTCTGGTAAATGCAGCGTAAATGCAAAGCATACCTACCGGAGAGCTCTTGCGCCTCCTTGAAATTATAATCACTTTGACATATTCTGGTAATTATTTTTTCAATGCTCGGCTCAGCTGCATTAATTCTTTCCGGAAAGATCATAGTAATAATTTCATTTGCGTTAGAAGGTTAACTCTCCACCTTCAATTTTTTTTCGGCTGATTTCAATTTGAACGATTTCACCCGGTTTACGAAAACTATATCGGGCAAATCCTTTAAAATTATGTTTAGTATCTAATAGTTATCTTAGATCACATGCACCGTATTCTAGACTATACAACAATAAAAACAAAGCAAATATCAATACGATAGTTTCTGAGCAATGTCGCAAGAAACAAATCAACGAAGACGAGCTCTTTTTATGTAGAGTTTTCATTTTTATTTATCAAGAAAGCACATAACAGCACGGATATTGGCTTTGATAGCTCTCTTTCACGTGGCTCCAATTATGATTTCAAGAGATGACTCTCGGAAAGAACAATGGTATTGTTGCTTGTGTGGCACGCAGCGCAGTTTTGTTGGAAACAAATATGGCCCACATCCATACATTCAAGGTCCGGCCATAAAACCTCATTGATCCTGGTTCCACAGTGCAATACACTGTGCCACGAAAATCTCACCAAACAGTAGCACGTTATCAATAGAGAGGCTTCTAGTTTTTAGGACTCAACTTCGTCAATTCTGCTCATTGACAAAACCTAGACAACGAACATATGCCGCATCGCTCAAACTGTTTTTTCGGTTGAATTCTTGATCAATTTCATGAATTTTTGACATCAAATTGCCAATGTTACAACGCGTGTGTTGATCGGAAAGATTAAGTTCTTGCTACAATTGAACCTTATAGGCGTTACATCCCAAGTCATTATGCTGGGATAGATGGAGTGTAACATGGTTTGTGATATGATCAATTCCTGAGATTTATGTGAAATCAACAAACTTGAATTTGGGGTCTCACTACGAGCTACCGAAGGCAATAATTCGGTTCTTTGCATTGCTAACTTGTCAAAATTTCTGGACGGAAATATGCTTCAAGTCGACCGAAAAAACTCTTCTGTTTTCGAGCTTATTTCATCGATTGCCACCATTTTTGCAATGAATTTTAAGAAACTCAATGTATGGTCGAAATGTGGCTCGAGTTCTACTAATGCCGTAGTTTATACTTGAGGTAAAATAACGGTCTATTTAAAATGAAATAATAATAGGTGGGGCTAGCACTTGGCAACCCTGGTCTAGCAAGTAAGTTCTCGTGCTACTTTGGTAGTAGTGTGGTGAGAAATTACAAAATATATCCGACACTGATTTTGGTTGTAAGCAAAAGCATTGCAAGGCATGTACGTATCTATGCAGTTTTTTCTTCGCTTCTTTTTTTTTTATATACACATATGTACACATACATATTTCGTTTTATCTTTGTTTTTGGAAAATTTTGTTTTCGATATTAAAAAAAAAAAAAACAAAAAAAAAACGATGGAGCACAAATGTTGTTTTCCACACATTCCCACTGCCCATGTCACTGGCATCAAAGTGAGTTCTTTGTTATTGTATTTAAGATACTTGGATTGTTTTATCTGTCACAATGACATTATTACACAACATTTTAAGAAAAGAGAAAAGATTATTTTTTTTTTTGCTCGAAACCCTTCCGAGTATCTAGTGAGCGATTCAATTGCAATAATCAGCACAAAGAAGGACCCAAGGTGGCAATCTGGTTAGATAGAATGTCTATCTGGTGGTTGAAAATATCTGATGATGTTATCAAGCTCTTACTTTTTTTTTTCTTGGTATTTATTTATTTTTCTTACCTCTGTCACCTCTTTAGTTGTTTTTTTTTTCGTTTTTTGTTGGCGGTGCTTTGTGTTTGAAAAGGAAGAAGGGGCTCACAGAACGACGATGATGATGATGATGATGACGACTGACAACGATAACAAATCGTTTGTACTTGGAGATAGATTTAACTGCGTGCGCTTTCCCCACACCTCTCACTAACTCACTAGACGCTCTTCCGTAAGGAGAATGTATCTAGATACATGAATTATGCACAATTTTCCATTTAAATTTGATAGGAAACTTTTTCTCCTTCTCCTTCTCCTCCTTTTTCTTCTAAGGTATTTTTTCTTTCTTTAATTCACATACACTTTACTTATTTTTTTAATCACCGTTACAATTGTTGGCAGGAATTATTTCGAGGAAAAAAAAAAAAAAAAAAAACACACAAAATGCAAGGGAAACACGAACACGCTACGAGATATGCATATGTATGACAGGGGTATATTTTATTTAGATTCAGATATTTTTTCTGTTTTACCTTAACTCGCGATAATCCACTAACTACTTCTGAACTAATAAGAACGGAATTTAGGAGTTAGAAAAAAAAAAAAAAAAACAATAAAGTGGAAAAAAATTTTCTTAGTCAGAATACGATAGCGACAACGACAGAATTTGGTTTTTCATCACACTACACTCTCCGGTCTGTTGCTTTACAGTCACGTATCTGTATCTCTGTATCTATCAAAACAACATTGTACGGCGTACAACAGTCATCACGGGCAACTAATACACAAATGAGTAAAGCAATGACTGAGGGGAATGAACAAAGCACTATTCAGCAGGCCACTGCTACTAAGCTACAGCTACACTTTATGCCATACGGCAACGGCTGCACGATGAGTTGAAGAAGTTGAAGAACGGGCAAACGACAAAATACAAAATACAAAAACGAATACGAGTAATCGGAGGAAAGCAAAAATCCATCGAAAAAAAATTTAAGCATGACAGCGTAGTGGTAGGTTTTCTATACACAAAACCATAGCTTCCTTTTCTAGTTATTCTCTTTCTCTTATTCGTTTTCTTTTACTACTTCTTCCATCTCTGCTGTGGATTCTTACTCATGACCGTGTGTAGTTTTTTGATTTTGCTTTGATGTTTTTTTCTTACACTCGTGTCAGTTGTTGCCTGGTGTATATGGAGATTTTTCGGATGCATGCAATAACACGAAATATTTGCAGTTGTGTGAGTGTGGGCGAGATACATTTGATAAGGTATCTTTGTGCAGCAGGGAACATTTTTTTGTTTTTTATTTTTTTCCTTTTGAAAAGCAAACTTGTTCCGTTGTTTTTGCTAATTGAACCCAATAAGATTTACTAGTTGTGTTCGGCAGATGTTTATGTAGTGGTTTGGAGCATAGTGTAGAGAAACTAAGAAAGAGAGAACAACGCTCACGTGTCCGTTGAGTATCAGCCGGAGAGGCATGTAAAAATGCAGCCAATCGCAATTGAGTGGAATTTATCACGTGCCTGTTTGTTTTTCTAAATTAACTTTTCGTGAATTTTTTTTTTTATTATCTGGACTTCTGTTTAAAACGTCGTTTTATTTAATTTTTTTTTGTTTTCGAAATGAAATTAACGATTTAGGGTATGTTCGTGGCTTAACCGATAACATCTGACAAGTAATACCAACAACAATGTTGATCGAGAGAAAGGGAGTTGCCAAATGTAAACAAAAATCTACTAACAGAAATTTGTGTATACAGATGCACAGCGATTTCACGCATCTGTTGGGTTTGCAGTCCATTATGAACCATAACCAAAAAACCACTGAATTAAAATTAACCTCACTAATCATTTCTAGTAAATTGCGTCATTACACTAATTTCTAGAAATTGCAATCGTCAAACAGCGGTTGAGGATCTATGTATACATCTTTTAAACCCATTTATCCGAAAGCTAGTCTGCCATTTCATTGAAAGTTTTTTTCACCTGACTTATCGAATTCGGGACCAAGATTCCTCCCAACCATATGTCCGCGTTAAAGCGTAAGAGCTTTCATTTTTTACGTATGTAAAGCCTACATTGTTCGTTGTTTTTATCCCCAGGTTTTTCATCATCTAATATAGGTCCTTGATACTCCGTGAGAGAAAGCGAATATCGCAAGTTTTGTATAGATACATTATCACTAATAATCACAAGAAAAAAAAGTGGTAAATTTACATGCGTATATAACGCTTTATCTGTTGGCACTGAGCAGTCAGACAAAGAACTAACAAACTGTGCTACAGGGTCTTCCAATAGGGTTTTCCCAACTTTGAAGCTACATCTGTCAAATTGGCTGTCATTTATTATATTCAGTCTGTTTTGCCAAATCACCATGGACCGATGTAGCGTTCAACAACATGTGCAAATGATAAAATTGTTTTATCAAAATGGGTGTTCTGTTCGGGAAAAGTTCCGCGCGCTCCGTCCATTTTACGGTCGCCATTATCGTCCTACCAACTATTCGCAGTGTGGTAGATAAATTTGAGTCCACTGGTTCAGTAAACGATAAACCAGCACCCGTACGTCGACCAAAAGCAACATATGCCGAAATCATCGCCGCTGTCCGTGAGAGTGAGCAGGAGAATTCGAGGCAGTCGATTTCGCGTTGCTCACAAGAACTCAACCTTTCGCAGACCACAACTTGGCGAATTTTGCGTCGTGACTTGGACCTGCACTCTTACAAAATTCAATTGACCCAGGAGCTGAACCTAAACGACCATAGACAACGACGTATGTTCGCTGCATGGGCTATGGAGCAGTTGGAAACTGGCCCTAATTTTCATCGAAAAATCATCTTCAGCGACGCGGCCCTTTTCGGGATGAATGGCTACATCAACAAACAAATTTGTTGAATTTGGGACGATACCAATCCACATGACATCCAAGAGCGTTCGATGCATCAAGAAAAAGTCATTGTTTGGTGTGGATTTTGGGCAGGCGGCGTCATCGGTCCACATTTCTTTGAGAACGAAGTTGCAATCACCATCAACAGCGAGCGCTATAGTTCGATGATTATCAACTTCTTTTGGCCTGAATTGGATAATATGGACAGCGACGACATGTGGTTTCAACAGGACGGCGTTACATGCCACACAGTTCACGCCACATTGGAAATTCTGCACGAGCAATTCGAAGTTATGGTCATCTCACATCGAGGTGATGTGGATTGGGCACCGAGATCGTGCGATCTGACCCCGTTAGACTTTTTCTTGTAGGGTTTTCTGAAGTCACAGGCGTATGCGAATAAGCCACAAACCACAGCAGCTCTCAAAGCCAACACAACCCGGTCAAATTCAATTGGATGCGCGCCACCCAGAGAAGCCGCGGCGGACATTTGAACGATGTTATATTCCATACATAATGGCCTTTCAAATGAATAAGAAATTTCAATGATATCTCACACTTTGTTTTATTTAAATTTATAGATAGGAAGCGCTTAATGAAAGACCCTTTACTTGTATGCTCCTGTACTAGAACCCACCAAATCATCGGACACTCACTAAGATAGTGCTCCGCGGTGTCGTCATCACGTTCACTGTAAGTGTCTCAGGATGTTGTGTTACTTATGCCCAACACACTACAATACATATGTGCTTACATAAAGCGAGGTGCCCCGTCACGGTGCTAGTAAGGAGTATACAATTTCTTCTACTGAGGGACACCAGGAAAGACGCTGAATTCTTATATACGTCGGGAAGAATTCGTTTAGTCTGTCGGCAACCTTCGTGTGAAATCGAACTGTAAATGGAAGCAGCAACTGCATGCAGTCCTAACGCCTTTTCTCAAGCCATGGCTAGCAAGTTCATGGGCGATGTCATTGTGGGAATCCAACAGGATTCAGTGAACTCAGCCTTCCTACGGCGTTCAGAAAAGCTCTGCACTCTTAAACTAGCTTGGAAATAGTGAGGGGGTTTGTTAAGGCTTTAAGCGTAGCTTGGCTGTCGCTCCTCTAATAATTCTTCACAATATAGCTCATTGCCATCAGGAAACCATTCCTGGACACAGGATATAAATATCAACGGGAGGCAGATTAATCCGTGCGTCTAAAGCAGAGCCAGGAAAGCCCTCAGACCCACCGCCAGCCTGAAAGTCGACATCGAATCTCCTATGTTATCGAAACATACGGCTGTTTGTGATCTGGTGCATACTTGTACATATTTGAAAAGTTTTTACACTAAATGCCTAATGCATAGGTGTATGACTCTTGTCTTCGCCGTAGTTCAGTGGCATAGCCCATTTCTTGATAAAAGCTCTCTTACACTGCGCCTTCAAGGCTCTCGACATAACATGTTTCATCAAGACAAATTTGCTATCCAGGATGACACCCAAATACTTAGCTTCGTTGGCAAAACGGATGGTGCCTTTTAACACTAAGTCAATCAGAACAGACAGTTTCTTCATTCTCGTAAAGAGCACAAACTGAAAACCCATTTTAGTGCAACAATCGTCGATCATTTCTAGGATTACCTGCGCTTTAGAGCAGACAGTCGCTAGACATCATCCAACAGACACTACAGCTAAATTATTTGGATACACGTTAGGACTATGCACCAAAGCAGTAAAGACAGTTGACCCCCGACATCACATATTGGCCGTAGTCAGCATCCGCAATCAGAATTGTATACGCTATACAAAACTATTCATTGGATCCTCAATGTCGATGAAAATCTCCAGCGCGTGCTGTTTTTTGTTGAGTGCGTCTTCAATTGGAAGCGTAACTTCGCATGATTTTTGCATCTGGACAGAGGATGCATTCGCAAAGCAGTTCTGCGCACATGAAGTTCGACCTTGCTACTGTGTGCAAAACGACACCTGGCGCTTGTGGATGCAGGTTTACGAAATGCCCTTTCTACGCAAGGTCGACCAAATGACATAGTCAAAGACAAAGTCGATGCAGTAAATGCAGATGCAGATTTCACATAGGTCTTTTTTAGATGTTTATCTCCCTATGGGTTGGACCATGACAAATCAAAAACGGAAAGACGTGAAAAAACCACAGAAGTAACAAAGAAATGAATGCATTGCCTAACCATCAGATGTGGTAAAACTTTATTTTCTGATAGACTTCCAATACGAATCATTTTCAAACCATGATTTCAGTTCGTACGGAAGAAACTACAGCCGGTGTGGGTGAAAGTATGGCGGAAGATTCTGAATTGCCAATTCGGCGGTCAATTTGGCCTTTATCCGTTCACTATGTGAACAATTTTGTGAAAAGATCACGACTTACACCCATATCCAGATCCATCTGGTGCAGGAGCTTAACCCACTACAACTTACAACGGGATTTCGTGGATTGAACTCTGGAGTAGCTTTTAATCTTTTAATCGAAAAATCGTGTTTAGTGAGGATGTTCTATTTTGGCAAAAATTTTCTGGATCGAGGTGAATCCAGGAAAGATTCATGAGACTCAATTACACCCACAAGAATGTACTGTTTGCGGTGCTCTTCCCTCAGGTGGCATCATTGGTCCTTGTTTATTTTTTAAATAATGAATATGGAGGACATTGATCCAAGCGATATGATAGCGCGACATGTCATACTACCCATGAAGCCATTGACTTACCGAGGACTCGGTTCAACGACAACATTATATCGCGATATTGACCAGTGAATTCTCACTCCGATCGAGTGTTTTGACGACACTCGAATATTTCTTTTAGGTCTTTGGTGTATGCTTATAAAACGCAAACTATTCAGGCCTTGGAAGCCAATATTCTACGCGTGATTAGTGATATAGAGTAAAGGTGGCTCAAAATTCAACAGAGCCTACAATGGAAGTTCATTCCATAAACAAGAATCATGATATGTCAGTGTACCTACGAAGGTGAACTGGTGGGCATTCTAGAGGCACATGCTTAAGGTTGAAGGTCTGAAAAGGCAGAATGATACTGGCAATTTCGTTGAAGCACTGATGGTAGAAATAGCGATAGAACAAGGTATGGCACGCAATAATACGCCCATTTTAAAATGTGTTAATTGACTTAGCGACATTGGCATCACATGCGATTCTTATCGCACGATTTTGAATCTTATCTAGCAAGTTGAGAAAAGTCTTGGGAGCATCTGACCGGTTGTGGGCAAACTATTCAAACTTTGGGTGGATAGATCAAGACCAGATCAGAGGGTGAAATCTGTGTCTTATAACGCTTGAGGAAACTGTTGTCATTAACACACATACTGAGGATGGAATATTTTTCACAATGCAAGGCAGAAATCATTGTGTTTTGGGAGCATTTAATTCCACTCGATTGCTCCTTCGTCAGTTAGTTACGAGTATTCTGTTAATATAGGAATTGAATAAGCTTAACAGAAGCTACCATTCTCGTTTTACAGCTGAAAAGCATAGAAAGAGAATTGGGACCAGCAAAGAAATTTACTGGATTAGAAGTAGCAGACAAGGCATCATTAATGAAAAAAAATTGGTCCAAAACAGAACGGAGCCCTGGGCCATATCATTTTCTGGACATTAGACTTGAAACAGTCTAAAACAATAATTATCGAAAGGTAATTTCTAGTCCACGCAGATTGCTTTTGAAATATCAAGTGCAGAAGTACAGGACGTAAGTGCGATATGTTTGTAGGAGAGAGAAGATTCGCATTTTTTAGGAAAGGCTTCACAAATGCTATTTACCATCTACTCGGAAAGAGTTCCAAAAAGTGAAGTCGATGAAAGCCTCTCACATCGGTTATACCAGCGCGGAAGAGGATGGCTTAAGAAGGAGAGTAGCATCTAGACTGGAGGATTTGTTCTTTGAGTACTCCTGCTATTACACGAGTGCGAATGCCAATGTGAAACGTGCTCTGGTATTGGTGGAGACATGACACAATCTGGAAGCGCTGAATTGGGTTCAAAGTACGCACCAAGCAGATTCGAATAACAGCTGATGTTATTATAAATTATAAAAAAAAAGCGTTGAGATGGAACTTTAAATTTTTACTACATTTGGACACCGTAACATTTTTTGCCTCCAAATTTGGTCTTTTAAAATTTAACACAAGGCGTTGCAGTCATTCCTTGTTCGTTTCATTATTTTTTTTTTTGTTTCGTTTTTTCCGTCAGGTTGGTCTTGTGAGACCGAGAAACATGACAGCCTCTTCTCATTTTAAGTTGTACCATGGTCCACGCCTTTTCTTTTAGTTTGATATTCTTCATCCGGTGAGCTATTAGACACGCTAGCAAACCAGCCATTTTCTGATGGTATTGTATGCTCTACTTAGGGCGGTGAACTATTTGTGATAAAGTGTGTATGTACATATGTACCTACATATCTATGCGATCATTCTTATGGGTAGTCCCAATATTCTTCCAAAGGTTTTGTTACAAGCATAAAAGAACCGCGGCCGTTCCGAAATCGGAACTCTGTATTTCACAAAGCGGGGCGATTTACACATTTTAATTAAATTTTTAAGCCAACAACCATCGCCTTTTTTATAAAATGCGATAAATTCGAAACAGCAGTTCAGTACAAGAAACGTGCAATCTAAGAATCGCAGTATCATGGCAAATCAAACGCAGTGCCGTAGCGAATATGCATAGTCTTCGACGAACTTAACCACTAGACTTTTCCCACCTGGCAATGATGCCTTTTTTTTTTGTTTTCAATTGCAATGATCCAAACACATCATTTGGTTCTGCGCAGCGCACCTAATTCGCTATAATTCGAAACTTTTTTTTCGTTTATCCATTACTCACCACCGTCTTCCATCGAGAAACTTACTTCACTTGCTATTTTTGCCATTTAAAAAACTAACGTTACTTTTTTGTTTTTTTTTTCGGTCTCTGTTTTCTTCTTTGATTTCACAATGTTCGCGCAACATTTAGCATAAACAATTAGTCATTCCCTTTTGTTTGAACCGTTTGTCGACGATTTTCATATCTACGTGACACGATACGGATGACGTGTAGTATTTTTGTGATTCCATACCGCCCCCCGTTTCTTAACGTTTTTTTTTTTTATGAAATCATTTCACGGTGTTCCCTTTTAGTCATTCGAGCGCACAGTGGTGTGTGTACACTGTCTTATAATTTCAAAACAAAGCAAACTACGAGATACGACGTGGTGTAGCACCTACATTATCATATGCCAACCTACACGGGCTCTATCTAGCCGTATGGTACCTATTCCGTATCCCGTATCCGTTCGCTTGTTTCTTTGCTCAATTGCACTTCATTTATGTAGTTTTGCGAAAGTAGTGATTATCTAGTTACTCTCGTACTTCAGCTACTAGATACAAAGATAGAGAACAACGTGCTCTTTGTTGTTGTTTGTGTTGTTTGCTGTTGCTGCCATTGCTGCTGTTGGCATTGCCATTTTCCTTATCCTTCTAGTGCTAGTCGGCAAAATCGTTTTAGCCGTTCCACTTCTGCTCTCTGCCATTGAATATAAAGTCAATGCACGATGGCAACAAGAAGTGCATTTATCCGAATACACACACACAAAGGCATACGCGATAGTGTACGGATGCGGGGAATATGGAGGCGAAATCGTGCGTTTGGATAAAAATACGATCCAGCAAAATATCATGCCATACCAAAATGCCAGACATGAGTAAACAACCAAGAGGGAAACGTAAGGAAAGAAAAAAAAAAGAGAAAAAACTAAAAGAGAACGACAAGTTTAATTAATTTCTACGGAAATGTTGCCAGATTTGTTTGCTAAAGTAGAAGTGCGAATGAAGAAAACAAAGAAAAAAATAGAAACACCGACATTATGTTGTAATTGGAATAATGGAAAGATTAAAAAAAAAAAAATAACAAGACAACTACCTAACTTTTTAGCCGATAAATTAGATTAAGAGAAATATATGGTTACTGCCAGCCAAGCATTGGCTTGCCTTACTCGTTAGATACCTATGTATGTACATACATTAGCTCGAATGTTTGTTTATCTAGTAGAAGACTGGAGGAAAGCAACATGGAAACGTCTTGTTATCACATTGAGGCTGCTAAGGCAAAAAACAAATCAAGAAATGGTATACAGAGGGAGTGTAAGTTCACTTAGTCAGAAATTTTGTTAGCTTGTTACTGACTTGTTCAATGTGACCGATTTAGTCGCCTTATCCCTACTATCTTTTACTAATTTACTAAGACCGCAAGGTAAGAGTGGCTGTTGAAAAAACCAACCGACTAGGCCTATTGGCCCATTGTGATGTCAGGGGGATCTGTGATCCTTCTGCTATTGGAATCAATTAGAGGTTCTGACGAAGTGTAGGAGACCGTTAGCGTCTATATTGTTTAGATCGCCCAAGTCATTGCAGAAGAACGCTCCTAGTTGGAGCGTTCCCCTTCTTTGGGGAAGAGCTGGGCATGTCCTACAGCTTCAACAGAAGTCTTGTAAAAAGGCAAATCTTACTAGCATGGTGGCCTGTAAGACAGTGTCCAGTGATGACACCTATTATAGCGCTGAGATGTTTCATATTTTGCAAGATGAAACCCTTAGAGCGATTCGGATCCAGTTTGGCCAGATTTGTTTGGTCGCTAGACATTTTGAACCAACAGTCCACCTGGGATTTGTTATTCTATTAGCATCCAGGTTTAGCATTAGTTTGTACGTAGCGATAGGTACACCGATGCTATCTTTTTCAGATAGCCGACTCCCTGAAATGTATCTATGCCCCGTCACCCAGCTAAGGTGAATGTTGAACTGCTCTACCACCAGTTTGTGGCCGTGGCTCAAGTGGTAGTTTACTGGCTGTACAGACAGTTCACCGACAGACATAACCCGGAGATCATGACATTGAAGTCGTCGATTAAAAACCTCCAGACATTAATAAAGGAAAATTACAGAAACTCTGTAAGTTTGTATTGGAACAACAAAATTCGGGCTGTAAACACCAGCAACCCGAATATGTTCCCGCAAATAAATAAAATATTTCGGAGAAATAATCAAAACGACCTTCCATGTCTCAAAATCGCCCGAACGACGAACAACGAACAAATACTTGTAGCAGCAGGCATCGATCCAAATGAGGCAGTTGATGATGACAACTTCTTTGTGATCGAGGATCCACAGGAGAAGGTAGAGGCTATAGGAGCGACTTTCCAGGAAGTGTACAAGGCGAATGACATCATTGGCCCCAACCACGACCTGGAAAATCGAGTTCTTGTGCACAATTTCTACCTTCGAAATGAAATAGTGAACTGGCGATTCGAGAGCTCGGGTTTCACCCAGTTCAGTAACGAGAATATGGCAAATAATGTCATCGCCGACGATAGGGTATTACCCCCGTTCATTTCGAAGGTGGAGCTCCAAACGATCTTCGAATCACTTAGAAGTAAGAAATCAGTGGGAACCGATGAAATACCGAACATTGTGCTTCGACATCTCTCACTAGAAGCGGTGGACATTTATACCACCCTGTTTAATAATGCAATGAATAATGCACATTATCCAGCGCATTGGAAAACTGCGGTGGTACATCCCATTCCCAAAAGGGATAAAGATACTTCCAATCCGGCGAATCTCCGCTCGATCAGTCTTCTTCCAAACATCAGCAAGGTTTTCGAGAAGGTGATCAATAGAGTCCTGACTAAGTGGGTTGAGGACAAACATATAGTTCCGGATAATCAATTCGGTTTCAAGGCGGGGCATGATATCATTCATGCTGCGTCTAAACTGGTTTCTGATATCCAATGGAACAAAGGCAAGAAACAGTGCACTGGTGCCTGCCTGATTGACTTGGAAAAGGCCTTCGATACCGTATGGTTAGAGGGACTCTTTTTCAAGCTGGACAGGTTGGGCATTAGTAAACCACTGCTGTATATTCTGTTTGATATGCTCTCCAGTAGGCAGTTCATCGTGAAGAATGGCGATGTGACTTCTGCTGGCACATTTAACATTAAAAACGGTCTGCAACAAGGTGCGGTGAATTCGCCGATTCTATTCAACATGTACACAAGCGATCTGATAGGTTCACTTCACCATGCCATAGCGTACGCAGACGACTTAATAGCGTACAGAACAGGTCCAAAGATTGAGGTCATTAACATACTTTTGCAACGTGACTTCGACAAAATTAAGCGATATTGCGACGACTGGAAGTTGAAAATCAACTTTCAGAAGTCGGAAACCATTTTGTTTAGGACGCCTTTGTCTGGGGCCTCTAGGGATACCAGAAAGAATTGGCGGAAGTTTTCGATCGTGGGACAGCACGGGCAGCCACTTGCTTGTCGAAATGTAGTCAGATACCTTGGGATCTGGCTAGATCAATATCTGTATTTTAACAAACATATAGATGTTGCTCTGGCCAGAGCCAGAGGTGCTTTTGCCCTTACAAGGAGACTGTTTTACAACAGCCAACTCGATGCGAGGGTGAAGGTGATCTGCTACATGGCCCTTATCCGGCCTATGCTTGTGTTTGGATGTCCCGTGTGGTTCAACGTGAGAGCAAGTTTATTGGAAATGATTCGGGTGTTTGAGGGGGCTTGCCTTAGGGCTTGTCTTCGCTTATACAGAACACCAGAGTCTGAGTACATAAAATTCTATCGCAATGAGGTCTTGTACAATAGGGCGAACCTAATAAGAGTGGACAATTTTGTTATTAAGTTGACTCGAAGGCACATTGCAAGAGCAATGACATCGTCGAACAACCTGATCTCTGGGGCTTACTACCCTAATTATATGTATCATGAGAGAGTTCGCTTTGACGGCAATGTTCCTCTACCTCGATAGTAAAGGTCTGATCCAGGACAGATTGGCTGTGCCGCTAATCTTCCACGTTGCTCGAACAGCTGCGGACAGGCGACTCAACTACGACAGAGACGTCGCACATGGCAGTGCGGAGCGTCTCCGGTTCAGTAGGGCGGTAGGGAGTCGCGACATGAGGGATGTTGCTCGGCAGCACCAACAATTTTGGTGGCTATTGGAAGGAGGGGAGGATTCGTCGTCGAATTCCTCAAGTTATAGGTAGCTTCATGTGAAGCAAAGTCGGTCGTCTGTCTATTTTATTAGCCATGGCCGGCTTACATAATTTTAGGTAGCATTAAGTTAGACTTAAGGAAAAAAAATAAATCTAGAACAGATGTGGGTAACAACACTCTGAAGTAAGGGGTAGTTTAAGTAGGATTAAGTAGAATAAGATTTATTTTTAGGTAGTTTATAGGCTTAGTTTTAAGTTTTTAGTTTTAAGTTTTATATTATAACAAAAAAAAGTCCAGACACTAAGTTTTTTTTTTAATTAAAATCCATTTTCTTAGTTTTAGTGTTAATAAATGTAAAAAACAAAATAGACGGTAAGGAACGTCGAAAGACATAGATTAAGTATTATGTTTAACCTAGAGTCCCGCATGGGGCCAGTAAGTTATAATTAGATTACTTTTAAGGTGTTTAAGCTAATTTTTAAGCGTTTTTTTGTATAGCCTGTAAGAATTAATTAATGAAGTATAATAAAAAATGCATTTAAACTGAAACTGAAAAACTGTAGTTTACTGGCTTCCCAATCGAACGGTTCGAGGTTCAATACCAGCCGTGACCGAAAGCTTTTTTTTCAGGCAACTAAAATCTCGTGAAATGAATGGTTGCCTAAATACAACATCAAGTCAATTTACACTAAAAATGTAAATTGGATGCCACCCATGTAGCGAAATAGCCACTGAGCCCAAACATCTTTCCGACCCATTTTCCGAAAAACTTAACACATGCTTTGGCATCATAAGTGTAGTCATACCCATTTGAGTGTTAAGTTCTTTAAAAAAAAAAAAATCTCCTAAGAGATGATCGGCACTCAAGGGCGGTTTTAGAATTTTGTGAGACTGAGTCCAGGGACTTAATAGCTATCTGATTATCCGAAAGGTGAGGATATTTCTTCCAAATATCACGTTTTTTCTCATCCAGGACAGGACAGGAACACGCTAGACTGATTTGGAAACCGAAAGGAGAGGCTTAGATTAAGCTTATCCGAGAAAACACTGCGTCAGTCTTGGATTCATCCGAATGGAAATGGACTGACTTGCCATCCATGAAAGTATTTTCCTTACAGAAGGATCTAGAGGGAATGCTTACTGAAAGTCTTTGCCAAACCAATGTTGGGACATAGTGTAGCCGATGTTCTCTGGAAGGATTCCTAGTGTATTAAGAATGGCAAAATAATTTATTTGTCCACTGTGTAGTCGGCTTAAGGCGAATAGCTGCGTCAGCAGCTACTTCCCTGATGAGAATATGGAGGGGTGTCAAATGAAACAGAATGTCCAGCGCCGCGGCTTAGTTTGCTGCAGTTGGCTACAGTCCACCAGACAACCACCCCGTAGGTGAATATCGGTCCTATAATCGAGGCAGTGGGTATTGTGAAGAGCCCATTTGTTCCCAATGGCTTTTTTTTGCAAGAGAATAGAGCTACTGTAGCTTTCTTTACTCTTTCTGGAATATTAGGTTTCCAGTTTAGTTTTCTGTCAAAAATATTTCGCTTTATCGGAAAAGACCAAGATGGTACCATTGATTGAGGGAGGTTCAACTATTGAAATTTTATATTTCCTGGAGAAGTGAACAAGTGACAAGTTTTATGGGGGTCTACTTCCCAATCTACAACCCAAGATTTAACTGCAGGAGTTCTTTAGTGGTATTCATATGCTTACCTGAGACGGCTATACCAAGTCACCCTGCTACCACTCGCTTCCAAGTATACTAAGTTCCAGAGAAAAGGTGGGAGGCCACCGCTGTGCGGCGTACCTTTGCTGACAGATCTTTTAGCAGAAGCCCCACCCAGTTTGGAGTCGACTATCCTGCTATTTAGCATAAAACTGATCAACTCCCCAAGTGAGTTCTCTACCTTCAGAGTTGACAGCGCAGTTGTAATTGGGGATGTGTTGACGTTCTAAGTCCAGGAACGCTACCATTGTGTACTCTCTAGAATGTAGGGAACCTTCGATGTGTTAGTAGAGCTCTTTCTTTGGAAATGAAAACTACATTAACTTCCCTCCATGATAAAGGAATGTGGATCATGGATCATTGAATCGGATTAGGTAACGTGGCCCAGCATTCGCCGTTACTGAAATTAATCGTGGTTCCGAAACAAATGCTTTCGATAAGAACTGATCAATTGTTAACAATTTTGGGCTATCGTATTCGGACAAAGGTTGTTTTCCGAAAAGTGAAAACACTTCAAGACTGCGGACAACGAAATCCACACAATGCCTGATATCTACAATTAGAGAATTAGTGTATTGCATAATTTTTTTTAGATATTTTGGGAGCCCAGATAAAGTGGTTTGACGCAGGCGATTTTTAGCCTCTCACAGATAACTCTGTCTGCTCAGGAGCACTGTCCGCAGTGAGAGTGAACTTGGAGTAGGGCAAACGTACGCAAAGCCCGTGCATTCTGCGAACCTTTCAGCAAAACGGCATTGGTGGCCAGATTCAAAACAGGAGTAAGAAACTTTACGATTATTTAATGCTATGCTACCACAAATTTAATGCCTGAGGAAGTCAATGTAAAAAATATAAAGCTTATTGCAAAATGCCCATAACATAGCACCCAATGAAGATATTGCTATTTCGATGGGAGACCTCAACACAATAACTCAAGCCATTAAATGTCAGTGTCCGCAACGACAAAATTTTGTCTAGTCATCTAAGGTATGACCATTAGATCTGCCATAAAATCAGTTGAATGTCTACCAATTGGTGGAGAAATTCCAGTCAAATTGACCATATCGCTATAACCCGGTATTTTAGAAACATTTTCTTGAATATCTGATGTGAAGTCGACATTTAATTGAAACGAAATCAGTAGCTTACATTCGGTTTGCAACTGCATACACTCTTACCACCAATTAGACCGTGTTTTCAAAAACCAAGCTCGACAACGGTAGACTATCGGTCCGCACACAGCCAATATTGTTGAAGGGATAGAAACAAACAGCAGTTGCATCCAATTGGCCATACTCGTGTGTATGCATGTGTACACGCGTATTGGAATGTTGTAATTGTTCCTTTAATGAAAGGGAAGGCCTTGTTGGTAGATCTTTTAAGTGTTGGTCTTCTGATACCTGGAGACGGGTTGAAAGCACAGACACCTTTAAGTTTTTTGATTGATTGATTGACTGATTGATTGAGGTCCGGGTCAACCCCGGACAGTTCAATACAAACATAAACAAAACTTAAAACTAACATTAATGTGACTTAAAAAGCAAGGGGTCATGGAGCTTGGGAGAGGGAATTTCGAAGACTGGTTTTTCTGATGTGGAAAGCGAACCATATCGCAGTACGCAGCATTCTGGTCAAAAGTTCGTTTCCGTCGTAATCGGTTCGGTGAAAGTTGATGTGGAAGAGTGGTACAGATCTAAGGTTGCGTGGATTGGTATTGATGGATGTCATTTGGAACAGGATAGGGCAATCAATACAACCAGTGAGTAGTAGATGAAAAAATAGTACATCAGCAATTTCTCGACGTTTTGTGGGGGGTTGAAGAATTATTAGCTTTAAACCATCTTTATACGGAGGCAAGTTATACATAGATATCTGTCCAAGGTAGACGTCGTAATGCAAACCGAATGAATCTGCGTTGAATAGTTTCAATTCGCTTAGAGTGGCTTTCGTGGTAAGGGGACCAAACATGGCTTGCAAATCCTAGCATTGGCAATGTAATGTAAAGGGAATTAGTGGCATAAGGGTTAAAGAATTCCTGGGACCCTCGCTTAAAGAATCACACAGAAGAATTAGCTTTGTTAACAATATATTGTTAATTTTAATTTTAATTTTGGTGGGAGCGATTTATTCGGCGTAATACAAGCTATAACTTAAAATTAAACTTATACTAAAACTTAAAACTAAGGTTGGTTAGAGTGGTGAAGGAGAACGGATTTGAGGTAGGAAGTGGTGCGGTGGAAGTCAAAGACGGTAGGGTTTGAATTTATTTTTCGTAGCATATGGGAGATTGGTTCGTTCGCGGAATAGGAGGTGTGGTGGGAGATAGAAGAGACGAGGGGTACGTAGATTACGAGGGTTACTGTTGAGGAAAATAGAGTTGTGAAGGGACGTGCATTCAACGTGACCTGAAAGGAGTCGATGAATGAAGAGAAAGTTGGCTGCATCTCTGCGTTCCTCAAGGGTGTTTAGGTTAATAAGGTTGAGACGGTTTTGATAGGGGGGCAGAGTAAAAGGATCGTCCCAGGGCAAACCTCGAGGAGCAATGGCGCTGGATGCTTTCGATTCTCGAGATACATATGAACGCGATGATATGGGGACCATACTTGACTGGTGTACTCTAGGAGGGGGCGAACAAAGGTAATATAGAGGGACCTGGTCACGTATGGGTTGGTGAATTTTTTGGACCATCGTTTTACAAAACCTAGTGCAGAGTTGGCTTTAAGGATTATCCCATCCATATGCAAACGGAAGTTGAGCTCCCTATCACATAAAATGCTGAGGTCGCGAAGAAATTCCATGGAGGAGATAGGTTGGTTGTGGAGAGGATAGAGTCGGGGAGGAGATTGGTGCCGCTTATGTGAAAAGGTGATGGATTGGCATTTGGCGATATTAAGTTCCAAACAATTTTTGAGGCACCAGATCGAAAAACTATCAAGGTTTTGTTGAAGGAGGAAGGAGTCATGGGGAGAGGAAATGGTTTTGAAAAATTTGGTATCGTCGGCGTACAGGGAGACGGACGAGTGTTTGATGATCCTATCGAGATCATTTATGGTTAATATAAAAAGAAGAGGACCGAGATGGCTGCCTTGATGAACTCCAGAGGTGGCTAAAAACGGAGCCGAGTGGGCTGACCTAAAGCGAACACTGTAAAAACGGTTTTCGGGGTAAGAGGATATCCATTTTAACAGTATGGGTTTAAAGCCGAGGGCAGACAATTTGAAGAGTATTAATCGATGAGAGATTTTATCGAAGGCTTTGCTAAAATCGGTTGCAACTACATCGACTTCGTTGCCGTTTTCTAGGGCAGAGATGGCAAAGGATACGAATTCAACGAGATTTGTTGTGGTTGACCTACCCTTTAGGAAACCATGTTGTCTAGGGGAAATAAGTGATTTGCATTGGAAGCTTAGAGCTTCATACAAAATACTTTCGGGGAGTTTGGGTATATGGGAGAGTTTAGCGATTGGACCATAGTTTGTTATTTCGTTCTTTGATCCTTTTTTGTGGATCGGGGTTATAAAGGAGGTTTTCCAAACCTGAGGAAATCCTCCTTGTGAAAGAGATAGACGAAAGAGATCAGAAAGGGCAAGGAAAAGAGACGAAGAACATTTTTTAAGAAATATGGCAGGGAGGCCATCTGGACCGGGTGTAAATTCGTCATTGAGTTGGTGTAATTTATATTCGATATAAGAGGGGTCCAAGATGTGAGAGAGAAGTGGGCCATTGGAGAAGTTCAGTAGGTAACTAAAATAAGATGAATCTGGTACAAAGGAGTCGTTGGTGAAGGATTGTTTAAAAAAGGTGGCAAATAGGTTGGCAATGGTGAGTGGATCGGTTGATGAGTTGTTGTTAAAAGAGAGTGAAGGAGGGTAACCATAGGACTTTCTTTTGTAGTTAACAAATTGGAAAAAGGACTTAGGGTCATTTATAAGGTTGACTTGAGCATTATTAAGGTAACGCTGGTAAAGGGAATCGTAAAGTTCGGTGAAATGAAGATAAACACCAAGATAGTTGGAATAGTCGGAAAAGGATCTGGTACGCAGGAAAACAGCCCATAACTTGTTTCTCTTATTTCGTAAGGAACGAACCTTGCGATTATATCAGGGAGGACTAGTAGATGATGTTTTTTTCTTTATAAAAAATGGATAAGGCTATCAATATGCGCCCGGAAATTAAGTTTTTTATCGCATATAACACCTAAATCGTGTAGTAAGTAAGGTGACAGACGGTATTAATTCATCGCCAACGAAATACGACCTTGGAGGCATTAAGCTCTAAAAAATATGTTTCCCACCAGGTTAAAAGGCTATTCAGATCATCTGGTAATGCTTGAGAGTCAGAAAGTATTGAGATGTGCTTATAGATTTTCAAATCATCTGCATAGATGTCTACATCATTGATTGCTATTATAAATTTTAGAGGACCGAGGTGACTTCCTTGAGGTACACCAGATGTAGCTACAATGGGAAGATTATATTGACGATTTGTCAAATAAGATTTGATCGAATCTTTTCATCTTCCAATGCATAGGGAGTAGTAGAAACGATTTCCGTTAAATTAGTAGTATTTGATCTGCCTTTTCGAGAACCGTGCTGATAAGGAGAGAAGATAAGTTTGCAGTGAAAGAACATTGGGTCGTAAACAATGCTCTCAAATAGTTTAATTACATAAGAGAGTTTAGCGATGGGACAGCAATTAGAGATTTAATTTTTGTGATCTTTTTTATGCAAGGGAATTCTGTAGGATCTCTTTCAAAATGAAGGAAAATCATTTTGTGCCACAGAGAGCTGAAAGAGGGTGGAGAGAGGTTTGGCCAAAATGTTTTCACATTTTTTTCAAAACAACGGCAGGCAGACCCTTGGGACCCGGAGAGTACTGGTGTTTGAGCAAATTTATTTTCTAAATACTACATATTCAATATTAAAATCATCTGATATAAGTGAAGTTTAGGCACAGCTACTCATGTAAGGAAACAAGTTGATATCAGGTTCTGTAACATCCGTAACAAACGATTGGCTAAAGAATTTAGAAAATGAGTTTATGATTTCTTCAAGGTTGCTCGAGGATTCGTTTGATAAGCTCACGGTAGGTGTGTAATTATCAGATTTTTATTTGGTGTTTTCTAAGCTAAGTTCAGATTGAATTAGGTTTAAGTACTCGTGATGGAGCCTTTCACAGAGCCGAGAAAAAAGGCTATAAAAAGGCTGTCGAAATTAGTAGTACTAAGCAGGTAGCTCAATTTTCGGAATCAGCCCTATGAAAATTGCAATGGTAATGATGCTGCGACTGAATTATTTTATTTGCATTCCAGCCACCGCTGCAGACAGCGATGAAGTGAACTTAGATATCTGTACTCCATTAAGATGAGAGATGTTCAATGTAGTATACTTCGTGCCAAAAGAAACCAAAAAGTAATAAGTACATACATACGCACGAGTATGTGTAACAGCGGAACCATATGCAAAATCACCAAAGGTGGCTTCAGCTAACGCCAAAACCCAGTGAAGATTTTGAATGAGTCTCTGCAGATCTCTGAAAAGTACCCTTTAAGTGGATGAAGTGACCACTTTCCCTTCGTTTTGAATATCGTTGCACACGAAATGCCTCCAAAACCAAGACGAGTAATTCGACGCATGAAATTCCAGATAGAGCCACCCAATAAGGAGGAAATCATTGCCACTGCAAACCTAATCCTTCTATTAATGTAGAAGATCTTGAACAGCGAAACCTTCTCCAAAGATTAAAGAAAAGGATTGCTTGTCTAGTTCACAAAGAAAGGTTATCTACAATAATTTGAAAACTATAATAGAAATACATCTGCCTGCTTCCTGCAATCACAAAAAGTGTAGGCAGCATAGTTCTACAACGCTCTAAGGAACATCTTAAAGTATTCTCGAAAACAAATAGCAAGTTTCGTCTCTGGGTTGATAACACTCACACCCGCGGATCGTCGTTGAGCAATACCTCGAGTGTTCAACGCTAAGCCCGCCGTTCATTAATTTTGAAAAAGCGTTCGACATCGTAAACGGGAGTCCATATCTCGTGTTTTTTACACGAGAGGCGTTGCGAAGTGTAGTGGTAAGTTTCTGGAATAATTTGAAATCTGAAGTGGAATTCAGCAAGGTTGCATACTATCACCATTGCTCTGTTTGATGATGCTTGGTGATGTTCTCTAGAGTGTTCAGTCAACATCTGAATTGTTCGGAATTATTCTTTGTCTAACATTTTCCAAAGATAAAATGATGTAGAAATATTATATTTTGTTTTTTTTTGATAAAACATCGTTTTCAGCTTAGCCAAAATGGACGAATTTCCATGATACTCAAAGTCTTTCTAAGATAAGAAAAATTCGCAGAGAAACCGCAACAGTAACGTGTTAAGCTATCAGTAAACAATCTGCAGTCTTTTATCTTGAGAGAGAGGAAGGATCCCTAAATATTTTTGAAGACCTTCAGAAATATTCGTTTGATCTGGCTACACTATGGACTGTTAAAGATCATGTCATTTACAGTTTTGCTCGCGAAAAGTCCAGCTATTATCGGAACGCCTTACCGAAGATCCAGTCAGTCCTAACGTAGATTCAAGTCCTTGAGAAGTACCAGAGGGGATTCCGTGTATTTAGCCTTCAAACTAAATTTAGACATGTCTCGAACTAGTCTGGAGAGGACTGAAGTGGCCCTAACGCACTGTTTGGCTAGAGCTGCATACGTATATACTCCACTTAGAAAACTGTAGCGTCGGTAAAGATTCCACTCTTTTCCCAACTTCAACTTCAAAATTAATCCTGAGAACAGGGAAAGTATGCGACTTCATATTTTTACTGCAGCCAATGTCATTGCGTTGGACGGTGGAAGGTCAGTACGAGTTGTACCAAAGACCACTCCACTTCAACCGGAAATTGGCTTTTACGGTGCAGCCTATAATATCAACATCAAGAACAGTGTCTAGCCAGACATGTTAGAAAAAATCCAGTTTAGACTGGTAAGAGTAGTACGAGTAGCACCAAGTAGTGAATGCTTAACAAACCACACAGCTGAAGCGTAAAACATAATGGGTCTTGTCATAGTCATTTAAATTAAGGCTTTTCTCTCGGTGGCAAGCACCATGTTTTTACATTTTCAGAAACCCGATAGGATCTTGGCAGTCTTCGAAGTCACAAACTCAGCCCATTGCATTGAAACAACGGATGGCTACAAATGTTAAAACATTAGTTAAGTCAGATCAGACAGCTGCCTGATTTTGTAAAGAATAACCTCAGCCTTAAGAAGTGAAGACTTACTAGTGATCCCATTGTCAAATATCAGGTATCCCACCTATGTAATCCAAGAGCATTTCAATGCAATTGAGCATTTATATTATTCCCAAGCAGAAACCAGCATACATTATATTTTAGCAGTGAACACAGGATAGACCATGGCCCTTATTGCGAGTGTCGTTTGTCGATGGAATCGACAATTGTCGATTGATTTTGTATTTGGTATTGTATAACACAATCGACAAAAAAAATCAATTATTTGTTACTTGTTTTGCCTTGAAATTGCATTATTTTATTTTTCGTCTGTACTATATTATATTTTTATTAAAAAACTTACATTTTCTGATGAAAAATCCCTTTTTATTTTTTTTGAAACACACACGACCTCAAATTTCTAATCGAGTACGAACGACTGTCAAATCGACAATTTTCGATCACAATCACAGTACACAATACCAAAATTCACAATCGACAATCGACTGTCGACAATTGTCGATTATCGACACTCACAATAAGGGCCCATGTTACATCTTAGATAAAAGGTGTGTTTGCAGAGCCACCTTGTACAGCACATAGAAGTGAACCATTCTCAGCAAGTTGTTTAGAAGGAAGGAAGTCTAAAGGTCTGAAACTGTTGTTCGTCTCAACAAGGTAGTTGACAAAAGGCGTTATAAAATCGTTTTTAGTACGTGATATCGAGGAGGCTATAGTTGCACAACAAGCAAACTTCATTGACATGTCAGGTCGTCTTCATTTGTATGTCGACTGATAAGTCGGCAGTTCATACAGTGTTGTTGAATTATAGACTACAAAGTACTAAGCCAGTTTTAGTTTGGTCAGGTGGTGCACAAATGGTTTTTTTTGTGGTTTTCATCGTTATTTTATAACTAACAGTCTAAGGAAGTGATAACCATGAAGTTTGAATGTCTGCTTAATGTTAATTACTTTGCACTAAATCCAAAAATTTAGTCGTCAATGTAATTTCCTTCATTAGACATCAGCAACCTCTTAATGCTGTCACTAAGAAAAGTGTTTGGCTTTGACGAAAAAATACCCCAAAAGCCTCTTGGAGCCTCCGGAGATATAAATATTTTTCCATCAAGGAAGTTTTGCATACTTCGGGACAACGGAATAAGTAAAAATCTAAAGGTGCTAAATCTGGAGAATAAGGCGTATGCACCATTTTTTCCCAACCGCACTACTGTAACTGTGTGGTCATAGCTGAACGAGAGCGAAAGTTATCCTGATGGAATAGAACACCTTTTTGATTAATCAAACCTGGCCGTTTCTGCTCTAGTTCCTACTTTCAAACTTTCTTCTGCGGTAAGTCTGGTTACGGGGAAACAGCTCAAGATGGATTATTCCCCCAGCATTCCACCACAGGCAGTAACACCTCGAGCGGGTGAAGTTCATTTCTGAGTTGTCACGCTGGTCTGTTTTCTGGACTAATCATTTTTCTTCTCCGGTAACGATCCGGTTCAAAAACGGTTCTTGATTGTGACACGACAGAAGCGCAGTGCAAGCTTCGACTCTTTGCTGAAGATTATTTTGCCCGCCTATCGTGGTATCCATTTTCCCAAATTTCTGACTTCTTATATTTGTTAGGTGTCGGTGGGTAATCACATGGCTTACGCTGAGTTCCCTTACGGTAACAGTGGGATTCCGGTTGACTTCAGGAGCTCAATGTGTAGCTATTCTGGCCGGGTGCCATATCCATACACATTTTTGATTTCTCTAGTGGCTTCACTTTCATTCTAGTTTTTTCGGAACGAATATAGTAGAATATACCGAATATGATCTTCCGATACATTAAAATTAAGTTAAAAATGCTTACAATGATGTTAACACAACGAAATTTGCACACTGAATGAATACTAATTTCAATAACGGTTTCATTATTAACTTGGTTTTGTCCATGTTATGGCAATTGGAAAATAGCCCCCGAAATAGCGTAATACTGTTATAACCGGATACATGTTCTCAGAGCTGACTGTAAATATACTTCCTAATTTCTATAGATTTTTGAAGACTCGGATACGAGTCCTTACCCTTTAGCTATTAGGTCGGTATATGCGCATATCATTTTTAAAAAAAGTCTCCAAACCGGACAAGCCTATCTTCTTGTGTTCTTGTTTTCTAGAAATTTCGATGTCCTGAGCTGTTTTTTGCACGCATGTTTGCGAACGTCATAAATAAACGACCCAACCCCATTTAAAACTTCATCATAAAAATTTGGTAGCACAGATATAAAGGGTCTTTCACTAAGCGCTTCCTATCTTTAAATGTAAATAAAACAAAGTGTGTGTGAGACATCATCGAAATTTTTTATTCGTTTGAAAGCCTATCGATGACATTATGTATGGAATACTAGATTGAGTGAAAAGTGACCTCCTTGACCGCCAGAATGCGTTGCTACTGCAAAAAAGGTTATGGTGCCTTGAAGTCCGTTCATATTTAGGCAGACATGCCAAATTTCAGTGCGATACTGTCTTTAGTTTTGTTTTTGTTTTGACAGCTGATTGTTGTTGACGTGTTTGGCATTATGTTGAATATGCACAAAAACGATTTTCGTTCTCTCATAAAACATTATTTTTTGAGAGGCAAAACGGCGAGGGAAACAAAAGAAAAGTTAGATAAATATTATGGGGCTAATGCTCCGTCAGATTACACCGTCAAATATTGGTTTCGATAGTTTCGTGGTGGCCGCAACTCCACTACCGATCAAGTCCGCAACGGCAGGCCCTCCGATGCGGTTACAGAGGACAATGTCAAAAAAATACATGAAATGCTGTTGGCTAACTGGAAAGTGAAGGTGCGCGAGCTAGCAGATACCACAAAGATTAGCACTGAGCGCACACGCCATATTTTGGGCAATAATCTGCATATGAAAAAGTTATCCTGCCGCTGGGTGCCGCGAATGCTCACCTTTGACGAAGGCGAGAGCACTTCGAAAGAGTGTTTGGAGTTGCTGATGCGGAATCGGGCGGACTTTTGGCGTCAATTGGTAACTGGATTTGGATCCCTCGGACTATTATCTCTTCCCAAACCTCAAAAGATGGCTCAGCAATAAAAAATTCAGTTCACGCGAGGAAATCATCAACGCCACGGAGGAGTATTTTGCAGACCTTCCGGAAAATTACTTTTCGGACGGGATCAAGAAGTTGGAAAATCGCTGGAATAAGTGTATCAAACTAAAAGGGGACTATACTGAATAATATAAAAAAAAAAACATTTAAAAAAAATTTTTTTTTTAATTCCCAAGGTGGTCACTTTTCACTCCATCTAGTATAACATCGCCCAAATGTCCGCCGCAGCTTCTAGGTGTGGCTTGCATTCGAAATATTAAATTTTCCATGACTCTAGTGCATAAATCAGGCTGAATTTGACCAATGGCATGGGTTATGTTGGCTTTGAGGGCCGCTGTGGTTTGTCGCTTATTCGCATAGATCTGCGACTTCAGAAAACTCCACAAAAAAAGTCTAACGGAGTTAAATTGCACGATCTCGGTGGCCAGTCCACATCACCTCGACGTGAGATGACCATAACCTCGAATCGCTCGTGCAGTATTTCTAATGTGGCTTAAGATGTGTGGCACGTAGCGCCATCCTGTTGAAACCACATGTCGCTGGTGTTCATATCATCCAATTCAGTCCAAAAGAAGTTGGTAATCATCCACCTATAGCGCTCGCCGTTGACGATGATGGACTGGCCAATGTCGTTCTCAAAGAAAGATGGACCGATGACGCCGCCAGCGCAAAATCCACACCAAACAGTGACTTTTTCGGACGCTTTTGGATCTCATGTGGATTGCTATTGTCCCAAATTCGATAATTTTGTTTGTTGACCTACCCATTCATCCAGAAATGGGCCTCATTGCTGAGGATGATTTTTCGATGAAAATTAGGGTCAGTTTCCAACTGCTTCAGCGAACACACGTCAGCTCCTGGGTCAGTTGAATTTTGTACGGGTGCAGGCCCAGGTCGCGACGCAAAATTCGCCAAGTTGTGGTTTGCGAAAGCCGAGTTCTTGTAAGCGACTGCCTCGGATTTTCCTGCACACTCTCACGGACAGCGGCGATGTTTTCGGCAGATCTTGCGTTTCGTCGACGTACTGGTGTGGGTCTATTGTTTACTGAACCAGTGGACCCACATATCAAACACACTGCGAATAGTCCTCTCGGTAGAACGATTATGGCGACCGTAAAATGGACGAAGCGCGCGGAACGTTGCCCGAACAGAACACCCATTTTGATAAAACAATTTTATCATTTACACGTGTTGTTGAACGCTATATCCCTCCATTGTGATTTGGCAAAACAGACTGAATAAATGACAGCCCATTTGACAGATGTAGCTTTAACAATATGGCCGTTATCAACTGTCAATTATTAATGGGAGTTCATCTGTCGGTTGGTGAACAAATTTAATTTGTTTCAAAAAATTTTGTTGGCATTTCTGAAAATTCACTGGAAAGTTCATTGCAAAAAAAAAAAAAATAGGATTTGGAAGCACTCTTTTATATTCGCTATGTATGGTAAATAGCGTATATAAATTGCCATAGCGTACATCACTATGTTATTGTTGTAATTTACATGAAAATTAATTTTTTAGCGGATAGCGGATGTGCCAAAAAACACGGCTATGGTAAATAGAATTTGCCACTGATTTGTGCATCGCTGTCACTGCATGTGGTATACCTGTGATAGAGCTGTCTCAGTAAGTAAGTTGGTAAACGCGACATCCTTAAGGTTATGATTGTTTGCTGTGTCGACAACTGTCCAATATTTCGATCGGACTTAAAATGTGAATTTGTAAAGCGAAGTCTTAACTGAAAAGTGTGAAAAGTCGAAATCATTAAATCAATCAAAAAGCAGTATGATATGTCAAGATAAAAAAAAATCGAAAATCTCCTTTACAACTTGCTCGAATGCATAATTTTAAACGCGACTGTTGTTGTTCTTCGTATTTTTAAAGAAACTTTTTTCTAAAGAAAAGTCTTATTTGTGAGTGACACAGATATGTGCTGGAGTGTCCTAAAACTCTTTTGAAATAAGATTAAAAGGAGAACAAGAAAAGCTCCTTGTTCTGCTGCACATTCTCTTCCCATCCACCCACCGACATACTTTCAATTTATACTTGAACCAAACAAAAAAAAAGAAAAAAAAGAAAGAAAAGAACAACAACAACAAGCCCATACAAACCGATTTGTTGGTTATTTTCGGAAGGCAAGCAGTTATTTTTGAATTTTGCAGAGAATTCTAAATATGACAACGGTATTGTGGTCGGTCTCACGTACGATTCGCGTGCATCGGCATCGGTCATTCCTTGGATTGCTGTTTCTTTTTGACTTTTTCCAACAATTTTCTCGGGTTATTTGCGAAATTCGAATTGGAAATCATTGCAATGGGATTGAATATAAAAATAGATCTCCATCCATTTGGCTTTGGTTTTGGTTTTGGTTTAACATCTCTGGCGATGATGATGTTGTTGTTGTTGTTGTTGTTGCTGTTGCTGTTGTTGTGGATGATGATGATGATGATGGTGTTGTCATTGTTGTTGTTGGTTGTTTTTATGTTAAATTCCTGTTTGTTTCTGTCGTCATGCCTCTGGACTTGTTATTCGATGGCTTGCGCTTCTTGCTTGGCTTGTTTTGTCGTTTGCCATCGCCACACAAAGGCAAATCGAAAAGTCGTTATACTGCTTTTTGCACCTCCGCAATGACTACAAATTTATGTTTTTCCCGGCCATGCTTTCAAAAGAAAAAGTGGGAGCCTAAGGTGAAGACGACGGTTGTTGAAAGAAGTCACTTAAAGTAGATACTAAAAGGGATTGCAGATACATAAATGTGTAACGTATAGAAAATATTAAGGCATAGCAGCATAGGGATGAACTTTGAACTTTTCTGTCTGTCGTTGTCAGTCGTTAGTTCATTCGTCAAAGTTTGTGTTTAGCATAGGTCGGTTACATAACACCTAACTACAACTTTGACTTCAAATTTAATATAATACTGCATTAGTAGATACATACCAGTATAGTGCAACTTTTAGTTCCTTAATAGTTTGTTTGCAGATTGCCAGTATTTTGATAAACACAATTGACAACAAAACTCATAACGAAAGCCGCAGGTACATTGAAAACCGACCTTGGGTCTCGAAAAGCCTTTTATTCGAACACTGTCCAGCAAGTTCATCAGAGATTCTAGTGCAACTAGAGAGCCAGGAAATACTCCATGAACTATATCTTCCAATGACATTCAGATAGATCGTGAGTTTTGAGGCTATCGATTCCTTAAACTCGGGTAAAAGCCAAAAGAAAGCATATTACAACGTAAGCAAGTACCAAACTAGCTGTTTTGCATAGACACCAGCAGTGGCATCACTCCTTTATGCAGCATGATGGACATATCCCATCAATGTCATTTGTTTTAAAGCAATCGAATGATACCATTGAATATTCTGTGACAACATTTACAATGCTGAATGCAATATACCTACTTCTGAACCAGGGTTGTGACCTGGCGCAAGTGAGCCGCAAGCAGTAGGCTCGTGGTTTCTGCGAGCAAGAGACGAAAAGAACATCGGTTTCCCCAGAAAAATAAAAAAGAGCACAAGAAGGCTATAGTCAAGGAACAACGTACGAAAGTCTTATCCACAGGTAGAAAGAATGTCTTAAAGCAACAAGACCCATACTAAAACCTGCAGAGATGAAGAAGGAAATCTTGTAGTAGAGTCACAGTCGATGCTGAGAATATGGAAGAAATTCTTCTACAGACTGTATGACGACTATTTAACATAGACGAGGATAGCCAAAACTGCTAACCACTCGATTTAAACGAAGAAAGGATAGCAATATCTAAAGTTAAATCCAACAAAGCTGCTGGACCCGACGGGTTACCGGCCGAGGTATTGAAAGCTGCTGGAAGTGACTTTATGGAGAGTATACACTAAGTCATTTATAAAATCTGATCAGAACAGTTTGTACCTGAATGGAATCTCAGCATCGCTTGGCCGATCCGCAAAAAAGCAAACCCCTCTCAACTGCGCCAACTATAGAGGTATAGGTCTCCTCAACATTGCAAAAAAGATCTTCTTATCATATTGCGTCTTCGTCAACAACCTGGTTGCATGCTATCAGTGTGGTTTCTGGTCAGAAAAGTCCACATATTTTAATTATCCAGAAGATCCTGGAAAAGGCTCGAGGAATTCAAATCGACACCGATCATCTTTTCATCGATTTTAAAGCCGCATATGAAAGCATTTATAGAGACAGCTATGTATATATATTTAGTTAGCTTTGGCATCCCTGGCAAACTCATCCGTTTGTGTAGAATGACGATGGAGAACGTCTCTGCTCCGTCAAGGTTGGTAACGACTTAACCAAGACATTCGATGTCAAAAAAGGTTTTAGTCAAAGTGATTCGCTGTCATGTGACTTCTTTAACATCATACAGAATTGTGCTGAACCCACAAGCGAACACTGAAGGTACAATATTTGAAAATTCTGTCCAACTACAAGCGCACACCGATAATATTAATATAATTGACAGAACTCAGCAGATTGTCACCGAAATGAGGGCAAAACCGAGTACGTATATCCTGTCAACAAGGGACACACAACATGGACGAATTGGATAGAACGTCACAATCGACAGTAACTTTGAGGGAGTAAAGGACTTTGTCTACCTTGGCTCTGCATCAATTTTACCAAAAACACTTCAGTAGAAATAAAACGAAAAATAGCCCTTGACAATAGCTGTTTTTTTGGGCTAAGAAGGCCCTATCCTGAGCAACTAAAGAGACTCTATGTAAGACATCCAAGTCATACTTTACGGTGCTGAAGCATGGACTCTATCGGAAGTGGATGAACATATCCTCGGTCATTTTTTCGCAGGATATTCGGATGACGATCTTTGCAGGAGAAGATTCAATGTGTGCGCAAACCAAAACAAAAAAAAAAAATTGTTAATTTTTCAAAGCGAACTACGGGGGATTTCAAAAATCCGGTAAGCCCTACATATATAAGTTTTAAGTGGCTGGAATTAGAGCAGCCGATTAATATTGTAAAAAGTAAAATTCAAAAAGTTTTCATTACTTTTAGTTCATAAGTTTACTTTTGCGAATTTTTTTTTGTTTGATTCTTTTAAATAAACGTATTTTATGTCATGAATTATATGATGGATTGAAATCAAGTTTTTTAATCATTATGATGGTGGCCTAAGACCGTTGTCGCGAGTGGTGTGTGGATGGGCGGACCGACCGTCCTTCGATGGGGCGACTATGACTAGACATGACGCACAAACGATGACGACATGACAGGAAATGACGTGACTGACATTCTCTAGTGTTTTCCTTACAGGTGGCGACTGGGAGGATTTTGTTTAGGGGCTACCATTCACAGTTTTGGCCAGAATGGTAGCAATTGGTCGCATTCAAGTGCGATAAGGGTGGGTTGGCTATCCTCAGCCAGGTCGTGACGAGCTGTTATCGCTGTGTGACCCTGGGACATATTATTCGGTGTAGGGACGTAGGTTTAAGTTAGCTTTAGGTTTAGTTATTATGCGTTGTTTAAGTTCGGTAGTTGGGGTTTAGGTTAGTGTAGGTTTAGTTAGCTACATCGCGAAAGTCCCGGTCTTGCACAGTGGTGATGGCACACAGATGTGATCTTGCTCTTTCTTTTCATCTTTTTTCCTATCATCTTTCTCTCCTCCTCTCTTTTAAGTCCGTCCGTATAATAACGTAACTTTCTTCTTAACTATCCTTGATTTTTATATTTTTTTGATATTTCGGCACGAAACAAAAAGGTAAGTTGAGTTGAGATGCATGGGGTAGTGGCAAGAACCAACCCAATCCGACGAGCTAGAGCCGAGCAACCGCGAGCGTGCCACTGCCATCTACTCTTGCATCATGGATGCCTCCGTGGCCAACTGACACTCCTTACAAGCGGTACGACGACATCGATCTAGTCTGGAAACTACGCATCGGTCGTATAAGATAATTAGGATATGTAGACCAAATGGACACGAATGCTCCGGTCAGCAGAGTCTTCGATGCTGCATGACTGATGATATGTGCAAGGGATACTCTACAATGTAAATTCTCTTGAGAACTCGCCATACTTTTTTTTTTTTTTTTTTATAATCGACGCGCGCTCAAGGGGTTTTGTACCCTTAAAGTGTTCGTACACAGCGCGGGCGAAGGAAATTTAGGGAGGAAGAAAAGACAAGTACCGATGTAAATTGTTTTTAAATGTTTGCAACTTATAACGACCAGGAAACACAGAGGTCGGCAGGGCATTCCATAAGCGAGTTATACGGCTTAGGAAAGAATCACGATATTTTAGAGTACGTCCGAAAATGGGCTTGAGGGTATACTGATGAGCATTCATAGCGAGACGGGTGTTACGGTTGAAAGTTTGAATGGGCGGAATGCTACTGGCAATTTCAATGGAGCACTGGTGGTAGAAATAGCGATAAAATAAAGTGAGACAGGAGACTTTACGTCGGTGTTCGAGGGTGTCAATTGATTGACTGATATTAGTATCACCAATTAGTTTTATCGCACGGTTTTGAATCCTATCTAGCAGGTGCAGAGATGTTTTAGGAGCACCTGACCAGATGTGGGCATTGTACTCCAGTTTTGGGCGGATAAATGCCTTATATATTGTGGCCAGATCAGAAGGGGTAAGATATTTCTTACATCACTTGAGAAAACCTAGACATTTCGCAGCATTTTTGGCGACGTCGAATATGTGGTCATTCCAACGTAAATTGTCACTGACACACATACCGAGAATGAAAAGTTTATCGGTTTCGACGATGCAAGTGCCATCCATGGATAATGGCTGGATATTTGAATTTCGCTTTAATGACAGCAGACAGCATTGAGTTTTGGAAGCATTAAATTCCACTCGGTTGATAGTTCCCCAGTTGGTTATGCTGTTAATATCGGAATTTAATGAGCTTAGCATACGCTGCCGTTCCCGTTCTACAGCCGAGGAGCAGGGACGTGAGTCCGGGAACGAATATGAAAAGCAGAGAGTGCTGTCATCAGCAAAGGAATAAATAGGATTAGAAGTAGCAGACAAGAGATCGTTAATGAAGATTAAAAAGAGTGTCGGAGACAGAACGGAGCCCTGGGGCACACCAGCATTTATTTTGTGAATATCAGACTTGAAACCGTCCAAGACAACTTGAATTGAACGTTCCGAAAGGTAATTTCTAATCCATTGAAGAAGAGAGTCATCGATCCCAAGAGCACGCATTTTCGACAAAAGAGCCTGATGCCAAACTCTGTCAAATGCCTTAGAAATATCAAGTGCAACTATCTTGCTTTCGCCAGATTGATGTACGCTTTGGTTCCACTTTTCGGTGAGACATGCCATCAAATCACCAGTGGACCTGTTGCTACGAAAACCATATTGCCGGTCATTGAGAAGTTTTCGTGTTTCGAGATATACGATTTATCATTTTTCATCATCATCGATTTTTCTTTCCATGACCTTGGAAAGAAGGGACGTAAGTGCAATGGGTCTGTAAGAGGATAGAGAAGAAGATTCGCCTTTTTTAGGGACGGGCTGGACAATTGCTGTTTTCCATCTGCTCGGAAAGAGTCCTAAAGAGTAGGACTGATGAAAAAGCTTACGCAGTGGTTTTGCCAGCGTAGAAGAACACCTCTTCAGAAGAAGGGGAGATATACCATCTGGACCAGCGGATTTATGCATGTTGAGATCTTTGAGTACTCTTGCTACTACACGAGTGCGAAAGTGGATTCGTCCCATTGTAGATTCAAGTGTAGGCGGGGACAAAGCACAGTCTGGGAGTGTTGAGCTAGCCGCAAAGTGTGCAGCAAGCAGATTGGCCTTGTCCAAAGAGCTGACAGCTGGAATGTCATTGTAGATGAGCGTTGGGATGGAGGATGAGGCTGAATTTCTAATGTTTTTGACGAATGACCAAAAATTTTTGCTGCCTTTGGGACATTGCAGTATTTTTTGCCTCAGGTTTTGGTCATATTGGAATTTCACACGCTTAAGAAAGGCGTTGCAGTCATTTCCGGCTCGTTTAAACTTTTTTCGGTTTTCCTCTGTCGGGTTGGTCTTGTAGGACCGAAATACGAAGCCAGCCATGACTCTATGTGCCTATACTCGGGTCTATAGTACGGACACGAGATGGACCGTCAGTAGCCCGCGCGTGAGTTATGTATTATGTATATTACTCTAGTCCTTATAAATAACACACAACTTACATATTTGTATGTCTTTTTACTTCAAGGCCTTTCACACAGGTGGCTTGTTATCTTAAAGTATTGGGTCTACAAGTAAGTTTCCAGCGTTTGTCAGAGATGGCGCCACCAGTGGATCCCGGGCAGAAATGTCAGACCCCATGTGTTTTATTTGTAGGTTTTGTATCTGTCAACAACTTTGCAACGTTATATTTGAGCAGTTCTATCGGTGTCGTACATTTTATCGAGCAAAATCATGGCAAGTTTCCAGCCAAATAAACGTCATTTGCGGGAAGCGTTGCTTTTATTCTTTTATATGAAGAAAAGTGCGGCTGAGGCCTATCGTTTGCTTTCGGAAACTTATGGGGCGGAATGTATTGGTGAATTGACGTTTCGCGAGTGGTTCAAACGGTTTAAAAGTGGTGATTTTGGAGTTGAAGACAAAGATCGCCCCGGAAAGCCGAAAAGTTTTGAAGACGAGGAATTGGACGCTTTACTAGATGGGGATCCGTGTCAGATTCAAGAAGAACTTGCTGCATCATTGGGCGTCACGCAATAAGCCGTTTCCCTGCACCTAAAAGCACTGGGATTCATTCAAAAGGTTGGGAACTGGGTGCCGTACGAATTGAAGCCAAGAGACGTCGAACGGCGATTTTGCATGTCCGAAATGTTACTGCAGCGGTATAAAAATAAATCATTTTGGCATCATATTGTCACTGGTGATGAGAAATGGATTTATTATGATAATCCTAAACGCAGAAAATCGTATACACAACCCGGCGAGACCGCCCAATCAACGCCGAAACGAAATATTCACGTGAATAAGGTCGTCGTATACTACGAACTGCTTCCGAGTGGTGAAACCATCAAAGGACCATTATATCGAACCCAAATAATTCGTTTGAAGCGGGCATTAAAAGAAAAACGGCCAGAATATGAGACCAGGCATGAGTCCGTCATTTTTCATCACGACAACGCTCGGCCACATGTTGCGGTTTCGGTGAAAAACTATTTGGAAAATAGTGGATGGGAAATTCTGCCTTACCCGCCTTACAGTCCAGACTTGGCACCATCTGACTACCACTTGTTTCGTTCGATACAGAACGCTCTTACGGGAATACGCTTCAGCTCAGTAGAGGAAATCAAAAATTGGCTCGATACGTTCTTGGGCTTGAAATGCGAGAAATTTTTTTGGTCCGGAATTCATAAATTGCCAAAAAGATGGGGGAAAGTTGTAGCTTAAGATGGACGATACTTTGAATAAAGCATTGTAACTATGTTTTCATAATAAAACTTCAAATTTTGGAAAAAAACGCTGGAAACTTACTTGTAGACCCAATAATTTAGCATAATACCTAGAATACGGCAAAACTATAGATGATGGTTAACTGTTAAAAATCAGGCAAAAGCCTGCACCGTTTTATCGAATATTTAGCATTCACAGCTAGAGAGTTTGAAGTGGACTAATTTTATTGGCTACGTAGTAGCACTACTGGTGGAAATAGTGATACAACAACGTGATGCAATGCACGCTTTATCCTTGTTGGATAATGTTAGTGTCATTTACAAGTATTATCACACGGTTTTGAACGCGATCTAGCGGGTGCTAATGATTCGTTCCATCGAAGTTCGGAATCACTTACTGTCGCTTTTTCGTTTCATCGGAGTTTAAAATTACTGCCCAACGTGGGATAAAAAGTTTCACTTCAAAAACAAAAGACTCATTAATAAAGCTCGGTTGTAAAGACGCACGTTGCGTATACCATATGGCATTACGGGAATCACTGGATTTATATGACTGTCCTACCCTGGCTGATGAGAACTCTTGCTACCTATTTTTTGATGAGATGGGAGATTTTAGCAAGATTGAACTGAAGAACCTCATGAGGTTCACAATTGTATTTGGATGGCTTTAAATCAGGTAGATAATATATTCCAATATGTAGCCACAGGATGCGTACCTCTCTACGTTTCCAGTAGTGCTACTGTAAATTTGTTAGCTGATTCTTTTCTAAAGGTGTACGAACAACTCTCTGGACAATTTCGCTGTATTAAACCATTTATTGGTTGCAATATATTTTATAGAGATACGAGTACCAGCCATTATCGCACCGATTATTGTGATTTGTTTCATTTATTTCTGGTGATTCTATTCTGCCATTAAAGGATTACAGCATTTTTCAATTACTGTGCTTCCTTCTCGTTGTCTATCTATGGATATGTCTATGCCTGGTGACATACCGCATTTGCGTATATTGCTGCATTTTAACTGAAGGGTCCACTGGTAAAGGAAGGCACCATAAAATCCTACAGTCGACAGCATGCGGGGGAGGCAAAAAAAAGAAAAAACAAAAACGGAAACTGGAACAAACAAAAGCACTAGAAAAGATATGAGTAGGTATTGCACTGCTCGCTGTCAATAACACGCTTAAAAACGTACTATAAAACAGCAACACCAACAACAACTGTCATTGCCGAAAAATGCACTCATGTGTAACGGTGCATAGACTACATTTCGCATTCAACGCCGTACTGGTCTATAGCCCAGAAAACAGCGGACAAAAAGAAAAAAAAAATAAAAACGACAAAGATACATGTATAACTCGAACTCAACCACGCCACATGGCTTCAATTGTGGGGTGTGGGGTGTGGGGTGTGGGGTGTGGGGTGTGGGGTGCTTGTACAATATTTTTCTTTTTCTTTCTGCTCTTCGTTACTTTCTACTCGTACCACGCGGATATTTTCGAATTCATGCGCGCTTACCTGTTCCAAAAATAAAGAGCAGGCCAACGAAGCGAACCCTCTCTGTCTATTTGTACATCAACATCGTACTCGTACATCGTGCAACGTACTTTATTACATATTTCCCTGTGTACTTGTGGAAATTGGCAAATGAAGACAAAATGTACACTCCGGGTTTATGTCTGTTTTCCGACGCACTTTTCATGTATCCACACTTTTCTGTATGTGTGTATTTCGGAGTCAGAGTATTGAAAAAAAAAAGCTCACACTTGACCGCACTCCGGGATTTTGAGTGAAAAAGTGAAAAAGTGAAAAAGTCCAAAAGTACTTGATTCATTTCGACGCAACGGCGAACAAAGTAAATTGTAGTAGAGCAGAGCAGAGCAGAGCAGAGCAGAATACTTGTACATGGAGTGGTAGGTAGTAAGCGTGGGATGATATGAACTATGAACAACACAAAGCCAGAGGTGTTGCGAGGGGCTAAAGTAATTTCCTCCAAAGCAGAAATGATGATTACGATGAGGAGGGTAGGGCCAGGGGGAGCTCTTTCCCAAATGGTAATAGAGGTCAATTTACGTGCAGTGGTTTTTGTGTTTTGTTTTTGCCTACCCTGGCGACTGACTCTGACTTTGAGGGAAAGTTGCCTGGTTGTGCGAATTGACGACCACGACGACAACGATGGAAAAATTTATGAGATTGTGATATTTACTTGTTTGATGAGAGCCATGTCGATACGTACTCGCAATATAGTAGTACTCATAGTCGTAGTTGTGGTGTAGTCTCGTTTCTATGAAGTGCTGGTGGAATATGCTTTAAGTGAACGGCATGCAAATTGTTTGGCATGTCAAACATAACCATGACAAACGCTAACAATTTCCCATTTGACATGCATGGATAGGTATGTTCGTGGAGATGTAGGGGGTCGGCACGATCGGATATGCAAATGTATGTATATTAAAATACATAAATGCAAAATTCTAGGAGGATACTTTCAACATACTACAGTTGGATGGACAATTTCTTTTAGTAATTGCGAGATGAGATTTGACTTCATGTTGAAGAGCATGGAGATTGAGCTTTATGTGCGCAAAACTGCGCCTCCTCTGTCCAAGGTGCAACACGCCTATTAACACGGAAGATTTTGGGAGACCACGCTTAAAAATCTGCGGGACAGAATAGAGAACGCATTCGAGAAGAAGGAGAACGCGACTTCATCGACTTTTTGAGGGCGTACTGAACAACGCAGCTTTTGACAGCATGTGTAACTCGGACAGAGAATACAGGGTAAATGAATTGCTCGTCAATTAAAACAATGCTGGGAAATAGCATCCTGATTTTGGATGCTGACTGCTGCTAATATGTGATAGTGAGAGATGTAGGACTGTTCGCAGTGTGGCCGCCCCTATTTTGTCTGCTATGGTGCATGTTGGTCGACCCACTGCTTAATGCTATCAATGGTCCTAACGTCTACGCTTAGGCATATGCAAATGATGTAGCTGTACTGTCTGTTGGACCTTGCCGAGTGGCTCTGTGCTCTAAAGCACACTACGTAGAAGTGGACGGTTGGTGCACTACAAAATGGCAACACCATGCGTTTATCCAACGAAGCTTAGTATCATGTTATCCTGCGTAACAAACTCCTTTGGGCAAAACATGTCGCGTATAAAACTTCCAAGGCACTTCCGGCTTTCTGGTAGGGTAAAGGAGCTTTTGGCAAGAAATAGTATGGTATATACATAGCTTGTACGAGTAATTTTCATAACATACTCGTATCTTTATATGAAAATAAGTCACCATTGCTTTTAACAGTCTCTGAAGAAAGGTCTGGCTTAGATGCACTCGTAAATTTCCCTCCTGTTGATATTCATATCATGGGCTGCATCTTTCGTTTGAAAAGAAGAAGCTTTTGGTACAACACGCATTGCGCGCCGACTGACTTTTGATTCTGATTGGACAGAACTCTAATAATAATTTTGGTCAGGATCACGGATGGCGGCTACATAACAAATCTAAGATGCAAGGCTGTTGTCTTTTTGAAGCACGACAACGTAAATTTTCACTCATCGTTAGAAAATATTGCATTTGTCTTTCAAGTAGAGATATACAGAACCCTGATGCCAAGAGACTATATTGTGAAGAATCGGTGGAGAAGACCAAGTATCTGTGTCTGTAGCTGCGCTTAAGGTCTTCCTTAATCTTCTAAGCTAGTTCGAGAATACAAGGCTGAATTCACAGAGTCTTGTATGGATCCCAGGTCACAATGCGATCACGGAAAATGAAATCGCCAATGAACTTGTTAGGCAGGAGTCAAAGGAAAGTTTTTTTTAGGCTCCTAACCAGCATAAGGGCTTCCGTTGACAGTTGGGTTTCATAAGAACATAACTGCAGATGGCATGACCATCCAGGACGGAGGCAAAACAAACGATAACTTGCCAACGTCTCTAAGAGGTTAGTGACCTTCCTATTCCCCCTCAGAAGGAAAGACGGTGGTCGTCGACACTTTTGCTTAGCACCTGAGTGTGCTAGGAACATTCTGCGACGCTTACTACGTAAAAGAGTAATGACGACATCGCGGAGTGCTTTCTCCGTGAGTGTTCGGAATGACCTCGTTTCAGGAGGCATGTACTCGGCGCTGATAAGGTGGATGCTGGTACTGTAGGCACTTTATCCATGGATCTTTACTCATTTTTCTATGAAAAACAGAGTGAAAAGCGCCGCGGGTGTTTAGAAGTTCGGTGAAATGCTTTACTTATAATACTATTGTAGATGCAGGACAGATCAAAGTGGACAAAACGCGATGCCCTACAAAACGGACTATTGTCCGTACATACGATTGTTTCTAACAAAAAAGTCATATTTAATTTTCAAAGCCATTGCAGCGGGATAAATTATATCGTTATATATATTTATTGACGCCTAGACAGCTCCCAAACAAGTCTTCTTACTAAATGTCTAAAGGAGTAAAATACTACCGCGCGTATACCCAATTGAATTGCTAGTATGGCGGAAACCACTTACTTCTCTAGTACAATTTACAATTGTATTAGTCGGACGATAGGTAGAAGTTCTCAAAATTTGGCTAATACATTTCCAATTTATTTCTAAGCGGAGGTAGTCCGTCCAGTTGTTGGACTTCACTGAGGACATCGCCATCAGCATGCCATAGAAAGTATCACTTGGAATAGAGACAAACATAAAATCAGTTACCATCTTAAGTGGCAAAAAGTCGCAAGTTATACCACTTCGAAGGTCCGCCAAAAATTACGCCCCGAGCATTTAAAACTCCTAACTCGAAGACAAACTCTGATCTTACTAATTCTTATCTGGCTCCTTTAAAAAGAACTAACATACTACAAAAGTAATGTCATAATGTGAATGTACCACATTTTTGCAAATGGCGTCAAGTGTCATTGTGCTTTGACATTTATGTTTTAGACAGATAGACAGCTGACAACAAGCAATGGAGCGATACATACCTGAAGAGCGAGGAATTGTTGTTACTGCTTATTTGACCAATTTCCCGTCTGTTGTTGCAACGCAGCGTGAGTTTCGTTGTCCTCCGCCACTTGCGCACATAATTAAGCCTTTGGCTGAGCGTCTCGAGCAAATTGGGTCCATTAGGGTTGTCGCAAGAAGCGGCCGACCCCGTATTGCTCGTTCGACTGATAATATCACTGCTGCGGCCGAGTACGAGTACATCCGAGCTAGTCCACAAACGTCGAGGAGACAACGATGCACACAATTTGTCATCAGCAGATGTTCGTTGCGTCGAATTTATAAAGTACAAACCGTTCACCAATTGCTGCCTTCTGACCGTCAAGTGAGGCAACTTACTCCCATGGTTTGTTAAACCTGGTGCGAGAAGTGGATAATTTCGTATCCAAGAGCATAATGAGCGACGAAGCCCAAAGACACTTAGTAAGTGGTTATGTGAAGAAACAAAATTCAGAAATGCAAGAAGAGCCATTGCATCTCCTCAAAGTGACTGTTTGGTTTGGTATTTTGAGGACTCCGACGACACCACCGTAATTGTAACTGGTGAACGCTACAGAGAGATGTTAAAAAGGTTTTTTTCGCCGCATGTTGCTGAATTGTGTCTAGAGAACTGTTGGTTCCAGCAGGACGTTTAAACGACAAAGTTTTGAGGATTTCAATTATTCCTGCTGGATAAAGGACACAAATAAATCTATTCCTGAAATCACTCGTTCTTAAAACGAAAACACAGTTAGGAACCCAATCTACTACATACTCGTATGTACCTAATCAACAACAATGAATTTGTATTCAAAATCCTAACAGAATTAGGCATATATAAGTGTGTATGTATGTACATTATGTGCATAAGCAAATTAAGAATTCAAAGCTCCACCTTTGTAAGGGTCAATAGCATTTCAAACCGGCAATTTCAACACATGGCACCGATTCTTTCGTCTTATTTATGCTTGCGTTCGTTTCGCACAAAAACAAATTAATTTCCCTCTTTACATAATAAGTCAAACACAGAGATGATGAAACTCAAAACAAGCTGCGAAAAATAGCAACAACAAAAAGTAAATGCCCAAGCCTAGCTTTACCACCACGCCACCTATATTTCTGTAACCAAGAACACGAGTAAAAACTTGTAAGAATGCTAATGCCATTTCTCTTGGTAACTTTTTCTTCAATCGCGAAATCTTCCCAATCCTCTGTTTCTACACCACGTCAATCGATGTAACTATAAGGCCCACCATAATACTGGTCAATCACTAGCCTTTGAGTAACTTGCGGCTATTTAAGGCTCTGCATACTTTGACAGATAGCAGTGTGAGTGCCACAGTATGATGCCGCATGTAATAAATTTTCCATATGCGGGAATTTTACTTGTATTTGTAATCGAACAGAAAATCAAGTTCTTTCCATTTGCCTGTGATTGTGCTGCCTGTACCAGTGGGTATCGCGGCTGTGCCATGCCAGAATTTGCTTGTTCTTTAGCTTACGCGTTCGTCATCGTTATTTATCTACCGTCCATGCCAAATTATCACAGACCACATTCTGTTTTCTGTCATCGGATTCAGCGGAGAAGAAAACTACACCGAGATATTCATTCGCATACTCATTCAGTAGTGTTTGTAACACATTCGTAATCATGATATGGATGACATTTAATTGAACAACGATTTTTAATTCGTTTGTCTCTCATGTTTCTTATGTTATTCCCTAAGCATGCTAAGACATTTTCTTTGTTCGCCATAAAGAAGCATTCTAAAGCTCAGTAGAAGTCATCATATATAGTATGAATGTGTCACACAGTGACAGTGACAGTTGAGAAAACCTTTTCAACTTTCTCCGAGTATGCGCTTTCTGGCAAAAAAAAAAAATCATTCACAGAACTTTGGCCTAAAAGTGAATTGAATAATAAGTTAAGTCGCAATAACAGATAACAAGGGTGGGTCTGTCTATTTCTGACGATTATTCAACACTTTTGACAAAACGCACATAACGAACACCGCCCTGTCACTTAATTATCATAGAATGTGGAACATGAGAGTCCACCCTCGTGTCATACTGCTGTGGTGCATCAGCCTGATGAGCTTTACGTCAAAAGCTGCACCATTAAGCATTAAGCCGTCCACCTACTACTCGTATATACTGATGCAAAAGTAAACAAAAGCATTGAGCATGAGCATGTGCTCTCGTTTGTGTTTACACCTACATACACAGAGTAGAGTACTCGCATTGCCTGTGTGTATAGTGTTCATCGTAGGACACCGACTATACCCTAGGTACTCGAATCACCGCCGCATGTGAGACGTTGTTTACACTTTTGTATTTGCATGGGATGTGTTCGTTGAGTTCAGTTCAGGCAGATGTATGTATATAAACACGTACGTCAACTGATAGTACATACTTTAAGCTTTCCAGAGATATAATTTGAATTTTTTTTTGCAATATTGTAGCCCTCCGGGTAAGGCACCCAGCTGAGTTTGTCCAAGAGGACAAAGTGGGTGACAAATATGTAAATGTTGCGCATACGCCCCCTTATTTATTTTTGTTCGCCTCTGAGTCCACTTTTGAGTGCAAAGTGTTAAGGCCCCAGCATTCTAAAGAACGTAAACAAGAAAGCGGACAGCGAAAAAACCCATAATACCATAGAGTGCCATTCTCCAATCGTTCATTATCACGTTCGCATTCGCACATGATTGCTATTTTTCACAAACTCAACATTTTTCTATTTTTTATATCTACCAGCAACTGTCACATGTGTAGTGTCAAAAAGTGCTGTATGTATGGAGAATGTGGAGAGCGTATTTACTGTCAAATATCCGTGAGTACCAAAAAAAAAAATACAAAATTTAGAAAACAAAAAGAAGTGCCACAACGAAATAAGATACAAATTTGACCACAAACAATAATTTGTAAAACTTTTTTTTTGTTTTATTTACAGCTGACACAATTATAAATAAAGAAAGAAAGCGATCCTCTAATACTTAGAAGTAGAGTGACCGCATATAATCATTTTGACAGTGACAGTGCGTTTTCTGATAAAATTTGCTGTCGTCTTTATTGCACATATGGTACTCGCGCATGTATGCGCTTGTGTGTCCGTAGACCTCCGAAAATACGTGCAAAGTCGTTTTGACAGTCTGAGTTGAGTTTATTTTGTTGTTTGTTGTAATTTATTATGCTAATTGATCTATTTTTGATTTGTTTTGGTAAACTCGTTCTTTTGTTTATTTTTAAAATTAAAACATTGACGTTGTTATTCGTTTAACAGTTTTTCAAGGTTGATCATGCTGCATACAAATTAAGACATTTTGTTTTTACTTTTTATTGAGGCAAGTCTGTAAAGAGATTAGAATTCGACCAAACAAAATAAGCCGATTTGGGGGGATTCCTTAATATGGCGATGCTGTTTGACAGTAGACGATTAAAATGAAAGTCATGACAAGGCAGTCATAACTACGGAATTGTCAAAGTATTCAGCTGCAGAATTCCTTTGCTATAGTTGAATAGGATGCATGAGATACCATTATTATACACCCGCAGTCAGAGGCAGTTGACATTTGCGTTTGAAATGCAAAATATTAACATGAATCCGTAATAGCGTTAAATCAGTCAAAAGCTGATACCACTGAGCGTAAGAAAGCATTTTGAACGGTCGTTGTTCGATAGTGTGGTCACTTTTCATGTTTTTTTGCTTTTTTAGAATAGCTAACACTACAATTTGAGTAGCGAAAACATTGATTCGTGCTTGTATGCAATTAATTGCAAATAATTATCACGTCCCGTGACTTCATTAAGAACAATATTCAAGCAAACAAGAGATCGCCAGACCAAAGCCTCTAATTAACAATCAGATTGGTTTAAGGCCAACAAAACAATAGATCTAATTTTTACACTGTGACAAATTTTTGAGAAAATATTTCACATTTATATACAATAGATATGATATAATCGAAAACGGTGCGTGATGTTAGTAACATGTCCGTGTGTATCGAAAGCGTCAAAAATGGGTCTAATTGTCAAAAAGAAGTATGTACATTCGCTCTACAAAAAAACACGGTCAACTCAGATGTCTCGAGAAATCTGTGTGAATGCATTGATGCTTGGCCGAACACTTGTGGATAGTGTTCGCTCCAATAACGTCAATTTTGCTTGTTGACATATCCGCTGAGCCAAAAATGGACCTCGTCCGAGAAGGTGATTTTTTGGCTAAAATCCGAATCTCCGGCCAACATTTCCAGCGCAATTGGCAAAATCAATGGTCGTCCGATTTCAATTCTTGCCTCAGCACAACCTTATACGGATGTAGGTCTAAGTTCAACTGTAAAATAAGCCGGGTTGACTCTTTGGCGATGCGCACTTCAGCTGATCGACACCGAATCGACATTTCTGGGCCTTCTTCGATACTGGCCACTACGGCGGCTATGTTTTCTTCATTTCGCACCAATCTCTGTCTGGTTGATGGGTTAATATCTACGAGAGTATACTCATGCTCAAACTTTTCCGTGGTGCGATGAATTGCCTGTAGGCTGACGACAACCGACCTCACCACGAAACTCACGTTGTGCATTTACAAGGTGGGGTGAAAAGTAACCTCCTTGACCGCCAGAATGCGCTGCTACTACAAAAAGGTTATGGTGCCTTGAAGTCCGTTCATATTTAGGTAGACATGCCAAATTTCAGTGCGATACTGTCTTTAGTTTTGTTTTGACAGCTGATTGTTGTTGACGTGTTTGGCATCATGTTGAGTATGGACAAAAACGATTTTCGTTCTCTCATAAAACATTATTTTTGAGAGGCAAAACGGTGAAGGAAACAAAAGAAAAGTTGGATAAATATTATAGGGCTAATGCTCCGTCAGGTTACACCGTTCAAGACATTTTGGTTAATGATTTGGGTTTCCGTCGTGTAGCAGCAAAGTTGGTGCCAAAATACCTCAATTTCATGCGAAAAAGAGACCGTGTTGACGTCGCAAAAGAGATGATTTGCGAGGCTGAATCCGATCCCACATTCATCAAAAGGATCATTACTGGAGACGAGACGTGGGTTTATGAGTACGACATGCAATCCAGACATCAGGCAAGTGAATGGCGTTTACCAAATGAGCCGAGACCAAAAAAACCACGTCTTTTCAGTCAAAATAGTAGTGCATCATGAATTTTTGCCAGGAGGCCAGACAGTAAACAAAGAGTACTCGTATTATTTGGGCGTTATGAGACGTTTGCGTGAAGCAATTCGCCGAAAGAGACCAGAATTGTGGGCAGAAAACTCGTGGATTTTGCACCATGATAACACACCGTCGCACAGTGCCATCATTATTCGTAATTTTTTGACGAAAAATGCAACAAATACCATCCAACAGCCACCGAATTCACCTGATTTGGCTCCCTGTGACTTCTTTCTGTTCAATCGAGTTAAAAAACCACTACGGGGAATGCGTTTCAGCAGGCGAGAGGAAGTAATGGAAAAATCGCAGGAAGCACTGATGGACATACCAAAAACCGAATATAAAAATTTTTTGGAGGATTGGATCAAGCGCTGGCATAAGTGTGTTGCAGTCGATGGGGATTACTTTGAAGGGGACAACATAGATTTAGATGAATAAACTTGTATTTTGAATTTTCTGAATAAAATCCGGGAAATTTTTGAAGGAAGGTGGTATTCCATTCAGTATGCGGCATCATTTTCATCTCCATAATATTTTTATACTTAAAACGATCCATTATCCCTTCACTCTGGTGAAAGGGACTAACACCATTAGTTGAGAAGCATGTCCACACCATCGCACTACCACCTCCATGCTTCGATGTAACTTTTCATTTCCGAGGATTGAGTTTCTCTCCTTTCCGATGTCTTAATCTTGACATACCATCCGAATTAACCTGATTGAACTTAGATTCATCGCTGATACGGATAGTTCTCCATTTGTCTATGGACCAAATCAGATGCATTCTGGCGAAATTTAACCTAATAATTAAAAACAATTTGCTTGCTTTACGTTTTTAAAACGAGATTTTTTGTAAAGTACCTTTTCTGGAAATGAATTTTTTTAAGCGAAGGCTTTTTTGCAGACCTGTAACTTTTTAAGTCGTTTTCGATTGCTCGTCTTCGAACAGTAGCTGGATGAAAGGTTAAATTTAGTCACGTGACAATCCTTTGGGAAGTCACAAACGGGCCTGTTTTTAATTATACCACAAATTCTTCTATCCATCTTCTCCGAAATTTTTCGTGGTCGACCTCCCAAATGTACTGCAGTTACATATACCGTTGTTCTACATATACATTTTATATATATATTTCTTGGCTATGGAAATTTGAGTCTCTCCATTAAAAAAATTTTCAATTATTTGAGATTTAATTTCATCAGCAAATTTATTGTATTTCAAGCCATAGTTGTAGCTACATCGACAAGAAAGATATCCGTTTGACAGATCACTGACTCACTTCCTTATAGGTAGGTAAGAATATGATAGAACACGGAAAAGTACCGCTAACTTTTTTCTGATTTGGAAATCAAACAATTTTTGTTTTAGTTTTGGACACTGCCATACCATATATTACATACACTTGCTGTTGTTGTAATTTTCTTTTAATGAAATTGTTACGCTTTTGGAAAATATTGTACATTATCATGTTTCTCTTTCATCATCACATATGTCTACATTTTAATCTTTTTGAAAAGATCATTAGGAAAAAAAATATTTACACTTATATGTGAGAGCTAAATTTGTTGCTTTTGTTTTGCACAACACTGTATGCCAGAGATGTTTTAGTGGTCGCGTCAACACTCAGCATAACACATTTTTTATGTGACCTAATGTATTTATTGCAGATGTCAATAGAGGTTTTTTAGGTTTATTCAGGGTCCTGACATAGAGATAACAGTGTTAGTTCCTAACCCCTAATGAGTCAATTACAGCTCAAAAAACCCCAGTGACGGTTACTGGTTTTGAAATGTCCACTTCCTTTTCCCCAAAGAGTCCAAAAAATGGTCTAGTCCCCCGGGTTGGAAGTTGGCCATGCGGTTAACTATTGGGTCTACAAGTAAGTTTCCAGCGTTTTTTTCCAAAATTTGAAGTTTTATTATGAAAACATAGTTACAATGCTTTATTCAAAGTATCGTCCATCGGAAGTTACAACTTTCCCCCATCTTTCTGGCAATTTATGAATTCCGGACCAAAAAAATTTCTCGTCTTTCGAGCCCAAGAACGTATCGAGCCAATTTTTGATTTTCTCTACTGAGCTGAAGCGTATTTCCGTAAGAGCGTTCTGCATCGAACGAAACAAGTGTCAGTCAGATGGTGCCAAGTCTGGACTATAAGGCGGGTGAGGCAGAATTTCCCATCCACTATTTTCCAAATAGTTTTTCACCGAAACCGCAACATGTGGCCGAGCGTTGTCGTGATGAAAAATGACGGACTCATGCCTGGTCTCATATTCTGGCCTTTTTTCTTTTAATGCCCGCTTCAAACGAATTAGTTGGGTTCGATATAATGGTCCTTTGATGGTTTCACCACTCGGAAGCAGTTCTTAGTATGCGACATCCTTTTGATCCCACCATATGCAGAGCATGACCTTATTCACGTGAATATTTCGTTTCGGCGTCGATTGGGCGGGCTCGCCGGGCTTTGTATACGATTTTCTGCGTTTAGGATTATCATAATAAATCCATTTCTCATCACCAGTGACAATACGATGCAAAAATGATTTATTTTTATACCGCTGCGGTAACATTTCGGACATGCAAAAATCGCCGTTCGACGTCTCTTGGCTTCAATTCGTACGGCACCCAGTTTGCAACCTTTTGAATAAATCCCAGTGCTTTTAGGCGCAGGGAAACGGCTTGTTGCGTGACGCCCAATGATGCAGCAAGTTCTTCTTGAATCTGACACGGATCCTCATCCAGTAAAGCGTCCAATTCCTCGTCTTCAAAACTTTTCGGCTTTCCGGAGCGATCTTTGTCTTCAACTCCAAAATCACCACTTTTGAACCGTTTGAACCACTCGCGGCACGTCGATTCACCAATACATTCCGCCCCATAAGTTTCCGAAAGCAAACGATAGGCCTCAGCCGCACTTTTCATCATATTAAAGAATAAAAGCAGCGTTTCCCGCAAATGACGTTTATTTGGTTGGAAACTTGCCATGATTTTGCTCGATAAAATGTACGACACCGATAGAACTGCTCAAATATAACGCTGCAAAGTTGTTGACAGATACAAAACCTACAAATAAAACACTTGGGGTCTGACATTTCTGCCCGGGATCCACTGGTGGCGCCATCTCTGACAAACGCTGGAAATTTACTTGTAGACCCAATATTTAGCCTCTATTAAGAGTCTAAAGACAGATTCACTTTTGACGATTTTGCAAAACAAAAAATGGACAACGACATTCGAATCTGTTCATAGAATGTTCGAACTTTAAATAGGCCACGTGCGCTTAGACAGAACGTGTCGCCTACTATGAACTGAACTATAAAACGTGGTCCCCGAGACTGACACATACTCGTAGATGGCGACTCTAATAACGCATCCATTTTTCAAATACTACGTCTCAAAATTTGATGATATGTAATTCGACCATTATTCAACAAGAATGGCTTGAAAAGCGTTATAAGGAATTTGCTCAATTTAAATGCTCAAAGAAAATAGATATGACTCCAATGAAGAGGTGATTGCCGAAACTGAAGGGTTCTATACAAAAGGCATACAAATATTAGGGCGGAGGAATGATTGTATCAATTTAGAAGGAGACTACTCGCATGTTGATGAATAAGATCGAATTGTGCCAACAAAAAATGTATTTTTTATATGTTAGTCTCGGAAATTTTCGAACGACCTGCTAAACCACAATCTACTCGTAGTTCTAACCACGGTCTACGGATATCTCAGACGCCACAACAACGCACAAATCTTGTGAGGAGATTTAGCATTAAACGACTGCAATCACAAGAAACCAACAGAACCTTCTAAAGAAGCCGTCAGAAATGTTTAAACTTGTATTCTGATTTTCACGCCAACTCCCACTTCTACGAAACCTTTGATTTTATGAAGATTTTTTAGACGGATGTGACAGCATCTATAGAGAACAGCTTAACAAAGCTATTTTTAGTTTCGACATTCTTAGCAAAGTCAACAGATTGTGAAGAATGGTCGTGGAGAACACTGGTTGTTCCGTAAAGGTCAGAAGCCATGTCGGCAAGGTGTTTGATGTCAAAAAGTGGTGTAGACAAGGTGATGCGCTCTCACGTGAATTCTTTAATATCATTCTTGACTCTCATCATCCCAGTTCTGGTTTATGACACAAAATCATAGACGCCAGCGAAGATGTCCTTGAACACAAGTTTCATTCAGTAATTTTTGATCTTGTTTGCGTTGGCGAGCTTTAAATGGGGAGGGGGAGGAAATAATATAAAAGCGAACTCTACGATCTGTACAGCGACATCGATCTGACCAGAAAAGTGCACAGCAGTAGTCTAAGATGTTTAGGACATGTAGAATGAATGGCTACCAATTCTTCTGTATTAAGTGGAAAAGACTTCACGTAGTAGACCTTAAAAAGAAGGCTCCTACCTCATCACCACCTTGTAAAAACTGAGTACCTACAATAGTACCTCGATTGAAGACGTCGGCTTGACTTAGGTGGAAGAGATTGGGCACGCTATGAGAAACTTACTAGCATATACTTTTATTCGAAAAAACGGTCTTTGAGAACTGGCAATCTTAGACTGTTGTATTTAAGAATTTATGAAATAGATAGGTTTGCGCGATGGCTTAGAAGCCCAACCGTCGAAGAAGGGTAGAATCCCTACTCTCACAATATGAGAAAGTTTTAAAAAAAACAACTAGTTCTTGCATTCAAAATATTTTCGGTCGAGAGTGGTGGGCTTTAAAGCGTTTAGGTTGTTTTCATCAAAGCTGTTTTCTAGCCTGGTGTGACCCATGTCAATTTAATTGACCGCTGACTACGACATAATATCACTACCGATAGCTACAAATTCGATATGGTTAGGAAGTTCATCTATTTTAGAGTAAATACTCATAGCATCCCAACAAATAACCACTTCAAAAAGGACAGCCCTAGCCGATCTCCCTGCTACTTCGGTTTGGGAGTCCAAGCTGTGAAGAGCGAATGACTGTTACACGGTGACTACTTTGCCAACCATTCTATTTGAACTTATTACATCCAGCTTACAACTTAACAGAACTTACCAACGTACAATCATCATCAGAAGAAGAAGCTTCCAAAAACCAAAGCCGTCCCAAACAGATGCACCTTTCCAAATATGTAATCCAATTTTTTCTACTCAACTGATTTGTGCCGTCGTGCATGTTTGTCTGCTGTACCTCTTCCAAGGTGTTATTCTAGATCCATTTCCACACGATTTATATTTTCCACCTCATTGAATCCAGATGCCATGCGGACAAATACCCAAAAGTTTGTTCGATTAGGGGTTGAAACCAGCTCCAACATCCCCATAACTCGATTCTGTTTTCATTTCTTCAATTACATCCTCATCCTTATACTTCCTACATCTGAAGGGAAAGGTTACCAAATATTGACCGAGAGCAACATTTATTGCTACAGAGTGGTGTTACTTGTATTGCTTTCGACTGTAATACCATCTTGTAACAAGATTTACAAAAAATAATTGATTACTATCAATCATTTTTTTTTTTATATCTGCGATAAGCTTAGCTATCTGCGGTTATGGAGGGATGGCTTACTCATACTTGTGGCATATTGCTATTTCGACGTTAAAATGTGCGGATTATGTTCGCACTTGTAGAAAATACATGTGATGGGGGCAGGCGACAGGGGCTTTCGACAATAAAATTGGGATTGAGTAGCATAAGTTTTGACTTTAAAAAAAGTTGACATGGATTACATGATTCAATTGGTTTTAAGATATTGAAAGGAAGTGGATTTGACATATGTTCTATACATGTTGTTTTTTTATGTTTTTTATCAGTTTCGAATCACACCATGAATAGACCATCGTTTGCGTCGTACGTTCAGTGAATGGGCCAAGTTTACTCTTGATAATGTCTTTCACTACAAAATTTTGTTCAGCGATGAGGCACAACAATCAAAATTAGCGCATTTGGAGAGAAGAAAATTCACAAGTCGTTATTGAGACGCCTTTAAATTCACAGAAAGTCACCATTTTTTATGAGCTGGAATCATTGGACCATAATTCTTCAAAAATTATGCCGCCCAAAACGTTATAGTCAATGGAGAACGCTATACATCCATGATTACTCACTCCTCAATTGAAAAGTTTTGTTTTCAACAAGAGGGCGTAACATGCCACACAGCGTGTGCCATAATCAATTTATTGGAGGAAACATTCGATGAGCGGATAATTTCGGGTAATGGACTTGTAAATTGGCTTCCACAATCGGGTGATTTAACACCTTAGAATTATTTTTTGTGAGGATATGTGAAAGCGTTAGTCGCCATAATCGCCGATAAACCAGAAACGATAGACAACTTGACCCCAGCTGGTCGAGAAACTTGGCAAAAATTGGTCAGATCGCGCGGGATCCATATTCCCGAAATCATATTTAATCACTAATAGCCTTTTTTGAAGTAAATTTAACGGTTTTTGTTTCTAGACCTTATATGAAAATGAATTTGGATTAGTGAGCAAATTATATGACTGGCAAAAGGGAACTTCGACCCAGCAAAATTGGAAGTGGTTCATTCCGCCAAGATAGATGCTTAGTTTATAAAGTCATTATGGAAGGATGTCCTGCTAAGTCACTCTGTGATCATTGAGGATTTACTATGATGCCCTCATGTTGTAATATAAGCTCCAAACCCCTTTCCGTTAGGTTTTGCTGCCTAATAGCACTTTGCTTTCTGTATTTTCGAAAGAAACACTTATAAAAAATACAATAATTTTCATTGTACTCCTTACTAGTCACTTTTTATTTATATTCCCTTTTATAAAAAGCCAGACTGTTCGACATTTTAACAAATTGTTCCTATAGTATCACCTCCTATGCTACGATCTAGTTTTACTCGTATACAAGATGGTCAAAAAATACCCTTAGTGTGGTTGGTACGCGTATCATAGTGGGTCACACCTGTCTACTACAGTAACGTGATTCATACAGGGTCTTCCAATAGGGACTTCCGAACTTTGACAGTTGATAGCGATCATATTGTTGAAGCTAAATCTCTCAAATTGGCTGTCATTTATTCAGTCTGTTTTGCCAAATCACCATGTACGGACATAGCATTCAATAACACGTGCAAATGATAAAATTGTTTTATCAAAATGGGTGTTCTGTTCGAGCAACGTTCCGCGCGCTTCGCCCATTTTACGGTCGCCATAATCGTCCTACCGAGAGGACTATTCGCAGTGTGGCGGATAAATTTGAGTCCACTGGTTCAGTAAACGATAAACGAACACCCGTACGTCGACGAAACGCAAGATCTGCCGAAAACATCGCCGCTGTCCGTGAAAGTGTGCAGGAGAATCCGAGGCAGTCGCTCACAAGAACTCGGCCTTTCGCAGACCACAACTTGGCGAATTTTGCGTAGTGACTTGGGCCTGCACTCTTACAAAATTCAATTGACCCAGGAGCTGAACCTAAACGACCATAGACAACGACGTGTGTTCACTGAATGGGCTCTGAAGAAGTTGGAAACGAGACCCTAATTTTCATCGAAAAATCATCTTCAACTATAAGGCCCAGTTCTGGAAGAATGGGTACGTCAACAAACAAAATTGTCGAATTCGGGACGATACCAATCCACATGAGATCCAAGAGCGTCCGATCAATCCCGAAAAAGTCACTGTTTGGTGTGGATTTTAGGCTGGCGGCGTCATCGGTCCACGACGCACGTTGGCCAGGCCATCACCGTCAACGGCGAGCGCAATAGGCCGAGGATTCTGCTTCTTTTGGCCTGAATCGGATGGTATGGATACCAACGACATGTGGTTTCAACAGGATGGCGCTACGTGCCACACACCTCACACCACATTGGAAATTCTGCACGAGCGATTCGAGGTTATGGTCATCTCACGTCGAGGTGATGTGGACTGGCCACTGAGATCGTGCGATTTATCCCCGTTAGACTTTTTTCTTGTGGGGTTTTCTAAAGCCGCAGGTCTATGCGAATAAGCCACAAACCACAGCGGCCCTCAACACCAACATAACCCATGCCATCGGTCAAATTCAGCCTGATTTATGCGCCAGAGCCATGGAAAATTGGACATTTCGGATGCGAGCCACGACGGAGATTTGAACGATATTATATTCCATACATAATGGCATCGATAGGTTTTTCAAACGATTAAAAAATTTCGATGATATCTCACACACACTTTGTTTTATACAAATTTAAAGATAGGAAGCGCGTAATGAAAGACCCTTTAAAAGCATAGTGCGCCGTCAAGACTACAAACAATCTAAAATCTCAGGCAACTTGAGGCAGCACAACCGATACAACCAGGTTAAAGTTGGAACGTCCATTGGTATTACTTGGCTTTTCCAAGGAACTGCTTGTGAGCCATTTTGATTTGGTCACCTTGGATGAGGCTGGGGATCGTCCCTTTTGCCTTGGCCTTGGCACTGTCACTTCAGCTAATTTGCTTTCTAATTCAACGCGCAATTCTCGGCAAAAAAAAATTCAAGTTTAAGTGTTGAGAATAATTTTGATACCAAAAGGAAGTCACTCAGTCTTTCAAACCGCAGTTCATAGAGCGGTGTGTAACCCCATAAACATCTAATCTAAGATCACAATCCTAAACATTGAAAGCCAGCAACAAGCTTGGAGTATTGAAGGCTGGAGACATCATACTTTAATTACACACATTTAAAACAAAGTGGAAATTAATGCTTCCAAGGTACAAACATGAACGTTAGTCATTCAAATTTAACATCTCGACTAAAACTTTGCCAGAATCCAAAATGGGAGTTAAGCCGCTCTTGATATCACGACCCTTATTCTTATTATGGGAACTGATTTTCCACTTGGTCCTATCGAATACATGTCGATTCCCGTAATGAAAACGCATCAGTACGTCCGCTATGGTCCCGGAATTCCGCGGTTGACGCATGGTACTTTTGACGTCTGAAAACACAAAAAAAAATGCAGGCTCTTTTGCCCTTTATAACGTTTTCCTTGGTTGCGGATTTTTATACATCAGTAACCAGCATTTTGTTTGCTATCAATTTCCATTTATAAAAAAGCTATCTTTGTTGAATATAGCACCAGTTTCATTCGCGTTGGGAAAGCAGGATCAGAGACCAGAGTCATCGTCATGACTCTGTTCCCAACTCAAATTTTGGCTGATTTCGGTTAAAGTGACCTCTGCTGACATGTTTGTTTATGATTGGTGTCAACATTAGAGTACCTCAAGGGTCTGTTTTAGGGCCGAATCTATTCTTAGATTTTATGAATTCACTTTTTGCCCACAATTTTGAAGACATGTTAACAACATGTGCTGAGACACTGATTTATCTTATTCTGAGAAAAACCATTTTAATTTGGTTATTGCTGTAAATAATGTCCTAGATATTTTGTGCGAATGTTATTTATTATTATTATCAAGTGAACGATACAAATGAATTTGTAGGGTCCGGGATTTAACGCCGGGGTACTATGCCCATGTGGAGCGTTTTGTCAACAGCACGCGGAGTACTGAGTTCCCATGTGGTCACCCACCTACGTACTTACCGCGCCCAACAAACGTGCAAATGGTTTTTGTACATAAACTAATTACAAGTGACAAGACGATCTACATGATTTTCAATATTTTAGCTAACACTTGTGAAGATGGCTGCAAGATATCATTCGTCTTGCTGTCCAAAGTACAACATACCACTTATAATGTATATGCAAAGTGTTCTGTTGGGTGCTTTACTATCGAACGTGTTAAGAGCTTTAAGTATTTATTGTAGGATACCAAGTTAACGTTGTACTCATGCTAACAAAATTGAACCTTTCTTACTAAGAACAAGCATGTGATTCATATTTTGAGTAGAGTTAACCGCAGAATCCGTAGTTTTGAGCCTTTTAGAATCTACAAAATTCCCCCCCTCACGTATTTACATACATATTGTATATATGTATGTTTATAAAGTTTTGAAAATGTTTTATCAAACTTCCGGGTATTCTACCTCAAGCTTGTATCACTCCCAGATAAGAACGATAGGAAAAAAAATTCAAAAAAATAACAGCGGTATGAGATATAAAATTGATTCTGGCTTTATTTTGAAACTACGTTCATACCATTACGTGTGGAATAGCACATCATTCAAATAGCCACCTCGAATTCGGTGGTAGTGCTTCAAGCGCTCGGTCCAATTTTTGATGACTCGATCTAATATGTGAGTCGTTATTACGGCAATAGCGTGTCGAATGTTGTCCCCGAGCTGGTACAAAGTGGTTGGAGTGGTGGAGTAGTGCCACATCGCGTGATCGCGGCGGCCAATTGATGAACGCTGGCCGTCAGATGACCCACTCGCCAAATTTCTTCTTCACAACTTCGAGCGGTGCGTCGCTTATATGGCATGTAGCGCCGTCTTGTTGAAACCACAGCTCGGATATATCGATGTTGCCGAGCACTGATCACAGAAAGTCGGTTAACATCGCTCTATACCTGATGCGATGGTGCCGCCATGCCATAAACCGCACCAAACCGTCAATTTTTGTGGATGCATTGATGCTTGGCCGAAAACTTATGGATTATTTTCGCTCCAATAACGGCAATTTTGCTTTTTGGCCAAAATCCGGATCTCCGGGCAACATATCCAGTGGCCAATTAGCAAACTCACGGCGTTGTAGTCCGGCTTCAATTCTTGCGCCAACACAGTCTTACACCCTGAATGACTCGAACTGCAACCAACTTCAGACTGCTATAATTACCAAACCGTTCATGACAGTGAGCTCAAATTTTGACATATGACAGATAATTTTATTATTTACAAGCCTTTTAAACGATTTGCGTCTCAATTGTGTTGAAAAATTTTTATCCGCGATGGAATTCAAACGTGATTGCTTTATATTTGGCTGGAAAACCACAAGTAGCTATCGTTAGAGCCCTCCAGCTCCTCAACGTGAATAAATCATTTGTGTCTCGAACCATAGCTCGTTACCGTGATACTGGCAGCGTTACAAAACGCCATGGAGGTGGTCACAAAAAAAACAGCAACATCGCCAGAAATGGTTCGTAAAGTGAAAGCTCTCATTGAGCGAAATCCGCGTAGAAGTGGAAGAAAAATGTCTCGTGAGCTCAACATATCGTTGATGTTGCAACACATACTTACACCGCAACAGAAAAAAGTTGGAGTCGAAAGAGCGAAGGAGTTGCTACGCTTGCACGAAAGTGGTGAGTTGCCGAATTTGGTTTTTACCGATGAGTCGCCATTTGTTATCGAGCAATATGTCAACAAACAAAATGACCGAGTTTACTTTACACCTTCGGACGGCCACCGGAAAGTAGGCAGCACCAATGGTGATGGTTTGGGCCGCCATAACCGCCGATGGTCGCTCTCCGCTCGTATTTTTGGACCGTGGCGTATTGAAGCCTTGGGCAAACAATCATTTCGGTCGGAGACTGTGGACATTTCAACAAGACTCGGCACCGTCTCATAAAGTGCGCGTCAACCAAGATTGGTTAAAAAACAATGTTCCACATTTAATTTCTTCGACACAATGGATTACAAATTCTCCGGATGCAAGTCCGTTGGATTTCTCTGTCTGCGGTATTTTGAAGGCGAAGGTTGACACTAAAAAATACCAAAGTTCGGACCACCTCAAACAAGCACTTCGCCGGGAATGGGCCAAAATACCGCAGAGCCACTTGCGTGCAGCATGCGATGCTTTCTCCGGCCGTCTCAAGGCCATTATTCGCGCCAAAGGTGGATATATTAAAAACTACTGGTACAATTTGAAAATTGATGTATTTTCCAACATTTTTTGCTTTGGCACAATAAAATTTATAAAAAAAATAAAAAAATTATAGCATTTTAAAAAGTTGGAGTTCGAGTCATTCACCCTGTATACGGATGTAGGCCCAAATCCAACCGCAAACTAAGCCGGGTGAATTCTCTTGCGATGCTCAATTCAGCTGATCGGTGCCGAATCAACATTTCTGGGTCTTCCTCGATACTGGCCGCTACGGCGGCTATGTTTGCTTCATTTCGCACCAAACTTTGTCTGGTTCAAACGATTCAAACTTTTACCCGGTCGTCGGACACCAACTCGGCAAACACTACGACGTTTAGCCGCTCGCCTAGGAGAGTACGGAACAATACGAGATACAGCCGTTCTGCTGTGAATATCGCAGAGGACTCCGGTGTATTGACCAGACGACGTGCCCCGAATGGAGAACATGTGACTCCAACAGGATGGAGCAACGCCGCATACTGCACGAGCCACAACAGAAATACCGACGGTTGCATTTCCGGGTCGCCTAATCTCTCGTTTTGGCGATTTGCATTGGCCGGCTAGATCACCTGATTTAACCGTTCCAGACTTCTTTTTGTGGGGTTTTTGAAGTCACGAGTTTATGTCAACAAGCCTCAGACTCTTCTCTTAAAGAGAATATCCATCAAGAAAGCGAGGACCTATCACCGGAAGTTCTGGCAAGAGTAATGGAAAATGCCACAAATCGGGCCCGAATGGTCATCAATTCTGATGGCGGCCACTAAGCCGATATCATTTTCACGACTTAATAGAAGAAAGTTCAAGACATCATATAAACTTAATCCAAAAGCAGAACCAAAGTTTTTCATTCATAAAAAAAAATTACAGAATATCGGGTGACAACTTTTGCGCCACCTTGTATAATATGAAAATTGCTCATGAAACTTATCGTTTTTTTACTTTCTTTAAATTACATCACGCATGTTTTTGACAACTGAATATGCCTAACTACTCGTATTTCATTGTATCTTAAAGCACCCTTTATTTATTTATTTATTTTTTTTCATCTGTTAATCAAAATAACTGTTAGTTTTAAGCTCTTGGATTGAAATAAAGATTAAATAATAAATACTCGTAAGTCAATATATTTCATTTCGTTGTCGTAATCTAGGGTTTGCGATGCTAGCGTCTTCGAGTGCATCTGGAGTCTCTTTCAGTTGTATCTTAGATGGTACCCGGTCTCTTCCAGAGTCCGTCCGAATATTTAGGTTTCCATAGCCATGACACGGCACAGCAAGACTACTCTAACCCATCGCCACTCCACCTCAATCTAGCGAAACTTTTGAAAGACCCATTTCATTGTAGAAGCTTCTAACGACCAGAACCAGCTAGCCCCAGTCAAAGAAAGGAAGAAAGTATTGTTGCTGTATTCACATAATTGATTGTCTATCTCCATAGCCACAGCCGAGCATCAATTTCTGCGAAACGATTTAAGTTTGTCAAGTTCTCTGCTTTTCAGAAGACTACCCATATAAGCTACTTGATTTGATTTTCTTTTGTCAAGTGCGGTGTATTCCCTCGAAAGCTCATCGATAAATTGCGGAGTTTCATTTATTGGATTTTTCTAATACGTGATGAGCATTAATCAACGATGTATTGGCCATTTTATTCTATGACCTTTTGCCATCTCTCGGGCAACTTCATAATATCGCGTTCATAAAACTTCTTATCTTTCTCTGAAAGAAACTTGTCAAGATACTGTTTGATGAGGTCTTCAGAAGCAAGGAGCGAAACAAGTAGAAACCTAATGGCGCAAGATCTGGGCTATACAACTACGCTTCAACAATTTTCATCAAAGAATTGACGGAGAGCGATGGCATTGCTCCCTATTGATGTATGGGCATCCCGTAAACATAAGGTCTACATGGCAGGTGGTTTACGTTAAAACACAAGAGACGTTCTGATCCCAATCCCACCAGATTGACAACATCACCTTCCTTTGGTCCAAGTCTCTCTTTGCTTGCTACTCCGATGCGTCATATCGCCTACTTCAACTTTGTTAACATTGTTGTAGACAATCCATTTTACATCGCGATCATACGCTTCAAGAATTTAGCATTTTCTTGAGGTGATCGCAGACGTGTATGCGCCTCGTCAGATGAATTTTTTTCAACTCATGTGGTACACAAATATCGAGTTTATTTCTTTATGAAGCCAAGCGATTTCAAGTGACCATGAACGCTTCCAATAGACACTTTTAGAGCCGTAGCAAGTGCCCGAATCATTGAATCTTTATTTGCTTGCACCAAGGTCGATGAGCGCGCAATGTTCTGGCACTGGCGTTTTTCGATGAGATTTCTTCCGTAAAATTTACGCAATTTGAAGTAATAAAGCATGCACAAATCTTTTAGTCTATGTACACACCAAAGTTTTTCAACAAGCTGATGTTTAGCTAGGCACAAATTCAATACCCTCAAGAAATATCGCACCCTCCGTAGACAGTCAAGCGACGATTGGAATCCGAGGCCCTCGGATATCACAGAGAACTGCACCGCTGCTGATTAACTGGTCAGAAACGGATCCATCCCTGTATCCCATTCGGATGATAGGCACAGTAGTTGAAAATGCCGCAAAATGATTTCATCTAAGATCTAAATGATCACTGCTCTACAAAGATCACAACCCTTGATAAATTCAAGAAGATGTCCCTATGATTCAGCTTCCAATACTCTTCTAGTGATATCAGAATGGATCTGGTCTAAGTTCACCTCATATTGAGACCACTTTAACCTAAACTGGCCTAACTTTTCTGACTATGACCAGACAAAGACAGAATGCTACTCAGGAAAGGTTTAGAGTTGTGATTTTTGTGAGACTCGCCTCTGCATGGCATTGCTAAAAGCGACAAGAAATAGATTTATTCTACTTCCGGTGGTATACCCCATATCTTCCGCATTTTCGCGATAAAGTAAAACGCCACTGTTCAATTTCAAACGCGATTATATAAGAAACATCTCGCTATTAGAAACTGACTTTTGGAAAAAATGCATCAAATAATTAAAATCGTAATTGTGTTCTAGTTAAAGCAGCATGTAGCCAACAACTACGTGCTAACTAACCCGTTACCATAATCTCACTTCCATTTACCCACTTCCAACCGCAAATATCATACCATGCAATTAATCACTGAACAATTGCACGTTCAATTTCAAACGTTCATGAGGGAACGCAACCATATTTACTTTATGAAGTCACCTGAGAAGTCAGAAGTTTTTCCCATCCACTTGCTTACTCACCCGATTTTGCTGCCAATCAAATATTCAATTTCCAACAACAAAATTACCAACTAACGTTGGGATTGTGATGGAGAAGAAGAAAAAAAAAAAAAAACCAAAAATCCTTGACCATAACCTAGAGAATTCGTCAATTCGTTCCCTCAACGAAGTGCTTCTCCTACCACATACTCATATAACCATGTCAAGATCGGACCGTTGCCGAAAATACCCGTCCAAATTTTTGTCCGTTGTTTTTTTTTTTTTGCCTTATTTTTATGTTTTTGAATTTTTTTGAATTTTCAAGGTCAAATCAGCTCTCAAAAAAAAAAAAAAAAAAAAAAAAATCTCATATCTGCGCGACTTTCGATGGAGAATACACAATCTCAAAACCAATACAGAGATACGCATGTGGTGGGGCTTTGCTATCAGAGCCACCCCTTAGCTCAGTGTGATGTATTGGTGCTGGTTGCTGGTTGCTGGTTGCTGTTGTTGTTTCTAAATTTAATGGAGTACTAAAATAGTAATCACGCTACGAATCTGTGCAGATACATACTCGTATGTACATATGTGTATGACTACGGTAGCGATAAGAGAAAGAGAGTGACTAGAGCGTTCCCGGTTCCCAGAACGAAAACAAGTTTAAAGATACTTGTGGATCGAATCTGCTTTGCGCTTTTTTTGGCAGCCAGTTTTTTTTTTTTTTTTTTTATTCTTCTTCGTCTTGTTTATGTGACGATTGTGCGTACTTCGACCGAAAAAAAAAAATAAATACAATTCGGCCCGGATCCGAACCCGAACCCGGACGGAGAATTCTCTAAAATAATTCAAGCTAAGCAAAACCAAAATCCTTCAAAACTAAAACATATACGTACTCGTACATAGGAGAAGACCTAACAAGTTTAATCTTTTTCTAATCTCCTGGATGAGATACGAGTATAGTAACATACTCGTACTTCGCACTTTTTACAGGAGCAAAAACAAAAAGGTGTAAAAAGCGCACCCGAGGAAGGAACTCCATTCTAAAGAGAGAATCTCTATGTTTTCTGCACGTCCGATTGTCATTGCCTGGGAAAGCGGGAGGAAGCAAATGCAAAACCATGGTGTGGAGGGAGGATTTGACTTTGTTCAAAGGATTTTGTCATTGTCATCCTTGTCGGTGTACGGTTAGAGTTTGCTTTTACGGCAGCAGCAGCAACCTGTTTTCCGACTCTCGGTTACACTGTGCGTTGGTAGGTAGGCCCAGGCCGAACGACGAAATGCGGTTCAACCATAACACGCTTTCACTCCTTTGGGAAGAGTATTCGTACTCGTACTTGTATCTAGTCGTATTCTTAGTAGTCATAGTCATAGTTGGATACAGGTTTTGCCATGACACGATGACGATAATCACGACGACTACTACAATTCCGATGAGTGCAGCTAAAGCTTTCATAATCTCTTTGTTTCACTTTCCCTTGCTGAAGTGAGGGTCGTTTGCGGCTATGGGATGACAAGCTGCATGGCGCTCCATGGCGCTCCATGGCGCTGCAGATGCAGTGTCCTACCTTGGGCTTTACAAGTGGCAACGTTTACGACTACTAGATCCCATTCCCAGAGCACTGGTATTTCATTGTTTGCCTGTATCCCTTCATTTTTTTTCTCTGCTGAAAAGTGCAACTACTTCTGGCACTGCGACTGAATACTAACATAGCAGTGCTTATTATCTTTCTTTCGTGTTGCCTTAAAGTCTGTTCCATTTAGGCATTAACACCATATGCTTGGGTTAGGAAAATAAAACAAATGTAGAGCGTTTTAAGGTTGTGTGTTGTTGTGTGTTGTTGTGAAATTGGAGAATGGGGAATTTGTTATCTATTTTCTTGTTTAGCACTTTGTAGTATAAATGCACAAATACAAGTAAGAGGACGAATTATCATTTATTACCCCCGCTTGACGTTATACAATTTTGTTTGTTTCTTTATTAATTCGTATGTAGCTGCAGTGTTGCCACGTGGAAAAATTGTTTTGACTGCGTTGTTTGTTTGTTTTGTTTTAAATTCCAATCACTATTGAAGGAAGGGAAAATGCTTTTGGTTATTGCTATTGCGTGGCGATGAAGTGTGCGACCTCCAATAGTACTCAAAATGAAGTTTTTGTTGCCTTTGATGGGCCTTACAAAACATAGCATTTTTCTATTTAGATTACATAGCTTTAGCATCTGCATAACCAAAATCCGTTACCATTTTGGAGGAGTATTGATTTGCCTACAATTTCACATAAAATTCGCTTTTTCAGAGCAGGTGAGATGGTGTTCCAATAACTCCATGTTGTAACACTGTCCTATACAGTTTGTTTGCTAAGAGGAAACAAATAAATTGGTGGCGCAATCGTTCTGGCTATATCTACGCCTATCCTCTGTCCTGATTGTCCCGAAAAGGGGACCTACGGTTTTTTTTTCCGATTCCAAACAGCGAAAGAATAAGATATTTTTCATAGACACAAATTTTAACTTATAAGGTTTGACAATGTCTAAGCCCTCTGGCGTATTAGTCGAGAAACTTAATCAATTTGCTACGGCATCCTACCATCCTACCACAAAAAAAAATTCCGCAGGTTTCCGTTTCCGCAGGTTTTGGTGAAAGCGTTTTATTTTTGTTTATAATTGGCGCGCGCTGAAGTGATTATGCGTGCCCTTAAAATTTTTACACATAACGCGGGCAAAGGAACGTTAGGGAGGAAAGAAAGAGAGAAACCGATGTACGTTGGTTTTGAGTGTTTGCAGGTTACAATCACTAGGAAATAAAGCTCGGCAGGGCATTCCATTAGCGAGGCTTTTGAAAGAATCACGATATTTCAATGTATGTCCGAAAGTGGGCTTGAGAGTAAACTATTAGAGCATTCATAGTGAGACGTGTTTAAAGGGGCCGGAATGCTACTGGCAATTTGAATGGAGCACTGGTGGTGAAAATAGCGATAGAACAAGGTGAGACAGGAGACATTTCATCGCCATTCGATGTTTTAAATTGACTGGGTGATATTACACCTATGAGTCTGATCGCACAGTTTTGAATCCTATCTAGCAGGTGCAGAGAGGTTTTAGGTGCACCTGACACTACTCCAATTTTTGGCCGAACAAATGCCTTGCATGTATATTGGGACCGGATCAGAGTTGGTGAGCTGGATTCCCTATTTACCAATGAATCGAATGACTAAGGACAAAAACAAATCTAAATTTATTTCCAGCAGAGACACATAAAAAACATCACCATGTTATCATCATCGTTATGGGAGATCAGACTAACATGGAATGAAAATTGCGAATGATTTCCTTATTTCTACAATGCCAATCATCTTGTTAAAGAAGGCACAATTTTTGGCTTCAAGGCCCGTCAGAAAACCAGTCATACATCACTTGAGAGGCAAGTGCATAACCAGGACATTAGTAGAGAAATAAGTCAGTGTTTTTGGAACTATCTAAAGCAGCGCTGAAACTGACGGGGAGTAGACATAGGGATGACCTGGGACTGAACGTTATTGCAATACCCAAGCCTAATAAAGACCGACTAAAAAGCATCTTAATAGGAAACCAATTAAAGAACCAAGCACCATCAACAATCACAGAACATTGGATTGGTACGAAAAATATTTTCACCACTGCAGCTGAAAACGACAAGAAAGACGGGTCAAATGTTTCGAAGACTTCAGAAACTAAATGAGGACCGAATTGGTCTAAAATCTGAAACTGAAGAAATCTCAGCAATATAGAGGAACAAACTTATACCAAATACTCTTAATACGATGCTTAATAAAGCAGTTACGAAAATAACAAAAATCATTTTCGGAGAAAAAAAAGGATTAACTTGAAAACATTTTCGACGCTGAATAAGTATCCCTCACTTGATATTCAAATTGGTCTTTGGTACAACCCGGCTTTGATGACCTTGCGCGCCGGCTGTCTTATGACTGACATGCCGTCCGATGCAACGACACCAAAACTCCTGTTGCGGAAAAAAAATACGAAATCGACTTTCCTTGTGCCCAGGAGCGGTTTCGGCCAGAATCTGAGCCAGGAAAGAAATGCAATCGGATCTTCACGGACGGCTCCAAAACCAATATAGGATGTGACGCTGGTGTCTTTCTGGAGGACGACAACGTCAAATTTCAATTCACGATAGGAAAGCTTGAAGCTGTCTTCCAAGCGGAGATTTACGCAATCCAGATGGCAGCGAACTATATTGTGGAGAACAGGTGGAGGGAGCGAAGTATTTGCGACAGCCAAACTGCGCTTAGAGCCTTGCTGAACCCTCTTACGACTTCCAATCTAGTTCAAGAATGCAAGAGATCACTGTTCGCAGTCGGAAGGCTAAATTCAGTGACCCTTGTCTGGGTCCCATGTCACAATGGGATCACGGGAAATGAAATCGCCGATGAACTTGCCAGGCAAGGTTCAGAGGAGAGTGTATGCGTCCTCGGTTAAGCTTTCATTGACAGTTGAGTCTCATATAAGCACAACAGCAGATGCCACATCTCCCCGGTATGCTGGCAGACCAATCGAATGCTTCCCGACGTCTCTAGGAGGTCAGCGGCCTTTCTGCTGTCCCTCAGCAGGAAAGACTGCAGGTTGCTTATTGGCGTGGTGACAGGGTATTTTGCAAAGCATTTAAATGTGCTGGGATTAAGTGACACAACATCCTGCGATGATTGCTGTGAAAGTGATGATGACACCGCGGAGCACTATCTCAGGCTCGCATCAGCCTGCTGACTACCTACATGGTGGGTACTGGTACTGTAGACACTTTATCACTGAAATACTTAATCATCTTTCTTCGTAAGACTGAACGATTTCATTAAACGGAACTTTACAAAGAGCACAATGGACTAGTTCTTTGTCTGAGGTTTCTGTTCCAACAGAAAAAAAAAACTTAGTTCCGATCTAGTTTCTCCGGAGTCCTTTCAAGCACCATCTGGCAGAAAACCATTGTTCATTATTTCAATGAGGTTTTCATGAGTTTTTGATAGAGGCCCACATACAGTACTGTGCAAAACCTAAGCAACCATCTGGAGTCAGCACTTCATAGTAAATCTTTTCAACTTTCTACCCCACCAAATAAAAAGAAATGGATATACCATATAATGATGTGTAATAGAGTGTATTTTGAAATTCACAACTTTTTATAAAAGTAATAATACTTCAGATTTAAAAAAAAAAAAACGCAAAAACCAACAAAGTAGCCAAATTGAGCTCTGCAAAACCTAAGCAACTTTTTTAATGTTTTGTGTAATATCCTTTATTTTGAGTAACAGAGGCGCAACGATGAGGCATAGAAGTAATTAACTTTGAAAGTATATCCTGGGATATATTTTTCCACTCAACTTTCAAAGCATTGAATAGGTGAGACTTGTTGGAAAAGTGTTGTCCAGCGACACGGTTTTTAAGGATACCTGACAGGTTTTCGATGGGATTCAAGTCGGGTGATTTAGCCGGCCAATCAAGGACTTGAATCCCACTATCCGCTAACCACACCTTTACCAACTTCGATGTGTGTTTCGGATCGTTATCCTGTTGAAACACCCAACGAAGTGGCATTTCCCATTCCGCATGTGGTAACATTACCGATTCTAGAATGGATTTATATTTGAATCGGTCCATGATTCCGTCTATTTCGTAGAATGGACCTACTGTTGAAAAACAGGTCCGCACCATCACACTACCCTCACCATGCTTTACAGTGGGTGTGCAGAATCTAGAATTGAGTAGCTGCCCTTTACGACGTCTCAGATAACATATCGCATCAGAATTAATTCGATTCAATTTTGACTCGTCGCTGAAAAGAACTGTTTCCCATTTTTCAGGAGACCAGTGTTGGTATTTTCTTGCAAAATTTAGCCTAATATGAAAAAAGATTTTAGTTTGAATTATGTTTAAAGAATTTAATTGCACTACCTGTTCCACCGTGCTAGCATCAATGTTAAAATCAAGTAATTTTACGACTTCATTCGAACTTATGAACGGTTGTTTTTCAATTACAACACAAATGTTTCTACCCGTTCGACATGCTGTCTCACGCGGCCTACCACCGATATTTTGACTTTCAACGACTCCTATTGCATTATGTTTTTTTATTAAATGTGAACTAATCGATTTATTAATATTATAACGATTAGCAAATGTTGCCTGAGTATCTCCAGACTTAGATTCATCAATAATCTTTAGTTTGAGAGAAGAAGAGTAACTTTGTCGCGACATTATTAAAAAATATCAATTATGCGACTAACTTAAAAGAGAACTGATCAAAGACAATCACTCAAGATCAAAGACAAAGAGCTTACAACATTTCATGTGTAACCGGAGGGGAAAAGTACTGTCAGCTATTTTTTTTACAGGGGGTTACAAAGTTGCTTAGGTTTTGCACAGCTCAATTTGGCTACTTTGTTGGTTTTTGCGTTTTTTTTTTTTTAAATCTGAAGTATTATTACTTTTATAAAAAGTTGTGAATTTCAAAATACACTCTATTACACATCATTATATGGTATATCCATTTCTTTTTATTTGGTGGGGTAGAAAGTTGAAAAGATTTACTATGAAGTGCTGACTCCAGATGGTTGCTTAGGTTTTGCACAGTACTGTAAGTCCTAGAACTCACAGAGGGATTCAGAACGTAAGCAAGGTATGGGTAGTTCCAAATGAAATTCGTGTCTTAAGTCCATAGTTGTCCATTGTTTTTACGAGGGCGGGTCAATAAGTCCGTGACTTTTGGATTAAAACAGATTTTTTTTTTAAAAAAAATAATTTTATTTTTCAACGTAGTCTCCCTTGAGCTCTATACACTTTGTCCAACGCTTCTCCAATTTTTTTATCCCTTCCAAAAAAAATGATTTGTCGAGGTCCTCAAAATGACGAGATGACTTCATCATTGGAGTCAAATCTTTTTCCACCAAGCCATTTCTTCAGGTTTGGGAACAAGAAGTAGTCGCTCGGAGCCAAATCTGGAGAATAGGGTGGATGAGGGAGCAATTCATAGCCCAATTCATGGATTTTTGCCATGGCAACTGCACATGTGTGCACCCTTGCATTGTCTTGGTGGAAAAGAACTTTTTTCTTGGCCAAATGAGGTCGTTTTTTTTTTCAAATCGTCATTGAATCGGTCCAATAAGTTGGCATAATATTCCCCATTGATTGTTCTTCCCTTTTGAAGGTAGTCAATGTGGATTATCCCGCGTGCATCCCAAAAAACAGTCGCCATAACTTTATTGGCTGACAAACCCACCTTGGCCTTCTTTGGCGCCGATTCACCCTTAGAAACCCACTGTTTTGACTGTTGTTTGTTCTCTGGTGTGTTGTGATGGATCCATGTTTCGTCCACGGTTACAAAACGGCGCAAAAACTCCTCCATATTGCGATTAAACAACGCCAAACCTTCCTGTGAAGTTGTTACACGATTGCGTTTGTGGTCGACTGTGAGCAAACGCGGCACCCATCTTGCGGAAAGCTTTCTCATGCCCAAGTGATCATTCAAAATTGAAACCACTGAGCCATGCGAGATCCCTACGGCTTCCACAATCTCTCGCACTTTCAATCTTCGGTCGGCCAACACCATATCGTGAATTTTTTCGATTGTTTCGGGTGTAGAGACCTCAAATGGGCGTCCAGGAGGTTCGGCATCTTCAGTGCTTGTACGGCCACAACGAAATTCAGTAAACCACTTTTTTACCATTGAAATCGATGGTGCAGAGTCCCCATAGTATTTATCAAGCTTAGCCTTGGTCTCGGTAATGGTTTTTTTTCGCAAGAAATAATGCTTAATAAGCACACGAAATTCACTTTTTTCCATTTTCTCCTCAAATTAGTGAGTAGTTTGATAAAAATAGCTGTCAAACACAAACTAACTGACGCAGCAAGTTTCAATTTTGACAGGAGTCAACTGACAAATGCCTGTTGACAGGAGCAGTGTTGCTGTTTCAGTAAAGAGGTCAGAAATTCAAAAATGCACGGAATTATTGACCCGCCCTCGTAGTTTCATTAAAAATTCTTCAATCCCAGTGGCACTGTATAAGACTAATTTGTGCTTGTTTCTAATTTAGAGTCAAAAAGTAAACAATTAAAAAAAAAAAAAAATACAGGCCCTATAATGAATATTGGAAAAAATTGTTAGGCTCGTTGGCCCCATAATTTATGTAAATAAAGCGGGAAAATAGGTAACGACGAAGTAGATGACAAGGAGCCTGGCTCTTATTTCTTTTTGTGGGAACCAAGGAATATTTGCTATCATAGAATCCTTCAATTATCCTTAACGTCAAAGTTACTTTGAACTACATATTGTAGTTGAACATACAAATAACTTATTATTCAGAAGGGACGGAGGTCACTCATTAATCGTTATGAGATATCAAAGCTGCCCTTAAAGTACGAATACCTTACATAAACAAGACAATAAAGCCACAAGGTGGCTTTTGTTACGCACGGGAATATTCTCGACTGTACAGCTCGTGTTATTTAAGGAATCAAAGTACATATTCAGAGCGGGATTACATATATGAGGAAAAAGCCTTTTGTGGCCTTATGTGGTTGAATGCCACACATTCTCCTAAGTATTTTGGTATTTTATCGGATTTGTTGTAGAATCTACATCTATCACTCTCTTCTAAACAGGATTCCCTATAAAAGGCCTGTTTTGTTTCATTCGATCTTTTATAATTATATACTAGTTCTCAAGTAACAATCTGAATTATCTCAATTTAAAATGTTGCTTCTTAGACGAAGAGAGGAACTTCTTATTGCTGTGTGAAACGTTCGGGGCCTATCATTTCTTATTTTCTGGTTGTCTATTCCATGACCTAGTTCCCAGTAAATTGTAATTTTATTCTCTGAACAGTTCATTTATCATATTACAATAGTCTTAAAATAATTTAAGTCTGATCTAAAGACTTGATTGCGGCTTGGTTGTCTGTTCCTGTAGCAACGCTTTGTGGTACTTTTTGTTCAGATTTTATTTGGGAAGTTCTGTAGTTTATTGATTACAATTACACGCCTCCGGGCCCATATAGGAAAATTATGGTGAGAAGACGTATAAATATAGGGTGTAGGGGTTATAACCACAAAGCGAAAGAATGTAATAATGATATTGTTTGTGCCAAGTGCTGTAGTAATCACAATGCGAGGAGTTGTGAGAGGATTTCATTAAAATGTAATAACTGTGTCATGGCTAATTTAAGATTGGGCTTGAATCTGGATACAAAACGTTACTGTCGAAGTGATAAATGTGATGTGTTCAAAAAAAAAGTTGAGATACAAAAAAATAAGATCTCATTTTAGAAAATCAAAATGGATGCACGTTGTTTAATTCAATATAAGCGGTGAAGTGCTATCCAAAACCGATGTAACTAATGATATCATTAATAGTGAACTGACCATAGATGAACTTTATGATTTCGATAAAGATGTAGTGATCATCGGTGATTTCAATATTGACTGAACATGCTCCGAAATGTGGGTATTATCAAGTGATAACTGAACCTACAAGAATTATTGTACGCGAATAAAAAGTAACCTAAAAATAAGTGATCACGAAACAATCTTGATAGATATAAAATGTGACAAAGCAATTAGACAAAATAAATTAGTTCCTTGTTTAGATATAACAAAAACCTATTTAGACAAGTTGTAGATACAAATTTCTTAAATAACCAGTGTTCACACTTACGCTTGGCGCATTAGCAGATTCCTTCTTGACAAAAAGTAACGAACAAATTCACGCTTCAGTTTTTGGATCAAATAACTTAATGAGTGATTTAATAGTTTTTTGAGTCATTTAAAGAAATTAAAAATTAGAAAATATCAAAGAGCAGCATTTAGTAGATGAGATGATGATTGGAGAGTTGTAGAGACTGTACTGTTGCAAGAAACGAGTACAAACAGAAGATACGCAAATGCAAGAATGAATACGAGGTGTGTTCAGAAAATAACGAGAATTGTAGTTTTTTGCGAAAAATATTTATTTATTCGTCTATATTAATGTTGTCGCCTTCAAAATAGTTCCCAATAGATATTATGCAGTTGCGCCAGCGCTTCTTCCAAGCCTTTAGCTCTTTCAGCGATGCGCTTTTAATGTCATCTATGGCGACCGAGAATGCCTCCGCTGGGACGATTAAGCCTTAGTTTCGACGTTATATCCGTAAACACATGTTTCGTCATCTGTTGTATTACAACATGTTTCAGTGATTCTGCATCGTAGTTGACTTCATTTAGTGACTCCTGAGCAACATTCGCCGCTGTTTTTGTTCAAAGTTCAACAGTTTTGGAACAAATTTTGCTGCCACGCGCTTCATACCCAAAACATTCGAAAAAATTCATGCCATGAGCCAATCGATATGCCAACATCATCACCGACTTCTCTGATTGTGATTCGGCGATCGTTCATAACCATTTCTTTCACTTTTTCCACGTTTCTATCCGTTGTTGATGTGCTGGGGCGTCCGGGGCATTCGTCATATTCAACGTCTTGACGGCCATCTTGGAAACTCGTAAACTCTTGTTTTACTCATAGCAGACTCAGTATAGGCGTTTGTTAATATTTCACACTCTTTGTTATACTTTATTTCATTTTTTACGCAAAATTTCATAGAAATTCTTTGATCCATTTCTTTTAACAAACGAAAATTGCCAAGCTTATAAAAATACGTCTAACCTTAGCGGCAGCCAGTCAAAGTAAACAATGAATACAGCTGAAAATTTTATCATACTTCAGAGACATGTATACCAACATAATAAAAAAAAAGTTGTCAATCGGACTCTCTAAACCCGAGAAATTTAAAATTCACGTTATTTTCTGAACACACCTCGTATATGATGTACAAAATTTCTAAATTAAGTGGCTAATAATCAGTGTGGCGAAACATTATACAAAAAAAGACAAAACTGAATTAAAAAGTGTAAAATTTTGTACTAAGATAGTTAAAGAGGATGTACTGCTGGCAAATAAATTTAATAAATTTTTTGTGGAAAGTGATGTAAAGGAAGCTACTAAAAATATTAAAAATAAAAAGGACTTCCAATTTATGAATCCAAGTAATTTTTTTAGATATCTTTGAAGTCCTAAAATAATAAATAGCTCACTTAATACAGATAGGTTCCCAGACGGCTGGAAAGAGGCTTTAATAACACTTATTGAAAAAATATCAAACAGGGACAAGTGTGACGAATTTAGGATAGTGAATTATATGCCCCTGTGTGAAAAACTTTTTTATGCAGAATCTCCGAGAAATTTAATTAAAACATCATGGAAAGAAGATTTAGCCAAACGAAAAACTATTTACTGCTTGTTTTTTGACTTAAAACGCGCATTCGAAACGGTAAATAAAGACATTTTAGTAAAGAAAATAAATAAATATGGTATAAAGGGGAACGAACTAAAGTGGTTGCAATCATACTTAACAAATAGGAAACAAAGAGTCAAAATCCAGAGTTAAGTATCTGCCTCAATTGAAGTGGAATTTGGTTTCCCTCAAGGATCCGTCTTTGGGACTCACCTGTTTAGCTTCTACATATATTAACGATTTCAACTCTGGGGTAAAAAATGGTAATCTTGCACTGTTTACGGATGACGGATATCTCCGATGCTAAAGAAATATATTGTAAGCATAAATTACAGAAGGATTTAGATCGCGTCAACTTATGGATTTTACAAAACCGACTTAAACTCAATAAAATGAAATTTTTTGCACTGAATAAAAAAAAATAGCGTACCTGTAGGTGTTATTGTAGACCAACATTTTTTGCTTAATGGAGTTCGTTCCCCCGTGTGATGGGTTGAAAACGTATTTTTTTTTTGTTTTTTTCTTTGCATTGATTGATTGCTTAACATGTGCAGAATATGCTGGTAAAGTGATTTTTTTTTAAATTTAAAGTCGTTATAAAGATACAGCAGTTAGAAGAAGCAGATGTTCGGAGCGCTGAGTTGAGTAGTAGGAGGCCGGCCTATTGTGATGTGTCGGCTTGATATCTGAGCCCCTTCTATACAAATGTGCACTTATACAAGTATAGGCAACTTTAGACAAGTTTATACAAGTATTGGGTATATAACTTAATTCGTAACTTGTATTATTCCATTGGAGCATGCGTTGGAAAGCTACTGTCATTGTGCGTCATTTCAGTATGTCATTCATTTTAAGCGTAAACAACAATAATTTTGTTTCACTTAAATATGTCGAACTTTGTGCCTGAAAAAGTGTTTTTGCGGGGAGTTCTTCTTCATGAAGAAAACTACTGACGAAAATCATCGTATTTTGGTGGAAGTTTATGGTGAACATGCGCTAGCTGAGCGAACGTGCCAAAAGTGGCTTGCACGATTTAAAAGTGGTGATTTTGGCTTGGAAGACGATGAACGTCCTGGACAGCCAAAAAAGTTTGAAGATGAAGAACTGGAAGCATTACTCTATGAAGATTGTTGCCAAACCCAAGAAGAGCTCGCAGAATCTTTGGGTGTCACTCAAGCAGGGATTTCAAAACGTTTAAAAGCAGCTGGATATATTCAAAAGCAAGGAAATTGGGTTCCACACGAACTCAAGTCGAGAGACGTCGAAAGGCGGTTTTGCATGTCCGAAATGCTGCTGGAACGCCACAAAAGGAAGTCATTTTTGCATCGGATTGTTACTGGTGATGAAAAATGGATCCATTACGACAACCCCAAGCACAAAAAATCATATGTGAAACCCGGCCAACCAGCCAAATCAACGGCAAAGCCGAATATCCATGGCGCGAAGGTACGAGGGGCGTTCAAACTATTCTCGGTATCGGGGTGAAGCTGTGGTTGTATATATAAATTGACTTATTTATCAAGTAATACTATTATTTTAGTGTATTCATGTAAAATTTCATATAAATGTGATTATTAATTCGCGTTTTATCTCTAGTTAAACAGAATCATAATGGCAACTGAGACGATGATGGTGAAAATTGAGCATCGCGCTGTAATTAAATTTCTCACTAAGCGAGGAAAAAGTCAAAAAACTATTCATGAAGAGATGGTGGCTGTTTACCAGGGTTCCGCACCTTCATTATCAACTGTGCAAAAGTGGTCAAGTGAGTTCAAGAGAGGCAGAGAGAGCATTGAAGACGACCCCCGCTCCGGCGCCCCGGCTACTGCTTGTACGGGAGAAAGCATCAAAGAAGTCGAAAAACTTGTTCTTGAGGATGCCCGAATAAAGGTGAAAATGATGGCAGAGATCACCAAGCTTTCAATTGGTACCATTCACACCATTCTTCATGACCATCTTAACCTTTCAAAGGTCAGTGCAAGGTGGGTGCCACGAATGCTCACAGCGCCTCAGAAAAAAGTGAGAATCGCATGCTGTAGAGAGCTTTTGGAGATGTGTAGTGAGAACGCGGACGGTGTTATGGATCGAATTGTTACTGGGGACGAAACATGGGTCCACCACTATGACCCTGAAAGCAAACAAGAGTCCATGCAGTGGCATAAAAAAGGAACAGACCCCCCGAAGAAGTTCAAAGTCACTCCGTCTGCCGGGAAGCTCATAGCCACAGTTTTTTGGGACTCAAAGGGAATCTTGCTCATTGAGTACAAAAAAAAAGGTGAAACCATCAACGCCACATCCTACGCTTCCACTTTGCATAATTTGCGGGAGGAAATTAAAAAGAAAAGACGGGGTAAACTCGCAGCGGGTGTGTTGCTTCTTCATGACAACGCTCCTGTTCACACGGCGCGAGTTTCCAAGGCTGCTGCGCGAGATTGTGGTTTCGAAGAAATCCAACACCCACCCTATAGTCCAGACCTTGCCCCTAGTGATTATTTCCTGTTTCCGGATTTGAAAAAATGTCTTCGTGGAAAAAGATTTTCGGATGATGAAGAACTCAAGTCGGTATTTTGCAGAGAAAGAGGAAATTTATTTTTTTGAGGGTTTAAAAAACCTTATCTCAAGATATAACAAATGCATTGATGTTAGGGGAGATTATATTGAAAAATAAAAACAATATAAATTGAATTCGCATTTTCCTTCATATCGATACCGAGAATATATTGAACGCCCCTCGTAATGCTCTGTATTTGATGGGATCAGATGGGTGGGCTGTATTATGAGCTGCTAAAATCGGGTGAAACCATCAATGAATAACGCTACCGAACACAATTAATCCTTTTGAAGAGAGCAGTGGCCGAAAAACGCCCGGAATATGCCACCAAACACGAGGCAATAATTTTCCATCATGACAATGCTCGGCCCCACGTTGCTATTCTGGTTAAGAACTATTTGGAAAACAGTGGATGGGAAGTCTTACCCCATCCGCCTTATAGCCCAGACCTTGCCCCTTCTGACTACCATTTGTTCCGGTCGATGCAGAACGCCCTCACTGAAATACGGTTCACATCAGAGCAGAATATCAAAAATTGGCTTGATTCATTCTTGGCTGCCAAGCCGGCGCAGTTCTTTTGGGATGGGATCCACAAATTGCCAGAAAGTTGGGAAAAAGTCATAGCTTCAGATGGGCAATACTTTGAATAATACTATTGCACATGTTTTTCTTAAATAAACATTCAAATTTTGAAAAAAACCGCACGAATATATTTATATACCCAATACATATTGAAGGAAGTTTATTTGGTCACTTGTTTTGTCAAACTTCGCATCATAGATTGGTCGCAAGTTAAGAATTTCATAGTTTTAACCGCACTTGAAACTTTAAACGCGTTTCTCTCAAAGCTGTCAAACTTTCCTCCATCATATCTCGAGAACGGTTTGACCGATTGAAATTTACTTGGTAGACTCAGCACATGTAGATGCATAGAGTGACCTAGAATTTTCCTAAAATTCCGAGTAACGAAAACATAAAAAAAATCATGAAATTTGAAACTTTTTTTTTTCAAAAGTCTGCCAAAAACCCAATTTTCAATATTTTCAAATGATTCTAGGTAATTCGATGCATTTAGGCTTACAGATTGTTTTTTTTTTTCTTTCTCATAAGCCAATCAGCCGAAATCGTGGAGGAGGTGAGTGCCCTTTTTTCAAGGGGGTGATTTCGGAGTGGTACAAATTACGTTCTAATGAAGATTTTTATTTGAAATTTGTTTTACACACTCTTGAAATAGTAATAAATAAATGGTAAAAAACTACCGTTTTATCTTTTCATTAGACGTCAAAAAAAAAAAATTCCCAAAAAATGCTTAAAAACAGACCGTCACACGGGGGAACCCCCTTAAAAGCCTTATCAATTATATTTGTGAAAACTATTGCTAAAAATATAGGATTTCTTAGAAGGATTAGAAATCAAATTTCAATTATGAGCAGGTATAATAAATATATAAAAGTGATTGTTAAACCGCACTTCAAATATTGTATCACAATCCCGTTTTTATATAGTGAAAAATAAAGGAATGCTATGTGTTTTAAAGTGTAACAAATATGTATCAATTCGTTTTATGTTAAATTCGTTAAAATTGCTGTCTGTTAAACAAAGAATTGTTATGAATGTATTAGTATTTGTTTTTTTTTTAAATAATCAACAATAAGATGCCAAAATATTTACTACACAATACAAAATTTATTAGAGACTTGCAACCGTATGCCTTAAGAAATATACACGATTAAGATTGCCAAATTTCCTAAATGCTAGTGACCAAGATTCACTCATATGTAAAGGCTTTAATTAATTTAATTGCTTGGAAAATAGAATAAAAAAAATTAAACTAACTTAAATATGTACATATATTTAAAAAATACGTTAAATCGGAATACTAAAGAGGCCGTCGACACATGTTCTAATATTCTAAAACTGAAGGCAGTCAGAGTCCAACTGTGACAAGCTCATCTCGTACTGTGGGTAAAGTGAAACAAAGCAGCAAATGAAATGATGTATTGTACATAACATAGATCATCTAAAAAAATTAGGATCAGAAAGGATGAGGATGAGATGACACTACATAAAATAAGAGCTGTACAACTTTGAACTTTGAAATTGAATTTCAACCAAAAATCGTTATTCATTATAAAGAATGGATTATGACATTATGTTTTGAGCACGACTTCAGAGGTAGGACTTTCTCGGCTATTTTTGAGGGAACGCATCTTATCGATTCACTCCTTCTAGCATTGCTGAGACGCGCTGAATAGTGGATTTCAGGTCTGCATAGTTTGCCGTTTACCAGCATACATCAAGGACGTCCAAACGCACGATGTCGGTGGTCAACTCACTGGTCCATTTCGCGATGTAATGCAGGATGTTGAATCGAGTTTTTAGTAAATCAATGGTTTCATTGTCAGGATGTGGCTATCCTGGTGGGACCACATATAGTTCGCATATATTTTCGAAGAAATTATCTCTGTTAATTATCCGATAATATTGACCATTGCTTGCTTCGTGACGTCCGACACCATTTTTAAAAACATAAGAACCGACATTGCCAAAAGCTGTGGACTTTTGTGCATGGAATTGAGTCTCAGGAGTCCCTTCTAAATTTGCCTCAGTTGAGAAAGATACTCTCCGGTGTAGGCTGAAAACTTTCCACAAAACTTTCTTCATAGTGGACAGACAAAGGCCAAACTTCCGCCACGCCCACAGTGGCTACAGTTTCTCCTGTACGCACCTTACGTTGACGCGTTGTTAGCTCTGCATTATGTATGGGGTTGTGGTATGAAATACAAATGTATATGCACAATACAAGGAATAGCGACCTTAGTAGGTCGATTATGAGGACTTAAACAATCATGTTTCTTCTATACGTTTCGCGAATAAAAGATTTGGATGATACGGAAGCGTTCTTCTGGCGACTGTCAAAAATGACAGCATGGTTTGAAAGTTATCAGTCAAATAAATATAAACAAACCCCTTTACAATACCAAATAAAAAATCTAGGTGGTGGTTGTATTAAGCTAATGTGCTACCCAAAATATAAGGAGGGACTCAGAATCGGAAGTGACGTACAAAAGCTTCTTATTCAAACAGCTTATAGGGAACTATCATACATAAATCGACTCGATAAAATGTCAGTTGAATGAATAATTACAAGCTTCGCCTGTTCCCTGTCGTTTGTAATGTCTCTTTGAGGAATTTCTTAGTTTGTTTACATTGACCACAGAACTAGCCTGACCTCCATATGGTAAACGGGGCTTATTCGGCAAAGCTGATTTCGATGTGAAGCACTATGATTCAGAGAACAGCGATGGCTCTGAATGCACCCTTTATCAAATACTCGTATATGAGCAGTTTCATAATTTGACATTTGTAGTACTTTCTTGTCCAAAAAAGCTGTGTTCAGCTGACTTTCCCTCAGCCGTTGTTAGTTTGGGTGTTATTTAGGTAAGCAAAATTTAATCTCAATTTTCAGAATGCAAACCCAGTTTTTTGTGATTCGCTGGTGTACTCGTATTATATTGTCTGATACGGGTAAAGTGAGTGGAGTGCGTTTAATTTGTGTTGTGGAATAAAATTTGAGAATTCGGCGTACAGATGTAAAGGTGCCGAATGTGACCCAAAATATAATACATATACACTAATCAATTTTAACTGCAACATATGTATGTATTTTAAGGGAAATACATTTAAGAAAGTCTACCAGGGTTGATATTGATGAAAAAAAGTAAACTGTATGCAATGATTTTAGCAAGCAGGAAACAATTTCATTTGCGGTGAGATATACGGTTTAAAACGTCAGACCTTAGAGTCTACATTTACAACTGGCTTCTGATACAGATGGTATTGAATGAAAGAAGTTTCAATCGAAACGTGCATCCTGACGGTTTTTTTTCTAAGGCTCGAGAAGAAGAACTTTGCCCTAACAAATTGTCTCTTTTTGAAAATTATGATATGAATGTGTGGTAAAAAATAATACATATGGTATATCAGATCCAACAAATTGGGATGTTTCTAAAGAAGTTTCGGATGATTGGCTATATGGTTTCCTAAAACGGAATCGGAACATCCCCTTACGAAAACCAGCAAGTATTGGGAAAATTTTACGATAAAAATAATTGTTTGTCAAAAGATATTTATAACCTTGATGAGTCAGGAATAACGACAGTTCTGGGGACTCCAAAGGTATTGTAAAATAATATGTGGGTATACACATGCTTAAAATTGCTTAAAGGTATTTGCTCAAAAAGGACAACGAGATGTTTGTCAAGTGTCGTTGGCAGAACGTGGAACCTTGGTAACAAATGTGGGTGTCGTAAATGGTATTGGAAACCATCTACCACCTATCTACGTGCATCTTTCTGTGTCAACGATTCAATGAGAGGTTTTCCTCTCCAGGCTCTTCCAGCTTACTTAATAAGAGTGGTTGGATGGTTTTGAAACTCTTTGTCGATGTTTGAAACATATTCAAACCAACACAAATTGTTCTAAGAACAAGTCAATACTTTTGTTCCTAGACAACCACCATTCACAGTGCGGCCTCGATGCTGTCAATTTCTCAAGAGAAACCAAGAGAAATACCATCCTTCTACCTTTTCCACCACATACACATCGTCTTCAACCGCTTGATGTTGCTGTATTCCGCCCTTTCAAAAAATGTTGCCGGACTTCCTTTAACCTTCCGTGCACCACGTGGGGTTTAATAAACCCCAGCGAAACAAAAATCGTCGAATCTTTTTAAACGGCCGAGCGAATTATACGAAACGTCGTGTAGCTGGAGTTGCCACGTTGCCGGATCGCATAGTAACAGTGATTTAGTAGTAGCGTCGCAGGCGCAGCGGACGGTCGCCCGCAAAGTGTGGCAGGCTGTCACAAACCCCACGTAGTTCGGGACGTCGTCTAAAAGGTAAGCAGTATGACATACAAAATATACCTATTTCTACATAAATATTTATTTATTTTGTTTTTTTATTACTTTAATCGTTTGTGTATTTGTTTGCAGGTCGCATAATGGCTCGACGTATAAATGAACATGAAATATTGGATCTACAAGTAAGTTTCCAGCGTTTTTTTCCAAAATTTGAAGTTTTATTATGAAAACATAGTTACAATGCTTTATTCAAAGCATCGTCCATCGGAAGCTACAACTTTCCCCATCTTTCTGGCAATTTATGAATTCCGGACCAAAAATATCTCGTCTTTCGAGCCCAAGAACGTATCGAGCCAATTTTTGATTTCCTCTACTGAGCCGAAGCGTATTCCCGTAAGAGCGTTCTGCATCGAACGAAACAAGTGGTAGTCAGATGGTGCCAAGTCTGGACTGTAAGGCGGGTGAGGCAGAGTTTCCCATCCATTATTTTCCAAATAGTTTTTCACCGAAACCGCAACATGACGGACTCATGCCTGGTCTCATATTCTGGCCGCTTTTCTTTTAATGCCCGCTTCAAACGAATTAGTTGGGTTCGATATAATGGTCCTTTGATGGTTTCACCACTCGGAAGCAGTTCGTAGTATACGACACCCTTTTGATCCCATCATATGCAGAGCATGACCTTACTCACGTGAATATTTCGTTTCGGCGTCGATTGGGCGGGCTCGCCGGGCTTTGTATACGATTTTCTACGTTTAGGATTATCATAATAAATCCATTTCTTATCACCAGTGACAATACGATGCAAAAATGATTTATTTTTATACCGCTGCAGTGACATTTCGGACATGCAAAATCGCCGTTCGACGTCTCTTGGCTTCAATTCGTACGGCACCCAGTTTCCGACCTTTTGAATGAATCCCAGTGCTTTTAGGCGCAGGAAAACGGCTTGTTGCGTGACGCCCAATGATGTAGCAAGTTCTTCTTGAATCTGACACGGATCCTCATCCAGTAAAGCGTCCAATTCCTCGTCTTCAAAACTTTTCGGCTTTCCAGAGCGATCTTTGTCTTCAACTCCAAAATCACCACTTTTGAACCGTTTGAACCACTCGCGGCACGTAGATTCACCAATACATTCCGCCCCATAAGTTTCCGAAAGCAAACGATAGGCCTCAGCCGCACTTTTCTTCATATTAAAGAATAAAGGCAGCGCTTCCCGCCAATGACGTTTATTTGGCTGGAAACTTGCCATGATTTTGCTCGATAAAATGTACGACACCGATAGAACTGCTCAAATATAACGCTGCAAAGTTGTTGACATATACAAAACCTACAAATAAAACACATGGGGTCTGACATTTCTGCCCGGGATCCACTGGTGGCGCCATCTCTGACAAACGCTGGAAACTTACTTGTAGACCCAATATTATCGGCACTTATGGATTATAGTGATGGCGATACAGATGAGCTATATTTACCCGGAAGTGAAGGCGATTCGGATCATTTGAGTACTCAATCTGAAAGTGACATTGAACAGAATGTAGAGGACGTGGACATTTCTTCAGGAAGTGAGTCTTTTAGCTCGCAAGGCTTTTATATTGGTAAAGATGGCAAAACAAAATGGCAAATGGAGTCGTTGAGAACTAATGTTCGTACACGACAGGAAAATATAATTACACATTTGCCGGGAATGAAAAGTCAATATAAAAACAAGAAAACTAGTTTAGAATGCTTTGAAGTATTTATTTCCAATGAGATACTTGAATCGGTTGTGAAACATACGAATGTAAAGATATGTCTTTCGAGACCACAGCCACCAGACGGTGAACCGCTAAATGTTCTCTATAAAGAAACAACTGCATATGAGATGAAAGCAGTTTTTGGGCTTTTATTTTTAGCAGGATTGTATCGTTCTGGGAGACAAAACCTCAATGACCTCTGGGCTTCAGATGGTACTGGAATCGAAATATTTCGATGCACGACAGCTAAAAATCGATTCTCGTACCTATTAAATAATATAAGATTTGATGACGCTACGACTAGAGGAGACAGAATAAAGACTGATCGTTTAGCACCAATCCGAGAAATATTTGAAACCTTTTTCCAGCTTTGCCAAAATGCGTATACACCATCCGAATATCTAACACTTGATGAAGAATTGGTTGCTTTGAAACCCGCAAAGTATGGAATCAAAATACTCGTATATGCCTTAGTCGACGCTAAAACATTTTACACCGTACATTTAGAAATTTACTGCGGCAAACAGCCAGACAACAGTCCGTTTGCGGCCATTTGACTTAGTCAATCGTATGGTAAACTGCGTTTCCGGCTCGTTAAGAAATATTACTATGGACAATTTCTTTACCAGTCATGAAACTGCTGAAAACTTGTTGCAGAAGCATAGATTAACGATAGTTAGTACTTTGAGAGCTAATAAAGCTTACATTCCATTCTGTTTCAAACAATCTCGAGAGGAATATGCATCACGGTTTGGCTTTCAAAAAGATATCACTCTCGTTTCTTATGTTCCAAAGCCTCGAAAGTACGTTTATATGATGTCTTCCCTTCATCATGATAAAGAAATCGACCATGAAACTGGAATCAAGCAGAAGCCATCTATGTGGAGTAGATGTGGTCGATAAACTTGCCAGAACAGAACTCGCAACAGCAAACGCTGGCCTCTCACTTTATTTTTTTCGATGCTCAATCATGCAGGAATCAACGCTATGATTCTACATATGTATGTTCAATAATGGCATTGTAGCAGGAAAATCTAACAATAGGAGGAAGTTTATTCGTGATCTGGGAACGGCTTTGATTGAAGAGCACCTGAGAAACCGCAAAGATAATCCACGAATTCCAAGGGATTCTCGTAAGCGCATACATGTCTTACTTGGTGAACCTAGTGTGGAACCACCAAAGAAGATGCCAAGACGTGTAACAAGATGTTCGGAATGCGACAGAAGAAAAGATCGAAATACCAAGTACGGTTGCGAGCGATGCGAAGTACCTATATGCTTAGAGCACGCATATTTTTTTTGTAAAAATTGTGCAGATTTGAACCAACTGGGATCTCAAGAAGACTAATTATGTTTAGTTATTTTTATTTTATTTTTGTTTCTTATCTCATTAGGCCCCGAAATAAAGGGCAATAGGAAGTTTTTAGTTAAGTTTTTTTTTTTAAAGGCTAAACCAAAGAAGATGGTCTCCTCTTAGTTATTAAAAAAGTACTATTTTTGTTACAATGCCTATAGATATTAAAAATGTTTATTATATTTAACAAATTTATTTTATTTTTATCTCCTAATAGTCCAGAAACATATATATAATAGATAGAATGATGTTGAGGTATAGGAAACCCCACATAGTGCAGGATGCAACTTTTGCCCACGTGGTGCACGGAAGGTTAATGATTTTATGTCTGCAAAGCGAATAATAGTAGAATTTATTACGTGCCGAATGTTCCCCACTAAATGGCGAAGCTGCCCCGTCTTGGGGGCACGACATTCGCATTCGCAAACATTTGTCGAAATGGCTTATGTTTTTAAAACACGAAAATGGTAAAATAAAATTATTTATGAAAATAAACTGTGTTCATATCATTACTCACTAATAGCAAAATTATCTGAGACTTCATGGAAATTTGCATATACATATACCTATACCTATTGAATTTGCTCCAATTTACCATACATGGTATGTTACGAATTGCCAAAATAGACTTCTACCTGAATGCCTGGCTTTTATCACATTTTTTCCTGTTCTATAAGAAATCCCTAGTTTCCTTAGCATTCCTCAAAATGTGATATCTTAGTAGGGAGCGCCACTTAAAAATACATTCAAATCCATTATGTGTACATGACACCTTATCAGCGGTGCTTTTCAGTTTTCACTGTACCAACAAGTCACACTGCATCTGGCAAAGTTGCACTTAAAACTACTTGTACTAGTATCTACCTACAGCCATTGAATATGTACACTAAGCAATAATGGCAGCCGCCATTATTTTGTAAATTAACTAATTTATTGCACTTTTAAGTAAACATCATTGTCAGTCACCTGGCAACACCAGGGCAAAAGGCAATATTATGCCGTCGCACGTAATCCATGCCAGCATGTGAACGCGATACTTAAACTCAACTCAAGTCAACAAGCGCACATGAAAGTTTTGCTTTTGCCGCCTTCTTTTTGCTTCTGTGGATATTTTTCTACTCTTTCATTTTTTTTTTTTGTTTTTTTTTTTGTTTTTTTGATTTTCTGTTATTGCCGCTTTGCCTGACTGCTTTTTGGCCATGTGTTATGTAGGTACGTACGTATGCCATACACGTTACATGGTACACGCCAATCTTTGTTTGTTCTCTCTTCATCAAAGCTTTGACATCATTTGAGATCACCGACACCGACGTCGGTCTTGTGCTCTCAGTAGTGTTGTCGTGAGTATGAGCTTTTTGAAGGTGTTAAATTGAATAAAATAGTACTTAGTACTATGCTATGCAGCTGGCATTGGTTGCTAGTAGGTAGCATAGATTGCCAAAACCGATCTGTCATTCTCTTCGCGGTTCTGACACTTCCGATCGTAGATGATGACGTTTGAACAACGCTAACAAAATAAATGCAATATATATTTTATATGTACATCGATATGCGCAACTATTGGGTTGTGCGGTTTGCTAAGAGATGGCGTAACTTGTATTATTCCATTGTTATTATTTCATTGGAATATGCGTTGGAAAGCTACTGTCATTGTACGTCATTCATTTGAAGCGTAAACAACAATAATTTCTTTTTACTCAAATATGTCGAACTTTGTGCCTGAAAAAGTGTTTTTGCGGGGACTTCTTCTTCATGAAGAAAACTGCTGACGAACATCATCGTATTTTGGTGGAAGCTTATGGTGAACATGCGCTAGCTGAGCGAACGTGCCAAAAGTGGTTTGCACGATTTAAAAGTGGTGATTTTGGCTTGGAAGACGATGAACGTCCTGGGCAGCCAAAAATGTTTGAAGATGAAGAACTGGAAGCATTACTCTATGAAGATTGTTGCCAAACACAAGAAGAGCTCGCAGGATCTTTGGGTGTTACTCAAAATTGGGTTCCACTTGAACTCAAGCCGAGAGACGTCGAAAGGCGGTTTTGCATGTCCGAAATGCTGCTAGAACGCCACAAAAAGAAGTCATTTTTGCATCGGATTGTTACTGGTGATGAAAAATGGATCCATTACGACAACCCCAAGCGCAAAAAATCATATGTGAAACCCGGCCAACCAGCCAAATCAACGGCAAAGCCGAATATCCTTCCCGCGAAGATAATGCTCTGTATTTGGTGGGATCAGATGGGTGGGCTGTATTATGAGCTGCTAAAATCGGGTGAAACCATCAACGGACAACGCTACCGAACACAATTAATCCGTTTGAAGAGAGCAGTGGCCGAAAAACGCCCGGAATATGCGACCAGACACGAGGCAATAATTTTCCATCATGACAACGCTCGGCCCCACGTTGCTATTCCGGTTAAGAACTATTTGGAAAGCAGTACAGAAAACACCCGCCTTATAGCCCAGACCTTGCCCCTTCTGACTACTATTTGTTCCGGTCGATGCAGAACGCCCTCACTGAAATACGGTTCCCATCAGAGCAGAATATCAAAAATTTGCTTGATTCATTCTTGGCGGCCAAGCCAGCGCAGTTCTTTGGGGATGGGATCCACAAGCTGCCAGAAAGGTGGGAAAAAGTCATAGCTTCAGATGGGCAATACTTTGAATAATACTATTGTACATGTTTTTCATAAATAAACGTTCAAATTTTGAAAAAAAAAACCGAACGAATTAAGTTATATAACCAATACATAATCGTTCGTCTAGGAAAGCCAGCCGTCGTCATAAGGCCAAAACGTCTAAGGAACATGGCTAGGTACTGAAGAAAACGTCACCGGTGTAACCAATATGTGGGATCAAAATTCCATTATTGCGTGTTCACTACCTGAAAGATTTTAGCCAAAGGTTTTGGCCTACACCTGCACAAATATTTTTTGGTTGATGCATTAATTTAACCAGTTTATTCACTGATTGGAATCTTGAACACTTATTGATTGATAATTGTTTTATTGATGTTCCGGCATAAGCACAATTTTTAGCTCAACAGGCTTGTTGAGAACTTTCGGATATAGAATGAAACCTATCCAGAAGACACTGGCAAACTCTACAATATATATGATAACCACAATTAAGTCTGGTTCCCAAGTTATCGATCTTACGTTACGGTCAGTTAACATCCCTTCTGGGCTATGATCAAGAGTTTTAAAAAATATGGAATGAAACGATATTTACACAGATGTCACTTACTTCACAATCGACCAAGGCCTGTACACGAATAAGTCGTTCGTTTTTGCAAACTGACTGTGGACCTATGATTTCCTGCCGAAGTCAAACGGTGCGAAGATCTCACTTTCGTAGATATATTATTGTCTGCCGAACGAGTGGTTACATCAGTAAAATGAATTGCTTTACCTGCTTTTCGATTTGATCCCAGACTCTCTTACGAAGTAGTCGAAAAACGTATCCACTGCCACGTGGCACCACTTGTCGCTTATTACCATATTACAAAACATACCAAAGGGATTTCCTTTAATCGTAAGACTATTACTGTTGAGGCACAGCGTAATGTAAAATTAAATGCCTATGTTAACACAAGACACAGTCACCGAACCATACTACTCGTATAAATGGGACTCTTAAAATATCAGTATCAGATAAACTCAAACAAGATTCTTTGATATCATTCAATTCGTTTGATTTAGATTAGATGATTTTTGTTTTATTCAAAAACAAATTTTCGACACAATAATTCGTGCTTTACCGCCTTCTAGGCGGAAAACTATTAAGTTTTCGATAAGAATAAGTCATTTCATTAAAAGAAAAGCACAGTTTTAAAGTGATTTATTTTCTATACTTTTCCGGCCCTCAAGGCCCTAAGGTTTTGATGTTGCATTCGTTAAGAACCAATGTAACATCCTCCAACCAGAACACATCCACATTGAAGCACAGTATCCGTATTTCCTTTAAAATTCAGCATCTTTAGCATTATCCCTTTCTTTTAAGTTACATAAGTCAAACAAGAGTGGAAGGTCATCTCTATATAGAATGTAATTAAGATTTAAAAGTTCTCCCCTCAACTTAAATATGATTCCTATTTCATTGGCGCTGCATTTATTTTAGAAGTATTTCTTTTCACATAAGTTCTGATTTAGGCTCCTGTAGGTCACGTTATATATAGATCCCGAAGGTTGCTCAGCGTAGGTTTCACGAGCCATCGTGTCCACTTTAGATATTAGATGACAGAGTCGCAGTTTCCATTCTTCACCATCGCTGAACTTGACGTTCAACTCACACTTTGTTGACAGCTCTAGCCACTCTTTGAACCATCCTGATCTGGTCTATATTATCATAAAGCGTTATCATTTTTGGCAATCGGTGATCTCGCATTTTAAGAACGTTAAAGATATAGTCCACCTCGAGTTTAAGAGTTTTGATAAAGAGTGGAGATAAACCTGTTTCCGTCATTATCATGTTGTTAGATGTATTCAAAGGAAGTACAATATTATCGCCTCAGCTCTTAAGCCCGCTTGAAATTCTTTAAGTAGCTTATGATTTTAATTCATGCTGATAATCTACTTTAAACGATTGCGGTTTAAAGGACGCATTTAAGAATGAAATCCCTCTATAGTTCGTAGTTCGTCGGTTCATATATGCATCCTTTCTTAGAAACTGGGAATATTATTCTGAAAACGATTTGGCACTTCACCGGTCTCCAGTATTTCATTATACAACATTCTATGATGCGTTACACCCGTATTTGTAGAACTACGAAGGTATGCCATGCGATCCGGTCGGTTAAAGGTAAAACTTTCCATTTCAGGTGAGGCATAGTAAAAATATATTTCGCTCGGGCAAGGGTGTAGCAAGCTGCGGTTCAGTTTGCTGTTTATTATGTAACGACCACCACTAAGCATCCTGACAGATTTCCAACTCCGATAAGTTTTGACCAGCTGACATTTTCAGCGCAAGCGACTCGTAGTATGCTGTTCTTATTTCTCGTAGTGGCTTTAAATGTCGAATTGGTTTTAATAACACCCTCGTTATACTGGCAAAACAGCCTAAGCCAAGTGAACGCATACTTCCTTGGCTTATGACATTTTTTGTCAAACGACGGCTCTGATTTCAAATCTGATTGCATCTATGGAGACGAACTATACAATGCCATTTCTGGTTTTATAATCCCTTCCAAACCCATTAGACTGCTGGATGACAATGGAGACTGAATGTCAATCCGTCAAGATTGAAAATGACAAAACTGAGATTTCTATGTCAAGTGATTCTTGCAACATCGTTCCTGAAAGAGTTATTCGAAACTCGAAAGCCAACACTCCACAGGCACCATCTTTCAAGTCTGTTAAGTTACTCGTATACACAGAAGACATTGATATAACGGAAAGGACACAGCGAACTTCCAACGGAGTGTTTGCGGCTTTTGAAGCAGAAGTGGCAAAGATGGGCTTAGCGACCATAGAACGAAAAACAAACTACATATATATGCCTTCAACAAAGAGTGACGCACAATACATGTAGGTAGGGAACTTACAACTTTAACGTAGTATGGGACATTATCTACCTCAGCGGAAATCATGCGAAGAATCATCTTGTTAATCGGCGCCCTGTATCGAGCAATCAGAAAGACTGTATACGGGACCTTGATCATCCCAATTCTGCTTTACGACGCAGAAGCTTGAACAATAAAAATGCTCTCGGTTCCGTTTGCATCAATAGAGAATGGAAGAACCGTTTCAAAAAATAAACTGTATGGGGCCGTATAGCGATGCTAACCTCTTCAGAAAAGCTCCAATAACCCAGCTTATATGGCTAGGTCACATTAAGTGTTTTAGGCTCCAACCCAGAGACAAAACTTTAGAATACGACCTTGTGTTGGGTAGGGCACATAAGTGGGAAGGGACCTCAGCCAACTTGAGGCTGAATGAACTATTAGAGGCAGCTGTTAGCATGTTAGCTGAGGCCCTTTCCATCCCGACTAATTGAGTAAGTAAGGTACAATATACAACAAATTTTACAAGTTATTTACGAGATCACTGGACCGTACTGGGTCTTAAATTCGCATTAGAGCACGCGGAACTGGCTCCTAAATGAGTAAGTTGAAAAGGCCTGTTGGTTATTCTGTATGTTTACTCCGGACTCTAGACGTTAAATGAAAGTGAAAAAATATGTACTCGCATACTCGCAACAACAAAAAGGTCTTCAAAGTACGAAATATACTACTATAGTGCTGCAAACGGCAACGCCAACCCGAAAGCAAGCCAAAGAAAGGCACAGAGAATCGCTTCTCTAAGAGAACGAAAGAGATAACAAAGATTGAGTGTTTTTTTACGTTTGCACATGTATGCCATGTGCATGCATGAACCCTGATTATATGGAGAAACACAGTTATACCAGCCAGCAAACCGCCCAATTTTTGTATACAAAGAGACTGTCAGAAGCAGAACGACAAAACGACTGAATAAAAAAAAAAATTGAGTAATAGGCGATGTAGATGATTTTTTTCTTCACTGTATATGTCCAATTGGAATTAGATTTTTTTTTTTGAATCGAAAACAACAATTTTTTTTTCTTCTTGCGAAAGGGGGAACACATTTTTGGAACATACTTTGCCTCCAAAAACGGAGTGATATCGGAAAAATAATTTTTATGAACTTTAACCAGAGTAGGTTGCGTGAATGTGAGGAACATCAGCGAACATGGGCAATTAAAGTTATCAACCACGAATTACCTAATCCCCAGAGAGAGGGAAAAATAACCACCACCGCACACGGCCAAATGGAGTCCGAAAAGCCCCGACACTTCTCAACTAATTAACGTATGACGAATGACCGATTTCAGAACAAAAAGCAATTTTAAAAAAAACTTCTTACCTTTATGTTTCGCAAGGAGCAAAAACAAAATCAAACTGTTGCTGTAACCGGATGGTAAAACGTTTCGTTTTGCACTTTTTTTTTTCTTTTTCTGTTCACAAAGAGATCACCACTTCACGGATTTACTGCGTTCCAAAGAAAAAATTTTGTTTTTATTTGCTTTCTCGAGAAATCAATTTTCATATGACGAGTTCTAAAAATATAAGAAATTTCTTAATAAAATTGAAAAAAAAAAAAAATTCCACTGAATACGAGCAAACCGAACCGCACTTGTTTTCGTTTTCCTCGTTCCACGCACCCGTCGACGAGCAGTGTTTTTTTTGTTCTCCCTTTCTTTTTACTCACCCAATGTATAAAGTGAAAAAAAAAATAAATTTCTTGCAGTGTAGTGGAATTAGTGGACTTGAGTGTTCCGAATAAGAATCAGGGAAAATAAATTAAAGAAAAAAATAAAAGAAAATAGATTTCGCGAAAACAGACGGAGAAAGAGTAATGTACAAGAAATGAGAGACGAAAGATATAATGAAGATAGCACGCGTTATAATTCAGTGAAATCAGAAAACGGAGTGGAAAAAAAGAACACAGTCAGTTGGCCTGGCAACTTCTGAGTGATTGTGGGACTCTCTTAAGTGTTGTGAATGTCATGTATTGAAGCAAATATGAAACACGTCACACAGTCTTGTCGTCACAGATAGAATTTTGGGGAAAAAATTGAAGACTTTTTTTTTTCAGATTTTTTTTATTAATTTGAAGTCAAGTGAAAGGAAATTGTTGTCTAATTATTTGCTCTTACAAACACTGTCCGTCGGCGATACGTTATTTGTACTAATTCGCTGTTTACCCGCAGACAGAAGAAAGCAATGTTGCCGCAGTTTTCACTGGTGCACGATAGTCAAGTGGCGGCCTGGCCTAACTCATCTGGCTCTGACGCTGTCGTAATAAAATGCAAAGGAAAAAGTTCTTGCATTTTAAGGGATTTTTTTTATGAATTTAAATGATAACTTTCTCTTTGTAAGAGAGACGAAAGGGTACTTGAATTGGCAGAGAGTTACAACATCGGCACTGCCAGATGTCTTAAAGGAACAATTTTATGAATTGTAATGTCTTTTTATAAAAATGTCCCTATGTGCTGAGAATTTGTGGCGGCATACTATGTATCACCACAAATTTACCTGCTCTAACATTTGGCAGCAGGTTGCAATATATTGTTTACTTTTCTTCTTTTATACGATACTTAGGTATGTGGTGGCACTACAATTCAAATTGGTCCATGGGCTACCTTTAAAACTCTCTCTTTTAATCTCAATCTTGTGCTAGTCGACGGTTGTTTCGCACACCAGGTTGGTTTAGGGCATTTTCCACTTGAACGCACCACTATTGGTAAGGTCTTTTTGTATCCCGCTGTCCGTCTAGAACGGATCCGAAAAAATTCTGGGCCAGAGCGTTGTTGTTCTGAAACTAAGCATATCTCAGTCATCTAATCCGATAAATGTTGACTTTTCTGACAAGGTCGTTGTACAGCTCGTTCTTGTATTTTTCACCCAAAATTCTCTTTTGGAATGATGTCAATTTCAATGAAATAACTTTTCTCCAAGGAAAAAAGAGCTTTTCCCAATACTGTTAGATTGGAATGAAAAGGATATTTTACTTAAGGTGGCGCTACAGGCCGGGGTGGATCTGGGCCTCAACCAACATACGTCTCCAGCCTGCTCGATCTTTAGCTAGCTGCTTCCAGCTTGCACACTAAGTTGGCTGAGGTCGCCTTCTATGGGGATCACACGGTCTTGTTCATCCGCTCTACATGACCCAGTCATCTCAATCGTTGTATCTTCGCCTCCACTCACCGTCTATGCAGACGGGACCTAAAATCACCCGAAAAAAATGTGTTTTAGTTACTCTTAGTTGCTCGTAGGAAAACTTATTTTTAAACTGGATTCTATGTAAGTTCAAAGTAACCCCCAATTTGCAAATGGAAATAATCTCTACGGTTGCATCGTTATTTACTTAGATCGCGCAATAGTCCGGGTCGCACCTGGGACTTAACCAATAAACTACTCTAGTTGCACACTTCAAAATAGTTGAGGTCGTTTACACCTGTGCGCCGCACCTCATTCGAGGTCTTCCTCTACAGCGTTGCTGCTCCGGTTACAGTTCGTTTCCAGGAGACAAAATTATGTTAGACGAAACATCTGACATCTAGTCTGATATATTTTTTTCAATCATTATGGCAAATTATGTCAACAAATTTCAAACAACAGGCAAATTGTAGGTAGTTCCTCCTTTTTACTCGGCAATTCTGAAAAAAAATACGTTTCCACTTCATTTAACAGAAAACAACTCACATACACACTAAATGTCAAATTTCAGCCAGAGTTCATGTCTACAAAAAAGACAAGACATAAAGTTAGATTTGGATGTCCAGACATAAGTCAAGTCCACAAAATTGCGCCCAACATTGGACATATTGATGTGATGACAGAAGTCATAACTAAAACTACATCTCGTGTTGACATCATATTAGGAATCATGCCGGCGCATGTCAAAGTCATCTCACGTATCTGACACGTACCAAGTCAAAATCGCTATACAGCTCGTAGTTGTCGCTGTCTTCTCTTCTCCTTCAAATTCCGCCAACGCCAACGGAAACATAAACTACTGTGTTATAAAGTTCAAAACAGCAAAAAATGTGCTCCTCTGCCTTTGCTAATATCCATGCTTCTGAGATAATAAGGGTCTCATATGGAGTATCCTTAATGTTCCGTTGCAAGGGCATATTACTTAATTGCTTTCTATGACGAAAGAAACAGTGATTGGTGAGTATAACTCTTCTGTCTAAGGCGACGCTGTGGTATACAAAATCCCTAATAATCTCAAGTATATGACTGTAAATTGTCGGAGTGCAGTACGTCGATGTTTGGCGTCCCTTCTTGCTGGGAGCTAATATTTGGGTTTTACCCTCATTCGCAACTAAACCTATTTTTACCACATTTGTTCCAATACTTGCAAGCCCAACAGTGACAGTTCGAAGTCAATGGTATCAATGTCATCAGAGTATGCAAATACAATAGTTGTAAACAGAAAAATGTTGCGTCTGTTATTAGCTTGCGCGTTTCGCTTAGTTCTCTGTATGATGCTAATAAAGTTTTCCCGACCCTTATGGAATAGCGAGCGCTCTCCATTGTCATTCTGCACAGTCTGACGGGCTCTGTAGATACTGTGTGGCCTTAAAATTGATGAAAAACTGGTGAGTTTTGAATTGGATTTCTTAGGTTTTCTGTACAATCTGCCACAGCGTGAACATTTGTAAGTAATTAGTAATTAGAAGCCCTAAAATTGCATTGATAAAGAACAATTGGATCGTTGATAAATGGTCTCAGGCGGTAAAACAATTATACAACGCGCTGATAGTGGGCGCAGATTAGACAGTCTCATTTCTTGTGGACCGAACAAACGATGCTGGGATTCCATTCGGACCTCCTTTCCTCCGACCAAATCTTGGAAAAGATTTATTTAAGAGTTGCATGCTCTTAATTTAAGACATAACCTGGTGCATTAAAGAAACACAATAGTCAGGTAGTCTGTTCAATCTTGTGACACTTAAATTTCGATATTGCAGTTTTTCTTTCATTTTAGCCGGGGTGAACGGAAATCTTGGTTCTCATCGCACAGGTTGAATGCACCATATCAGAATTTGATTCATCATAACTGTTTAACAGGCTGCAGAATTGATTTTTCTACATCCGCATTGTGACTTAACACTGATTCCCCTCGCGCATGTCTAGAGTTTCTTCTTGTTTGGTTCTTTTTAGCTCGACAAGTTCTTTTTAACTTCTGGACTTTATTCTCGAAATTACTTCGACTACAGCAATTGACAATTGCAGACATCTTACAAAATCCTCCCACTTTTCCAACTCCATAATGCCTGAAACAGATGTGCAGTTGTACCGCTCTCATTACTGCGTGCAGTAACGTACATGAGACACACGTACAGTAAAATGTGACATTTCATCGCACTCAATTTTGTTTTCGTTCCTCTATTTTCATCAAAATATATAAAATTCGGGTATAAACAAACTGCCGTTTTAAAATACGTCAAATGACTAATAATGTACTAAATTGTACTAATTTATACTAGATGGAGTGAAAAGTAACCTCCTTGGGAATGAAATTTTTTTTTTTTTAAATATTTCTTTTTATTTTATTCAATATAGTCCCCTTTTAGTTAAATACACTTATTTCAGCGATTTTCCAACTTCTTGATCCCGTCCGAAAAGTAATTTTCCGGAAGGTCTGCAAAATACTCCTCCGTGGCGTCGATGATTTCCTCGCGTGAGCTGAATTTTTTATTGATGAGCCATCTTTTGAGGTTTGGGAAGAGATAATAGTACGAGGGATCCAAATCCAGTTACCAATCGACGCCAAAAGTCCGACCGATTCCGCATCAGCAAGTCCAAACACTCTTTCGAAGTGCTCTCGCCAGCCAGCGGCAGGATAACTTTTTCATTGCTCAAAATATGCCGTGTGCGCTCAGTACTAATCTTTGTGGTATCTACTAGCTCGCGCCCCCTCACTTTCCGGTCAGCCAACACCATTTTATGTATTTTTTTAACATTGTCCTCTGTAACCGCATTGGAGGGCCTGCCGCTGCGGACTTGATCGGTAGTGGAGTTGCGGCCAGAACGTACGTACCTGGATTTTTAACGTAAACCACCTGTCATAAGACCTTATGTTTACGAGGTGCCCATACACCCATAGGGAGCAAGGATACGCCTTGCCATCGCTAATTACTCGCTTTATATTTATTAATACTTCGCTTATATATTATACCAATTCGGAACTGCGTTGGAGGCACAAGTTCCACCCTTGGTATGAGTCGAGGCCGACCTAAAACCTCTTGCTGCTCTTAGGGTCGCAGCACCCAGTACTTTATTTGCAACTCTACAATGGGCAAAACCAAGGAATACCCGTACCCGCGATTTGGGTTTAAACCACAGCCACCATGACGCTCCCACAAGGGGGCCTACTTCTAACAAGTCAGGCCCGGACCGAAATCCGGGCGGCTCCTGACTCCCATGGTACCGTGATTTAAGTCCTGGTATGGACTACCGGTGGTCAAGCCGCCAACAAGACCTATGACCGGCAACTTGTAACTGGTCAAATCGTAGCAACCATTCAGAGGCTGTAATCTGAAGATGTTTACGATAAGACCAGTTTAGAATAATCTACCCCCGCTTTTTATTAGACAACGTCATTGATGGGCGAAGCCTTGAAACCAATATTTGACGGTGTAATCTGACGCAGCATTAGCCCCATAATATTTATCCAACTTTTCTTTTGTTTCCTTCGCCGTTTTGCCTCTCAAAAAATAATGTTTTATCAGAGAACGAAAATCGTTTTTTGTGCATATTCAACATAATGCCAAACACGTCAACAACAATCAGCTGTCAAAACAAAAACAAAACTAAAGACAGTATCGCACTGAAATTTGGCATGTCTGCCTAAATATGAACGGACTTTAAGGCACCATAACCTTTTTTGCAGTAGCAGTGCATTCTGGCGGTCAAGGAGGTTACTTTTCACTCCACCTAGTAATTCTATTACATCGGGTTTGCAGTAAGACTAAAATATGCGATATATTGCAGAAACGCATGGGGTGCAGTAAACGCGTGTTTTTGCTTGTATAGAAAACAATGTTCCCAAATTTTGCTGCACGAGTTTTACTGCACATGTGTTACAGGTTATGCCTTAAACATTTTTTGGAAGTTTGACTATAATTTTTCTGTTCCACTTGTCAGGGAAATATTTGTTTCAGCAGGCTCTCTCTACCAGCGGATGCAGATGCTGTTGGTCCTGATCTATAAAGTTCTTTGTGAATACCATCAAATCTGACCTTATTGTTGTAACTGATCTTGTTTTTACAAAGTAACATGCTCTCCATCTCCTTAGTTTGCCCTCATCCAAGAAAGTTTTCATTAGGTGTTGTCTGGTGTGTTTACCATTTGTCAGCTCTTTAGTGATTCTGTAGACTATTTTGCTGCCACAGCTACTCGCAGCTGCTCCTGCCTCTGCTTTGGTGTAGTTTCGTTTGTCACGTCACAATTCTCTCATCTTTAACCAGTCTAATGACTTCTCCGTTGCTGAAGAGGATTCCGTAGAATTTTTCGGTCTTCGATTTATATCCAGGTGTCTCCTGACAGCCACTTGCTTGTCTTTCTCGCTATCTTCCGACAATGAGAAACCGGTCTAATGTTCTTAAATGATTAGCATATCTCTGCTACTCAGTGCCGCACCTCCCTGCGAAAGATGTTCCCTTGTTGGAGCGCTGATAGGTTTTTTAGTCGACGTTATGCCTGGTCATCCTTGATATGTTCCAGAGTGTTTTTATTGAAACAGTACTTATAGTTTGGAAGTGGTCACTATACGGAAGCGCCATCGGCAACTCTATGCCTGTTTTTCATCATATGAACACCAACTGACCATGTTATGTGCCCATAACATGGATTTGATAGAGGCCACTCAGCTGGTTGGATAAAATTGTCCTTCTCGTCCTCAATTGCCATATTTGTTAGCATGTAGCAATGTTAGATGGTAAAGACTCTTACTCTACTCGAGAATCTACATACTCGTATATGTTAAGATTTTTTCACCGTGATACGACCAAGGCCGTGGGGCCATTTTGGTACATCAAGCCGCCTCCGTGATGGTGGTTGTTTGTACATCGACCGGTACGGTATAGTAACTGCTAAAGAGGGCAGAAATAGCGCCTATTTAGATGCAAGTTCAGAAGAAACCTTAGGCACGACGTCTTTCGTATCAGGCATGTGAGCGAACGTCTAATAACAGTCCTGCCGCCCGAGCAATATTCTTATCATGATCTTAAGTTAGAGTTTGATGAATTTAACACAAAGTTAGTGCGTCTTTGGCGTTATATTGATAAGATCTAGGAAAATGAACTTATCAACTTTGCGGCGATGGTGGTGCTTTTTTATTAGCAGGGTAAACAAAATATAACGAGGACGAAGTGCGAACAGGAACTTCCTGTCAAAAGGTTGAATGTGAACAATACTCGTAAGTTCACAAGTTCTACTGGTCAACAAAATAACCATTTAACGCGAGCAGCACTTCCTGTTCAATGGCCAATAAAGTTGTAGCAGATTGGTTGATTGTTCTCTTCTTCCCATCACACAGTTTGTCAGCATAGAAATTCTTACGAAAAGGGAAAAGTGCCCACATTGAGCCTGATTGTGACAGGTTTTTCTATAGGTGATTGGTTTTTTTGCGCTCTATGGGGTCGAGTTTCCAGCTGAGTCTGTCCAAGACTTTCCTTGAAATTTCAAATAAATACCAGCGGCTGGTATCGAAACTTGGTGGAACTACATTGAAACCTTATTTAAAGGGGATTTTTTCAAGTCTTTTATCATTAAGAGTATTATGGCAGAGAATGCTAATTGAAATAGGGACTCCTCAATATTATCCAGCAGAAAGTTAAGTGTAGCATCTCTTGCTTTTCCTTTGGGTTACGTACGAGTACATGTGTATATAGAGAACGGATGCGAGTATCAATGAGGAGGATCCTGTTTAACGGCGTATGATTTTAGAGGTTTTTATTTTTTTATTTTTGGTCGCTTCAAGGGCCAAGGTAGTTGAATCTTCGTTGATACTAATAGCCTAAGTCCTATTGTACGCCCGATTCGCAAACCTGAATAGTCGATACCAGGAATACGCCTACGTACTAAACACACAACTTACACACGTCAATCACTCTCCCCGCGGGACTGCCATTAGGTTGGTTAGGTTTGTGGAGCTTCTGACTCTTCTACTGTTGCTTTTCTTAGCCTTTCTATTCTCCGTAGCTAATTTTGTAGAATTGTTATAAAAATATATATTTCCGCCCAATTCTCCTCCGAGTGCAATATGCCATTTACATTCTACACAGTCATGGATTATCGGTAGAAGTTTGTATGTCCGTCTGCCTTTCGTTGTATTATCTCAACGAGCTTGCCAAATAGCTATGGCGCTGCCTTTTCTTCAATTTTGATCGTCTTGATTCCATTGGCATCGTGTTGCCTTTAGGTTCTTCTGTTATATATCCTCAACATTTCATCTGCAAGAATGCCGACGGTAACCATTGCAGCTATAACAAATGTGGCGGCCTCGAATAATATGGTTCGAAAGCCGCTGATTGTTTGTGCAGAGCCTGTATGTTGACGGTAGTCTTCTTTTGGTCTCCGTCGTCCTCAGTGCCTGCGTCCAGACTAGGGCGGTATACAACAAAACTGATGTGACAACTCTGGATTAGGATCCTTTTTGCGTATGCAGGTCCACCAATGTTAGGCAGTATGCACAAGAGAGCTCCCTGCATTTGCGATGCTTTCTTGGTTAAATAGTCGACCTATGTTTTGAACCGTAATATGTTGTCCAGCATTACTCCAAGATATTTAACCTCTTCTTTGGATTATTTGGTTACCAACCTGTAAGTTAGTGAACACTACAGTTTTTCAACTGGTTAGGAGGACATCTTCTGTTTTATGGTCCGCTAGGTCTAGGCTGGTGGTGGCTAGCGAATCTTTTATACGGACAGTTGCTTCGTTTGTAGCTTATTCCACTGTATGAACTGTATGAATCTGTTTACCTACTGCCACGACGGCAACGCCTATCGTAGGGTTCCGTCGTACATGATGTTCCACAATAGGGGCCCTAAGACTGATCCCTGTGGAAGGCAGTAGCATTGTAGTATTTTTCACCTTCATCTGTATTATATCTCAACTTAGTGTTGTTGAAATAGCTCGTCACTATACACAGCAAGTAATATGGTGTATACATACATCCTGGCGAGTGATCTTCTAATGAACGACCATTTCGCCGAGTTAAAGGCATTTTTAACATTCAGCGTTACTTCTTTGTGCCATAGAGCCATCTTTCCCCTTCGATGGCGCCTTTTCCGATATCAACTACTGCTCTTATGGCATCAACTGTAGATCGCTCTTACGATATTCCACATAGCAGTTGGTATTTGGGGGAAAAGATGCTTTACTATGGATTTGAGCATTATTAGACATGTTATTGGAGGCGTTCTATAGTTATTACCATTCTGTATACCGAACCCCATGGTTTAATGTCGGCCTCCTCATAGAGGCGTTTAAAACACGAGGTTTTGCTTTCGTTGATGGATGTATTTAAATTGCGCCTTGCCATTTTAAAGGTGTCCAGGTATTGTTGGAAATCTGGTTTCCTTCTTGAACGCTGGATCTTGCGTCGGACTTGTAGGAATCTTGCCCTTATCTTTATTTCCTCGTTCCACTAGTTACACGGTAGTGCCTTCCTGCTTATTTGTTCTTCTAGGCATGGTTGCATCGCTCGCAGAGGTGATGGTATTTGTGAGACGATGTGCGAGGGTCTCCCTTTAACAACTCTTAGAATATTTCCTTATCGAAAGTTCTGTCGTTCCAATTTTGAACCGTAAGTTTTGGGGGCACGACTGGTTTCTTTCCTTTTATTTTCAATTTGTGCTAGCTATCATTTGGTGGTCACTGTGTTAGTATTCCCCACTGACCCTCCACTTTATGGTTCTCAGGATAGAACTGCTCACAAGGGTGATGTCGATGATAGAGCCTATTCCAGCCCTCCGGTACGTTTTTGCGCGAACATTGTTGACGATACTTATCGATACGGGAGCGAATGTTTCCAATAGGGCCTGTCCTCTGGTGTTTGTGAGTCTGCTGCCCCAATCTATGACACACGCGTTAAAGTTGCTAACTATAACTACTGGGGCTCTCTGAAGAGCGTCCGCAGTTAGATTGTCCAGCATTTGTTGATATTCGTTGGACGTCAAGCTGGGTCGGGCATAGCCGCTGTGGAAATGGATCCCATGAAGCCTTCTGTTTGGTCGCTTGTCTTGGAAAGCATAGCCTCCACATATCCCTTTTGATGCTTGTTTTGCCTTATCGCAGATCCAGTTAGTGATCTCGTCGGGACATTTATGGGCTCACTTATCATGAAAACGTCCGCCCTTTCGTCCTTGCCGAATGTGCTAGGATGTCTCGGGCTATGTGCTTAATATTTATTTGTAGTATCTGCATGGTCTTTTGATAATGATAGCTATCCGAAAAACTGGATATTTGTTACTGCCAGGTACATGCTTCACGTCATCTGGATGATCTTTCTTGCAGGGTATATGTACATGATGGTTCCTTGGCGCAGTTCTTTGCTATGTGGCCTTCTGTTCCACATCTCCTACATAGTTTGGAGCGGTCTTCTTCGCTTTTGCGTTGCGAAGCTAGGTGACCGAATTTTATGCATTTGAAACATTTTTTTCGATTTTAACCTTTCCAGCTTCTAAAAGTTTTCCTGAGTCTTCTGCGGGGAGACTGATTGTTGCTGTTTGAGCCCTTCGCAGGGGCAAAATGTCTGCTGGTGAAACTGTTACTGCAAGCTGGGCTTTGATGGCATCGATTATGTCGTCTACAGCAGTAACATCATTGATGTCTTTAACCTCAAGGATAGTGTGGTGCGTAAGTGCTCTTGATACCCGTCTCCTTGAGTTATATAAGGAGGTCTCCCTTTTGTGTCCTGCTAATGTTTGATGCGACCTTTCCTACTATTTCCAGGTTGGGGTCTGCCTTTACCTTGCGTAGTATCTCCGCATAGAAGAGGGTCCCCATCGTATTGATCACGTTAGCATCAGGACTAGGTTTTTTGGCCTCTAGCTGCTTCTTTTTGGCGACCTTCTTTTTGGTGGTATTTCGTCATTCTTCTTCTCCTGTCACCTGCTTTTTATTGATGCCTGCATTTTTTGCTTATGCTTCGTCACTGAAGTCTCTACGCTGGTTTTCCCATCCTTCTCCTTGGTGATTTGCGTAGATGGGTTTTTTTGTTTACGTTTCTGCTCCGGGTGTATTTTGTCTGCAACATTGTTTGCAGTATTATCTTGTCCCCGTTTTGGTTCCGGCAGTACGTTGTCTGCAACACCATTTGATTGGTATTGCTGCTTCCGGTTGGGCTCCGGAGGGTTCGTCGTCTGCAATCTAGCTTTTTTTGGGCTCTGATATTGCCTTTAGGCATGGTGAAGTTTGCGAGGAATTATTCTCACGAATCACTGCATTTGCTTTCTCGCCATGCAAGTGAATCGCTGAGAGCATTCTATATCGTGTGTCATCGCTTGATGGATCGAGCGTCTTTTTGCATCTTCCAGCATTTCTACGAGTTGTATGCTTCTTTGCGATACTGCTACTTAGCCAACTGGTGACCTCAACATCATGGATTCTCACGCGAGGTTTGACACAAGCCCTAATATCGGTGCTAACCAGGAAGTATCGGTGCTAACCAGGAATGTTACATGTGGACCTACACCACCAACTTAATGATGATGAAACATTGAACGTACTTTAAGGTCTGCCAATGGGGCGGCGGCGCTTGAAGCATTAGCCTGAAAGCCGTTTCAAAATTTCAGAATACTACAAACGTCAGCCCTCACAGCTATCGTTCTAATTCGTTTTTCCAATATGTCATAATTAAGACCTTACTGGGGTCGGTCTTAATGTTTTGCGGTAATATTCTATCAATTATTTTAGTATAATACTATTTTTATACCATTATACACTACTGTGTAGTTCCTAAAAGAACCGTATGGCAATACGAGAAAGCCAGCTAGAGTGGTATTAAGAGCTTCTTTAGGAATTCTAACTTGGCGTTATGTTTCCTCGATAACGACGTGGATGCCGCTGCTGATATGATCACAGACACCTCATCGGATAAAGAGTATCAAACCAAAAGAAAAGGCATGGAACGACTCGAGCCGTAAAGAGGCTGTCAGGGTTAGAGAAATATATGTTTTTCGGTCCTTCAAGACCAACCCAACAGAGGAAAACCGAAAAAAGTTTAAACGAGCCAGGAATGACTGCAACGTCCTTTTTAAACGTGTAAAATTCCAATACGACCAAAAACTAAGGCAAAAAATACTACAATGTCCCAAAGGTAGTAAAAATGTTTGGTCGTTCGTCAAAAATATTAGAAATTCTGGCTCATCCTCCATCCCAAAGCTCATTTATAATAACATTCCAGCTGTGAGCTCTTTGGACAAGGCCAATCTGCTTGCTGCACACTATGCGGCCAGCTTAACACTCCCAGATTGTGCGTTGTTTCCGCCTACACTTGAGTGCGTCGAATTTTCAATGAGAAAAATCCACTTCCGCACTCGTGTAGCAGCAAGAGTTCTTAAAGATCTTAACATTCACAAATCCACTGGTCCAGATGGTATATCTCCCCTCCTTCTGAAGAGGTGTTCTCCCTCGCTAGAAAAACCAATGCGTAAGCTTTTTCATCAGTCCACTGGTGATTTGATGGCATGTCTCACCGAAAAGTGGAACCAAAACGTACATCAATCTGGCGAAAGCAAGATAATAGCACTTGATATTTCTAAGGCACTTGACAGAGTTTGGCATCAGGCTCTTTGGTCGAAAATGTGTGCTTTTGGGATCGACGACTCTCTTCTTCAATGGATTAGAAATTACCTTTCGGAACGTTCAATTCAAGTTGTCTGGGATGGTTTCAAGTCTGATATTCACAAAATAAATGCTAGTACGCCCCAGGGCTCCATTCTGTCTCCGGAATGTTTTTTAATTCCCATTAACGATTTCTTGTATGCTACTTCTAATCCAATATATATTCCTTTGCTGACGACAGTACTCTCTGCTTTTTATATTCGTTCCCGGACTCACGTCCCTACTCTTCGGCTGTAGAACGGTGACACCAGCGTATGTTAAGCTCATTAAATTCTGATATTAACAGCATAACGAATTGGGGAACCACTAACAGAGTAGAATTCAATGCTTCCAAAACACAAACCTGTCTGCTGTCGTTAAAGCGAAATTTAAAAACCCATCCATTATCCATGGATGGCACTTGCATCGTCGAAACCGATAAACTTTCCATTCTCGGTATGTGTGTCAAGGACAACTTACGTTGGAATAACCACATATTCGGTGTTGTCAAAAATGCTGCGAAACGTCTAGGTTTCCTCAAGAGATCACCCTCTTATTTGGCCTCAATATATTGTATAAGACATTTATCCGTCTGCATCTCTGCACCTGCTAGATAGGATCCAAAACCGTGCGATAAAACTCATAGGTGATACTAATATCACTCAAATAATGGACACCCTCGAACACCGACGTAATATCTCGTGTCTCACTCTGTTTTATCGCTATTTCCACCACCAGTGCTCCATACAAACCGCCAGTAGCATTCCGCCCCTTCAAACTTTTAACCGTATCACCCGCCTCGCTATGAATGCTCATTAGTATACCCTCAAGCCCACTTTCGGACGTACTCTAAAATATCGTGATCCGTTCCTAAGCCGTACAACTCGCTTATGGAATGCCCTGCCTAGCTCTTTATTTCCTAGTCATTATAGCCTTCAAACATTTAAAACCAACGTTCACCGGTACCACTCTTTCCATCCTCCCTGATTTTCCTTCGCCCGCACTGTGTGCAAACATTTTAAATCCCTTGAGCGCGCTCAAATTATAAAAAAAAATTATATATTGGGTCTACAAGTAAGTTTCCAGCGTTTTTTTTCCAAAATTTGAAGTTTTATTATGAAAACATAGTTACAATGCTTTATTTAAAGTATCGTCCATCGGAAGCTACAACTTTCCCCCATTTTTCTGGCAATTTATGAATTCCGGACCAAAAAAATTTCTCGTCTTTCGAGCCCCAGAACGTATCGAGCCAATTTTTGATTTCCTCTACTGAGCTGAAGCGTATTGCCGTAAGAGCGTTCTGCATCGAACGAAACAAGTGGTAGTCAGATGGTGCCAAGTCTGGACTGTAAGGCGGGTAAGGCAGAATTTCCCATCCACTATTTTCCAAATAGTTTTTCACCGAAACCGCAACATGTGGCCGAGCGTTGTCGTGATGAAAAATGACGGACTCATGCCTGGTCTCATATTCTGGCCGTTTTTCTTTTAATGCCCGCTTCAAACGAATTAGTTGGGTTCGATATAATGGTCCTTTAATGGTTTCACCACTCGTAGTATACGACACCCTTTTGATCCCACCATATGCAGAGCATGACCTTACTCACGTGAATATTTCGTTTCGGCGTCGATTGGGCGGGCTCGCCGGGCTTTGTATACGATTTTCTACGTTTAGGATTATCATAATAAATCCATTTCTTATCACCAGTGACAATACGATGCAAAAATGATTTATTTTTATACCGCTGCAGTGACATTTCGGACATACAAAATCGCCGTTCGACGTCTCTTGGCTTCAATTCGTACGGCACCCAGTTTCCGACCTTTTGAATGAATCCCAGTGCTTTTAGGCACAGGGAAACGGCTTGTTGCGTGACGCCCAATGATGCAGCAAGTTCTTCTTGAATCTGACACGGATCCCCATCCAGTATAGCGTCCAATTCCTCGTCTTCAAAACTTTTCGGCTTTCCAGAGCGATCTTTGTCTTCAACTCCAAAATCACCACTTTTGAACCGTTTGAACCACTCGCGAAACGTAGATTCACCAATACATTCCGCCCCATAAGTTTCCGAAAGCAAACGATAGGCCTCAGCCGCACTTTTCTTCATATTAAAGAATAAAAGCAGCGCTTCCCGCAAATGACGTTTATTTGGCTGGAAACTTGCCATGATTTTGCTCGATAAAATGTACGACACCGATAGAACTGCTCAAATATAATGCTGCAAAGTTGTTGACGAATACAAAACCTACAAATAAAACACATGGGTGTCTGACATTTCTGCCCGGGATCCACTGGTGGCGCCATCTCTGACAAACGCTGGAAACTTACTTGTAGACCCAATATATATGTATATATATATATATATGAATGTGGAGAGTCACTTCCGCGTTGGGAAGCTGCACGTTTCACGTTGTGGCGGGTACGTCCGGATCTTACCATTTGCTTTTACTGTATCCCTCGTTGCCACCTTATGAAGTGGGAAGCACGTCCATGGAAGACTGTGCTTATTCATCTTGCCACAGAGAGTTCAGAGCGATTCCTTTGACCTTTTCAGCCACGCCGTCCTTCTCCGCCGCTCTTGGTCCGCGACTGCTTATTGGGTATTCACAATTAACCTCCATTACTGCAGGCCGTTCGCTATCCGCCACCAGTGACCCCCACAGTCGCTTGAGCTTAGTCACCCCAGCCCGTCCGGCTTGGTGCCTATGTTTATTTTAGAGGTGGAGGTAGAGATGCATATGTTACGAGTATATGTACATATGTGAACACTCCTCTTTGTAAAGTCAAAAAAAAAAAAAAAAATAGAAATAAAACAAAAAAGATTGGAGATGCCGGGGATCGAACCCGGGGCCTTTCACATGCAAAGCGAACGCTCTACCACTGAGCTACATCCCCATGTTGGTAAGCGTTATTCAAGTTGACTTGCGCTGCTCCTTACCTTCACAAATGTTACTTAAACTATCTTACCATGATTACGTTTGTGTCATTGAAAAATGGATTGTGTGGATTTGGTACTCAAAACTCAAGATACTCGTAAAGTGTCAACGGTTTCTCGACAAAGAAATTAGTTTGATATCATTGTGTGTGATAGTTGTATTTTTAGCAAGAGATATGCTATGCACATTTATGAGTATTTCCATTGTTGATAGACGATAGTTGGTATTATGTTGTACCATCTAGACAGACTTGTGAGTTGTTCTCTTAATCTTCCTTTGCATTCTTCCAATTTGCCACATATGTCACATATACGTACCTCATACAAGATAAACCACCAAATTTCAATACGCATAAGATACCTCCAAACAAATGAAAAAAATATTAAAACCCGTTTGTTAACCTATTTTGTAAACGTTTTAAATATGTAGGATAGGTAAACCTTGAATACCCAGGGTCAATGAAAGTCCTTGAGATGACGTAAAACAACAAAAGCTGTTAATCGATTGGAGAAACCCAGGTGAATATGTGCGAGTTTAATCGCTTATCTGTACCTCGTCACACCCCTTGTCTACATACGAATACTATAAAATTCAAACAAACAAAGAAACACTGAATGATAAGGCTTTTATTGTACTGTTTGTCACCTTTGAAATTATTCAATTCAAAAGTGATAAGACAAAACACAAAACAGTAAATACCATATAGATAAATCGGAACCAAAAATAAACAGATAACAGAACTGCTGGTTCACAAGATTGTTATTGCAGTTTGTTCTGTAGGGGTCTCAAAACCGATTAGATAACAGATTTTTATTTTGACAGCAAAAACCTTAAATTAGCATATGGTAGCTCTGGACGGACGGTTGCCAGTTGTGTTTTTGAATTCTGAGCTACCGTTGTGTTCCGTTTTTATTTTGGTATTAGTTTAAACTTGTGTTGTAGGTTGTTTTATTTTATGTTTTCATAATCTTGTTATACTCGGGTAAAGTTCAATAATCCAATTTTGAAAGAAGGTATCTATGTTTGTAGCTGTTACGTCCAAGGTTTTTAAAGTTTAATTTATGGTTTTTGCTTTTTTAAATATGCTTTCTGTATGGGATCGCTGTTTTTGTTGAGCATCTCTGAAAGTGTTTGAAATTCGTTTAATCAGTACAAAGGTCTTACGTCTATCAGTCCCTTCTTAGATTGACGTCAAAGAAAGGTAAAGTTCTTAATTCGGAATTCGCCGTTTAATACATCAATACATCCCGTAAACATATACATACATATGGTATATTCTTATACAGTCTCAGTGTGCTTTAGAAAGCGCAGTGTTCGATTAGTGTACTTAGCTTGTAGACCTAAGATTGGGCTCACACGGTCGCTTCGTTGCTTCTCCTTTTTCTATTTTTAAGGCCCCCAATTGTCTTGTGAGAAATCGTGTGCGGTTTCCGGCAATTTAAATAATATAAGTCTCCCGTGCCTCCTCCTTGGTGGATCAGCTCTTATTTCAGCAAACTGGTTGATACCTTTAGTATCAGCAGTGCAGTGAGGACGAATATTAAGTGCACTGCTTAATGATGAGTCGCAGGTTGCTGATATGGTTAAAGACGAGCTCAGGATTATATCTTGCGTTTGTTGCACATCATTCCAATGCTGTTGAATGGTTGAGGGTGCTTACTTTACTTTGGGTGCAATTACAGTTTGGGGTGGACCAGAACCTCAACCAACAGCTCTCTCCATTTAGCGCGATCCTGCACTATTCGCCTACATTTGCGCACACCAAATTGACTTTCCATTTCTGCGCCCCAATTAAGGAGAAGTCTTTCTTAAACGCGTGGTCCATCCGTTGTGGGTACAAGGACACTCCAGGTCGGATTAGCATTCAACTCATTCCAGTAATCTAAACCGACGAATTGTACCCCTTGTGGCGTCATTGTGTAGCCAGATTGTCTGTGAGAGGGACTTATTTCTCAGCGATTGGCAAAAGTGATATCGCGCTTGACCTTTATAGTTGTGCATTGTATAAACTTACAATGGGCCCAAGGTAGACAAAGCTTTTTACCACCTCAAAGTTATAGTTTGCCGTTTTGGTGTGCTGTCCAAACTATTGGTAAAGCTTTTTTTTTTACCTTTATTTACCACTAAGCTCATATTTACGTTTCTGCTTCAATGGCCGCAATCGCTCCAGTGACAGTTTCCTGGTTTCTTCCTATAATGTCAAAGTCATCAGCGCCTGCTAGCCGTTCTACACAATTTTGAAATATTGTGCCATGGTACAAATCTACATATGAATATGTCCACGGTAGGTAACTCCTTTCAAGTATGTGTTGAGAAATTGCAGCGAGAGAACATTCGCTATCCTACAGAAACTGTTGAACTTGGTAAGGATACGATGGCTCGATATCCCACAGCTCCTCATTTGCGGGCTTAAAATCAATAAACAGGTGGTAGGTATCGATTTGAAGCGCCTGGTTTGAATATTTTGTCGATAGTAAACTCAACACCTCTATTCCACACTAAAATGGCCTCTCAGACCTCAGGAAAATGATGGGATTTGTTGTGGTAGTCGTGTGCAGCCAGTCACATCAGATGCGCCAGCATAAGTCTTCTCGATAGCTACTCGTACACGATAAGAAAGGGCTCTAGCAGCCTCTTACCGTTCTAGGTCGCATCCATCAAACAACCAGAATATTGGAGCTGGATCTTGCATCGATTGTAAACTGATTAACTTAGTTGACGGTTTTTGAATGTGGTGACTACCAGGTCCCATTGTGGTTGTTGAGTTGTGAGAAACGTGTACTGTCTATGATGGTATTACGACCCACCGATAATTCGATTTGCCTAAGTTGATTTTTGGAGGTAGTATCATGTAGGCTGTGTTTTATAGCTGTGCTAAAGATGCTTTCCTTACGTAACTTGGCGTTAATATAACCAAGAATGTCATGCTTAAAACTTTACTCATACATCTGTTTGAGGAGCTCGTACAAGGAATTGTTGACAAAGCCCTTTCTCTATGGCGGAAACACATATTAGGCTTACATACTCGTATGTTGATGAACTAAACTTCGATGAAAATTGTAATCAGGCGTTTGCTTGGATGCCTAAAGCTCAGGATTTCTTGCCTCAGCTAGTCAATCCCCATCCAAATAAGAGCTTCTGCTCTCTATAGCAACCACCATAGTAGTGCGACAGTTTTACATCCTCCTTTTGTTTCCCACTTCTAAATTTGAACGGTTGTGTGATGCATGCTTACTTTAATGGTGCTACAGTTCAGTGTGGATTTAAGCCTTAACCAATAAACTTCTCCAGTTACGCGCTCGAAGATAGTTCCACTTGTACGCGCCACCTTAGGCAAGCTTTTCCTCTACTGGTTGTCTCTCCGGGTAAAAATCGAAGACTTTTCGGGCAGTAACGCTAACACTTATTCGCTCTTTGTATCTCAAGTGACTCTGACCAGGTCGATGTCGTTTTAAAGCTTGTAGACCTCGCTGTTATATCTCTTCCTCCAAAACTCGACAGTGCAAGTAGGACCAAAAACTGGTTGCATAATCCTGGGTTAAAAACGGTCAACGGTCGCCTTCGCTAACGCCCACACTTCTGTGCTATATAGGAAACTATGAGGGTTTTATAGAGTGTATTTTTGTTCCTTTTTGTTTGGGAAACTGAATGTTCTTCCATCCTCTTTTGGTCGTAGAGTTCTCCTCCTAATGTACAGCTCCGCTTCATAGGCGAGTTGTTTTGCTGCATGTTCTAAACCAGGGATTTTGTGAGCGTGATTCGGGGAGACCAAAACATCAGTTGTGATATTTTTCACAACACTTAATGCAGGTTTTAAAGCATTGACCAAAAGTTGAGGGCTTGCCTTTACGGTATATATTTTTTTGTTGCTATGGCGCCTAAGATATCCATAGATATGCTTTAGCTGTAACTAGGTTGTCGTTTGAGAACATGTTGGCCACTCAGAGGCTCCGATTTCTATATAACTGAAGCAGTGCATTGGGTCGATGGCGACATAAATAATTTGATTGAGTGTTTTTATGTTCCTTGTGAATATTGAGGTGAGTATGCAAGTTGTAGTAATACTTGCATACTTCCAGCAAAGTCAGTTAGCTTAAATCCGTTATTTTAAAGTCATACTTTAAGCATTGCTTTTAGGTTTTGTCTAGGATATCATATACATTCTTTTCACCAAATATTACTCTAGCGGCGTACACGGATATCCGATTTAAACTGCTGAATTCAACCTCAATGTGGACTGTCACAACTCGTAGGCTCACGTGCCGAAAGCTCAAGTCTTCTTGCCTTATTCTGCAGCTTATAAAAAATTGGAGCCTAAACAGATGATGCTCTTGTTTTCTATAGCTGTGAACGTCGTATATATCACAGTTTTTCATCCACTCTTTGTCAAACGCACCCTACCGCACTTCCTCGATATCTAATTTATGCTAATTATTCGGCTGGACGTGACCTGCTCAAAGTCCGAACATCTCATTCCTTTTCTGGGACTCTTTGCGGAAAAGGGAGCGGATATTTCTGTCCCGATTACGAGAGCTGCCGTTCATCTGTCACAATTTCCATTTAAGCACTTTAATTTGTCCTGAAAATCCTTAAAATAAGTTGAAGTAGCTCATTAAAGGATTTTTCTATACTGGCTGTTGATTTCTAACAGAATATTATTTGTTTGGTATTTTGTTTTACTCAACACTTGCGGTTATAAGTTTAGCAAATCATGTAAGGCTGGGCGAGGAAGTAAAACAAGCACAATTGATGTGTGCTTGTATAGCTAGGCATTGTTAGTTTATCACCGCTCTCTGCTTACCGTGACATACAACACCCTGCCATCGATGTGATGCATGCACTTCAATTTTAACGGATGGCCTTCTTGTTGCCTGTAAACGAAAAATCCTAATATTGATTCAAAACTTGTCTAGTGCACTGGAGTAGTGCATCATTTTATTCCTTATTTCCAAAGCTCAACCAGGTCAGTTAATTCTTTAAAAAAAACTTAAAAAAGTGATCGCATTTACCTTTGAAACTTGACATACTCAAGTAGATCGACATTCATAGATACAAATAACTAAATAATGTTTTCTTAGTGTGAAGCTAGCTCTTGGTTTTGCTTCTGTTTTCTAATAGAAATGAGAAAAATCCTTAAAATGACAACAAAACCTTTATCTTCAATAGCTTAACGAACACACCCGGAAAGTTGAATAACCTTCGCAAGTAGAGAAATATTCACAATAAACCCACCACTACAAGTGCACGACTCGCAATCAAAATCAGCTGTTTGCTTTTGTTTTGCTGTCACTTTTATCAACGTCGACCACCGGAACACCCAGGAAATAGAGAATCGGTTAATTTTGTTATTCGTTTTGACGGGTATTTTATTCAGTTGAATTCTACCTAGCAATTCTCCTAGCTGACATTGCATTTAAATTAGGTACCTCGTTGAACAAGCAACATATTCATAATCGGTCTCTTTGCCATTGGTCGTGGTCGTGTTTCAATCGTTTTCTTTGTTTATTTTCAGTTAAAAAAAAAAAAAAAAACAATAAAAATGTGTGTTATATTCTTTTATGTGAACCCGAATCCTGGACCTAATGATTTAAAACTTATTGTCGCCTCAAATCGTGATGAGTTCTATGGCAGAGAAACTCTCGACGCGGGTAGATGGTTCAAATCACCACATGTGCTCGGAGGTGACCCTATTACATTTGATTTAGTTAATTAAATTCATTAATTGTGTTAATAAACTTTAGGTGTCGATCAACAAACTGGACGTGAAGGTGGCTCATGGTTGGCTGTTAGTGGTAAGGATGGTATTTTTAAACTTGGTGCTCTACTTAATGTAACTGGAGAACCGAAAGTTGCAAACGCTGAAGGTTAGTACACAACCTGATCATTTTCCAGTAGACAATTGGCTTTTATTTTCGTTTTGTTTATTTTGCCAACTAACTTAGTTGCATTTTTGTTTTTACTAATTGATTGAAACAAATTAACCTTACACACACATTACCTGCCCACCATTGCTGTGCACACATCTTTCACTTTTATCTCATGCAATCATTTCAAAAGCAACATGCACATCATCAAATAATCTCTTACTAGGCCGTGGAATGATTGTATCGGATTATGTTGCTGGTGATTTATCCGCTGAGGAATATGGTCGAAGATTACTGGTCGATTGTGAGAAGTACTCGGCATTTAACTTTGTTACCATTGAAATCAGGTGGGTTTATGTTTTTTTTTCGTAATTCAGAAGTTTGTTAATTTTTTTTTCTTTTCTTTGATAGCCAATCATCTACACCGTCCATCATGCTCTGTAGTAACGCACCTAAGGCTTTGGAAACTTTTAAGAATACCGAATGTCATGGTTTCGGAAATAGTCCAAGTGCTACACCATTCAATAAAGTCGTTGCTGGTCGAGAGCGTTTTAGTAAAATCTTAAATGAACATTTATCTAGTGAAGCCACCAAATCAAATATAGATATTCTCATTCAACATTGTATTGAACTGTTGAAAGACGAGAAGAAACATTGGCCCGATGCAGAGTTGGCTAGTCGTGCACCAAATTGGGGCGAACAATTAAGCGCGCTTAATGTGAAAATAGACGAAGCTGGTTATGGCAGCAGGACGCATACTGTAATTGTCATCGATTCAGAGAATAGAGTGCATTTCTACGAAGAGACAAAGGCCGGTGATAAATGGCGCTGCCAACACATAGTGGAGCAGTATTTTCCAACTGAAAATGGCCATCAGAGTTAAAAGTGGTTGTTGTTATGTTGTCCTGTCGATATGCATGTCGTTGTTGTGATCAAATGAAATTAAGAAGAAAAACAGTCATTTTGAAGTATTTTTATATACATCTTATTCATTTTAAATAAATAAATGATTTTGTGTTTCGTTATTTAAAAAAAAAAAATAAAATTTCTCAACACTTTCTACGGTTTGATTTCTTTACATAGCACATCTATGGCAGGTTACTTTTTGTATTTCTTTTGTATTCTGCTCTTAAACCCTTTGGATGCGCCCTTTCGTGCTCCTGAAACAATGTTTTTGAAGGTTCCTTGGAATTTGGCTCGTTTCCTAAAAAGAAATAAAGATAAAGTATGAAGAGATACAGTTCCTTGTAAAGTTTCCTAGACTTAGGTTTCAGCATCAAATGGTTTTTAAAATTTCCTACTTTTTGTGTTTGTTGAACTCAAATATCCGCAAAGAAATTTGTATTTTGATCACCCGTTATATCCAAAATAGAGATATGTCGTCGTAGAAAGAAGTAAGAAAGACCTTAGGGAAATTCCGCCAAGAATTATTGACAAAAAGTTCTCACCAGGCGCTTCAATTTCTTCAATATGTACCAGTAGTCATATACACAAATGTTAAAAGCATACCACTACTTTCAAATTCTTCAAGAATGAGGCTGAGATATACGAAGTAAGACATCAATAAAATGCTGCCACAAACAGGTGAATTTTTATTTAGTCAACTGTGCGTTAAGCAGAATTTCGTATATGTCGTGATACAGTCAGCCCTTAACGAATGACTCAACTTGTATGAACTTTCCCACTGACCGGGTGTTTTAAGTTAAAACCAAAGCGTAGTTTGGTCAATCATGATTTGTACTCTTTTCGTAGAAAATGTGGAACGTGATGCAAGGCATGTGAGCGAATGGAATGAAGATATTTGGCAAGAATAAGTCTATAATTAGCACTTGAGCATGAAATCCTTCGGTGTTCTTTCAACAAAAAGCATGGCTTTAATTTAATTTTCATATAATTCTCAGGAGCTTAATACAAGATTAATCTAATAAAAAAACTTAAGAACTGGGAACCAAGGGATTGGCGGAGGAGATCTAGTTTGAAACGAGGAGTGCACAGGTTAAAATTAAAAACGCCGAGGTTTGAGTTGACCTTTCGGAGCATACGGGAGATTGGTTTGGCGGAACCATAAGTGTGATGGGTTGGTATATACATAGAACAGAGGAGGGCATCGCAAATTACAAGGGATAGTGTTGAAGAAAATAGAATTGTAAAGGGAGGGACAATCCACCGAACCAGGGACCAGCCGATGATTGAAGAGAATGTCAGCTACGTCTCTGCGTTTTCGAGTTCATTCAACTTAATAAGTTTGAGAGGTGGTCTCGTGGTGGTAAAATAAAAGTCATTCCAGGTTAGTCTTCGAAGAGCAAATCGAAGGAAATGCCGTTAAATGTCCTCGATTCGGGATATACGAATACATACATATGAATGAACACTCGCCGGCATATTTGAGAAGGGGCCGGACATAGGTAGTGTAAAGGGACCTGGTCACACTGCGGTCGCGAAATCTTTTGGATCATCGATTGATAAAACCAAGTGCTGAGTTGGCTTTAAGTATTTTCTCATCAATATGCGAGCGGAAATTTAAGTTGCAATGGGATTGAACCTGGGGTACAGGTTGGCCGTGCAGAATATAAAGTTGAGCAGGAGATCGATTGCGGTGTAGATAGATATTTGGAGACATTAAGCTCCAAGTAATTTTTTAGGCACCAAGTGGAAAACCTGTCAAGGTTTTCTTGAAGAATAATAGGATCTTGGGGTGAAGAAATATTTTTGGAGAACTTTGTGTCGTCGGCGTAAATGGATAAGGGATAATTGTTTAATAATTCTCTCAAGATATTTTATAGTTAAGATGGAAAGAAGTGGACCTAGATGGCTGCTTTGTGGGACACCAGAAGTGGTTAAAAACGGGGTCACCTTAGGCCAACGCTATAATTTTTCAGAATAGAAAGATACCCATTTTAATAATATGGGGCCAAAACCGAGGGAAGATAAATTCAAAAGGATCAATTGATGAGATAAAGGCTTTAGCAACATCTGTACCAATAACATCGATTTTGTTGCCATTTTCTTTCTAGGTCTGAAGCAAATGATGCGGCTTCAGAAATCCATGCTGATTGGGGGATATAAGAGACTTGAACTGAAAGCTTAGCACTTCGTATGTGAGAAAATTTGGCAATTTAGCAATTACTTCATTCTTTGATCCGTTCTTGTGAATCGGAGATATGAAAGAGGTCTTCTAAACTTGAGGAAATTGTTGTGTGAAGGATAGATGAAATATGTATATCACATGTGAGTCGGTAGGAGAATAACCCTCGGATTTTCTTCTGAAATTGACAAATTGATAACAAGACTTAGGACCGTTGATAAGGTTGATCTGCATAGTGTCATAGCGCTGATAGGCGCAGTTACAGAGCTGGGTTGACTGGAAGTAGATTCCAAGGTAGCTAAAGTAGTCAGAACAAAATTTCTTGCGAAGAAAAATCACCCGTAATTTTTCTCTTTTGCTTCGTAATGAGCAAAATCTTCTTCTGACATCACTCTCTATGTGTCAAGCAAACACCCACAAACACTCTCTTATTTCTGCAATATACCCTAAGCATTTTAGGCATAATCTCTTCTTGGGCACAACTATTCGCATACGCTGTCCCAAGAATTAAGATTCTTGTACCATGCATCATATTAGTGCAGGTGTCGTCTTCCAAGCCGATGGCTCATCTATTCATCTGGTCGTTACTTGCTCAGCTTGAATCGTATACCCTCGACGGATATTGTAATACACAAAGAAGTCAAGCAGTGACCCGTTCTTAGGACACCATATAATCGAGGGTGGTTAAAGAGTGCCGCATGTCTCTTAGCCAGATAGGAAAATGTTGATTTTCCGCTTTTATGTCCACAAGAAAACGAATTATCAATTGAAGCCGTTTCTCAAAAAGTTCTTCAGCCTAGTACTCAAATAAAACCCAGTGAAATCAGCCCTGCGACTTCGTTCAGAGAAACCTTGTATGTATTTAGCTAATAGGAAATGAGCAAGGTCTGAAGTGGTGTTGGTGTTGGCTTTCAAATTGGACGGCACGTCGTTCAATCCCAACCGCGCTCGAAACACATTCTTTTTTCAGGCAACTAAAATCGCGTAAGATAAGTGGTTGCCTAGAATACACAAGTACCATTACACTAATAATTTAGTCTCTCCGTTAAATGTTGAATGCCCACCCGTGGAGCGAAATAGCCACTGAGCACAAACATCTTTCTTTTTCTTTTTGTCCCATTTTCCGAAAAACTTAACACATGCTTGAGTGTTAAGTTCTTCAAAAAAAAAAAGAAAAAAAAAATTAAGCGCAGCTTGGTTGCCTACACAGAGGTTGCCTACACACCGAATCTTCACATCTTATTATTGGATTGCATATCGTACTCGTATATCTGTTCTTGGAAGACAGACGCAGTTTTTCCTATTGATGAGTAAAATCTAACGTTGTCGTCCTCCAAAAAGGCATCAGCGACTTGGAGCCATTCGTAAAGAGTAAATTCTTTTCCTGGCTCAGATTCTAAGACAGGAAAAGTCGGCTTCGTACTTTTGCAACAACAGGGGCTCTGGTGTCATAACATAGACGGCATAAGACCAGTCAATTGTCGGTCGGACGGCAAGATGCGTGTAGCAGTAAGGATCACAATTTTTTTTTAAGGAAAGCTGAAATGAGTAGATCCTATGATGTGAATATCAAGGGAAGGGAGAGTCATCAGATCCGGCCTTGCCAAGTAAAGTAAAGTGACGTATTTTCGTGAAAGTTTATTCTACCCGACAACCAAAGGATATAATTGGGCTTATACATCCCAATGACCGTTTTATCTGACGAAAGCTCTTTTACACTGCCTGAAAACCCCGTCTAAACAGATTCAGCTACCTTCTGACTCGTTCTGAAGTTAGGCGGACCTTTGTAGTATTTGCCAAATTCCTCCTTAAGACTTTTCCAGATGGTTTTTCTCAGATTCGTCCTCTTCAACAAGGCGAGACTTGGCGTCCGATTCTGAGTACAATATACCTATGGTCTGACATGGTACACCTCTTAGTGTGGCTTTTCCAAGAACTGACGTACGAATAAGGTGGATATCTGGTCGACGGTAGGCCTAAAACTTCATTGAAAAAGACCTATCAGATCGTTTATATAGGGTCTTTCGTCTCAAAGATCGGATAAACGATGCTGACATTATATTCACCGGCCATACATTACGCATGAGTTGGTGTGTACTCCTTACCAAATCAATCCCTGCTGCCCTAAATAATTCGGCAAGCAATAGATGATTTTTTAAGCGTTTGGTTTTTAATTGTCAAAAAAAGCACACGAAAATTGCAAAAGTGTATAAACTTTTTATTTGAGTTGATAAATCAATGCTTGCCATTTACTTTTTAAAGATTATTTCATGTAGATGTTGGCCACAGCTACGTTTTAAGTGGTCCATACAGAGAGTCCAATTTTGAATCATTTTTCGAGCATATTGACTGGTATCTCGCTAATAACACGTGTAATGTTGTCTTTCACGGCTGCAATTGACGTTGGACGATTTGACGTATCCCCATAAATAATAGTCAAAAGGCGTCAAATCGCACGATATAGCCGCCCAATTCACCATTCCAAAACGAGAGATAATTGCTCACCGAACTCTTGGCTCGTATTTTTTCAAAGAGAGACAAACAACGTTACCGTCAGTGGCGCCCGATATCGTTCAATGATTTCGAACTTTTTTTTGTCCAAAATGCACGGCATGTAGTTCTAGCAAGACGGCGCTGCATGTCACACAGAAATGAGTTAGAATTCGTAGGTTTGGGCACTGACGTGGAAATGGGTCCTAACTAACGCAAATGCATACAATAAGCTTGCTTGAAGCCTGATTCCACTCCAGAATAGCCGCGTTAGGACTACCATTTGAGCTTCGGTCCGAGGTAAATTCAAATAATGTCAAAGAGACAGCCGTTTCATTAGAAATTCCAGTCTTTTAACGTCAACACAGCCGATTAAGAGCTTGACATTGGTGGTAGCTGGTCAGACTGAAATCAAGATATCAATATGGTTGAGACGAGGCTAAAAATTGCGAGTCTTATAATTGTAGACAAGTCTCTTCTTATTACAAGTTATCAGATGCTTTGAGAAAGGATTTTACCTTAAATAAACAAATTAGAGTTGCAAGTTTCCCAACTAAAAACAAAATTTGAGGATGTCTTGATCAAATAGAAGATCCACTGCACACCTACGCCACATAGAATACCCTCTTATTGAAATTGGCATTCAATATTTGATGTAATTTATTACATCACTCTTCTTATCCAGCATTGAGCAACTTACCTCTTATTCAAAACATTCCTGCTCAGTGGAATGTAAGTATAAGGATCCAATTTTCCCTTCTTCTTCATATCACCTTGAGCCTTCTTTGTCGAGTAAATAGATGCCGTAGTCTGTGCTGAATATCCTGAATGACCTGATTTAACTGATGCCGCCACAGGTCTGTGAATACCTTTACCACCAGCTGTATAGCGCGATGCTCCTGAACGACCCGATTTCATACTCAAAGATTCGACTGCTTTACGTTTACGGCTTGGAGCAGCTGGAGCTTCTTCCTCTAGAGAAAACCCCTTTCTGTTAGAATGAATTCGAAAGACAAAACAATTTTTAACCAACCATCACTGCTGTCATCTTCCAATCCACGTTTGGTTGCCTTTGGCGTATCCCCGGGTTTCCCATCTTCACTATCGCTACCGCTCTCATCACCACCTGAGTCGCTACCAGCAAATTTATCACTTATAATCAGTCTTCCATCATCGGCTGTTTTGAAGCCGCGATTTTTGTCCTTTTGCTTCTTCTCGGATTGCACTGCTGATGGTATTGTTGGTTTGTTTGCTAAAAGAAAAGGAGTTAGAACAAATCAATTCAATATCGCGTAAAAGAGCTTACTTAGAACGTTTCCAATGGATTTAATGTCAGCCAAGTCAACAATGTCTTCAGGATCTTCCCGAATATAAGTTTCCTGTTGTTTCTTTGACTTCTTCTTCGTTTTGCCTTTGCCTGCAGGAACGTCAGCATCCATATCTTCGGGAATATCAGAGTCAGAGTCTTCGAGGATGTCATCAATTCTAAACGGTCATTAGATATTGAAATATAAAAAAAATCAACTGGGATTGAGTGTTACTTTTTATTCACTTACGTAACACTCTTCTTTTCTAATCCTGGTATGAATTCATCCTCAGAATCATCGTCATCTTTGTTTTCCTCTTCGGTTTTCTGACGAAGTTCCCGTCGCATTTGCTTTCGGATCTTCTTCAATCGACGATGTGTAACTTCATCGTCACCTGGTACGAATTTAATTAACTCCTCAGGGGTGAATCGCTTGCAAAGCTTCTTCAACAAATATCCAATTTGAATTCGACAGTAACGTTTCGTGTCTGGCATCATAGCTGACAGAGATTTCATCTGAAAATGGAAAAGGGTTGCATGGGTGTTTCAAATTGAAACGTGATCACAGTTGTGCTTACAATATTTTCCAAATGATTAGCAATTAATGGCGATGGCATAACTTTGATCAGTGTGATGAGGAACGCCACTCCAGCCTCAGCTTGTGGTCGGCTCTTTTGAACAAGGAACACCAACACCTGATCCAAAACGAACTCCAATGTGTTGATGGTCAAGTGTTTGCCTAGATTTTGCACGACTGAACGAAAAGCCAAAATTGTGTTTGTAATGATGGTTTCATCTCCAGTAAAGCCAGTCATCAATATGTCAATGAAATCGTTCAGTTTTTCTGCTTCTTGATAAAGATTTCCAACTAATTTGATGATCTCCTCGGAAATGTTCTCTTTCCTGGTAGAAAATTCCCTGTAAGAAACGATGGCTTCGGGAATTGTCTTCACCACGATTTTATCGTTGACTGTTAAAGTCTTTCGGTTCTCTATGAGAATCTTCAGACACCTAGTTGAAGAAGAAAATAATTTGAGACCACTTTGGAAAGAAAAGCAACGTATCAAACTTACTTCAACCGCGCAGCTTGACAAACCGAACAACTAGTCGCAAATGCTTCCAAAAGTAATTTTTGCAAAGCGACGACGTTTTTCTTGCTGAATTTCTTACACTGCGGCACTGTTGACGTTAAAATGTCACGAAGGAGCCTTAAGAGAAAAAAAAGAGAAATTTCAAAGACAGTTCATATGCACAATTGGTTTCTATTTACTCATAAGTCTTCCTCTGCTGTTTCTTCAACTTCTGATCGTCCTTGGCTACTATTTTGGACTTCTCATTCTTTAGGACTGGCACAATGAATGCCTCAAAGAAAGTCTTAATGACATCCTCAGGCTGATAGAGCACCAAAGCGCAGTTTATATCAAATATCGAGTCATTTTCAAAAGCACCCGTTTGGGTGCTGTTTAGTTGGGCCTTTGCTGAGTTGAACAATTCCTTCAACGTCGGTTCTGGGGTGATGGTTACATAGGCCTTGTGTTTAACAAACAAAATTAGATAAGAAATTGGTTTGAGAATAGAAGGAATCATAACAAACCTTGATAACTTCCAGAGATTTTTTGCGAAGATCTGCTTCATAAGTGCCATTTGGCTTTTGAGTGTACACATTGAATAGTCGTGGCAAGAAGTTCTTTGAATACTTTGCTAATACTTCACGAATTTCAGTATCCTCACATGCAATCAATTCACTTAAGCCATCGAAAATGGGCGCACGGAATTCTGGATTATTGTCAAGTGCATTGCCAAGTGTAGGCGCGATCAAGCGGAAATTCTCAGGATCCTTTGGATTGCGACAGAATCCTGGCAACAAGCCCCACAACTGGCAGCAAAGTAATTCATATGTGTGCGAGAGTGAAACCTGTTTCTCCTCCGTGTACTGGTTCCACTTCTTGTTGCAGTCGAGAGCCAATGGAAGGATGACGTCCTTGAAGAATTTGAAAGTCGCTCCAGTAGCACCTTCTCTGAGAAGTGGCAAAAGCCACGACTTCTCCAGTAGCACCTCACCTTTGGCATTTGTTAGTGGAACTGTCTTCAATACAATCTCGGGGCCCATAGCTTTGATGGCAGAAATAATTGAGTGTTCAATGTGAATGCGCAGCGAACTCTGAGTATCGTAACGATTGGCTAGCGTTGCCAAAGGATTCTTCAATTCCATGCTGTAAGGTAAGACTTTTATAAAACTGTTTGATTCCCAAATCTCTCAAGAACTTACCTAAAATACTCCCCGCAAATGTCGAATACAATGGAAAACGTCAGAATGACATACTTGGCCACATCCCCAAATGGCGCCGATAAGACCTTGTTAATCAGATTTATGATTTTCGTTACTGAAATACGGTGTTGCTCGGCCAACATTTGGCTGGCACACGCTGGCTTCACACATTCCTGTAGGATTTCTTTGATAATATTTGACACACCTGTAACCAACTCAGACCTGTCGGACATCCACACGTCACTTGTGCAGATGTCAACGAAACGTGGCAATGAATTGACACACAGTTGCAGGTCCAGCGTAGCCAGATGAATGTGTCCTTCCTTGAGAACAGTTAGCCAAGCTAAAGTTTGTCGGACATCTGATCGATCTGGACGATATTCGTAAATCGCTGCCAATAACTTGGCACAGAGAGACTCATTGAGATTTTCCGTTCGAGAGACGAACAGCGTATGAAGAACTTGAAAGCAATTGGTCCGCACCATTACATTGGTCGCAGTCATAATAGAAAGAAGATTCTCGCAAATGGAGCGAATGTCGTCGGTTTTGAAACCAGCCAACGTGTCCTTCAGCAGAGATATAGTGTGGAGAACTGTAGTTTGCGAGTTAGCCAGGTTTTCGGGTTTGAATTGATTGAGACAGAAGCGCACAACCCGACTACCAGCCGGATGATACTTTACACGATTTAGGGATTCGGGTGCTTTGTCTTCTGGAGCCTCCGTATCCGATTTTGGTGGCAGCATAAAGTAACTGCCGTGGATGATTGACACCACGGCGTGCTGAGCTGCTTTGCGTAACTTTGGTTTGGAGTGGGTGCTAAACGATAAAATAGCATCAATATACTGCCATGTCGAGGAGTATGTCCACGTCATATATTCCTGAGCGCGAAGAAGAACCGACAGGCACCCAATGATCTAACAAATAAGAAGTTTTCTTCAATTTAAAGTCACAAGGCAGAGGTAACAACTTACGTATTTCAAAATCGACTGATTATTTGATTCCAGGAATCGCTTTAGATTTGCCAATAGAGTTTGTGCAGTTTCGGAGAATCTCTTCCTTAGAACAGGCACTGGAACAGACTTCATACCCATGCCAAGCAATGAAATTCCGGCGATTATTTCTGAATCCTCATTGCTAGCTTCAATTGTTTCCATCAGAAGAATAAAGTATTCCGTCGAGGTCCCAGTACCACCACGCTCTTTAATGATTTCCGTCAATGCAGTCAAAATAGCCAACATTTCTTTGTGGAGGTCGGAAGAAGCACGAAATCCCGATAAAAGCTTCTTAAAACTCACATTCGTGCAAGTGCTGTAGCTTGAGGCAAAAGTTTTAAATGTCTTAAATGTTCCCAATTGGGATTCGGACATTTCTTCATCGTCGTCATCATTTAAACTGAACGAATGTAGACTGCCGGCTACATCATTGACCGTGGGTTCCTTATTGCCACTGGCATAAAGCTGTCGCTGCTCGTGCTTTAAGACTGCATCCAAAGTAAGCGTTGTCTTGCCGGGTTCTGGTTCTGGTGGAGCTGGAGATTGACATTATTTATCGGATTCACGAAAACAGGTGGATATATTTACCTAAACTTAGATTTGGTTGAAAGAATCGAGATCGGGCTTTTAAGCGATGTTTCATTTGTTCGGGATTTGAAGTTGATGATTCTCCTTTAGCCCATACTTTACCTTTGGTGTGACGTTTTAGTTTGGATCGAAATTTACCCATTTTTAGTTATTTGATGTTAAATTATTGCTGGAAATTGATGAATTTTTGAATATTTCTGGTCAAAGTGAATCAAAACACGTGCGATTCGCTTCTGACTGCAAACTTGAAATCACTCAAGTTTGAGTGTAAAATGAACTGTCATTTTTGTATAGTGATTTGGTTTTGGGGAGCTATGAAGGTGGAAGCACATGTTTCAAGAACACCTTTAGTAAAAATGTCGCGTGCATTTACGTGACACTTTTATATGCGTAATGTCACACTTTTCACTTCACTTTTTCATTAATCACTTAGAGATGAATAAATTTAAGAGTTTTGTCTAGTTATTCTTCACGAAAGATTCTTCTGACAACCACATACCAAATTGTTAGAATTAAGTCTAAAGCATTCTTATAGTCTGTCAGATGCAGGGTGTAAAACTCATATTTAAAGATTTTATAGCAAAAACGGGTTAGTATTCGGTATTTAGACATTTAATAGACATGAAACGAGTTGCAAATATTGCAGTTCATGTAACCATATCTCCTTATTATCCTATTTCGAGAATTCAATTATGGTATTTGCTGAGACCCATTGGATCCGTGAACTGAACTCAAGTAAATTTGTCTCCCTTACACAACAAAATAAAAAAATATTATCTTAATCTTTGATTACTTAATCAAATGCAAAGCCTGGCGAAGGGAAAACTGAACAATTTCAAGCACTTAGTAAGTCGGGCAGAACTTTATCTGTAGCAAACTGGGCTCAAACAAACAACAAATTTAGAACGAACAATGGAAAAAATGGACACGTTGAGGAATCGAGGTGCTAATATAAAGGCCGCCATGGTTTCAGAATGAGAACTCAGCGGGTCAAGATATACTAGACTCATGCAAATCACACGGTCTTACTATACTAAATACGTTATTTATTAAGAAAGAACGGGACTCGGTTACATACTGCAGCAAATAACACTAAACCTGTTGTAGTTAGGGTACTCGTACAACTTCGATGAAAAATGTAAGAGCAACGAAAAAACTTTGTTCGGTGATTCAAAAGGGCTGAACGATGAGATGAAAATCTTGACAACAATAGTGACAGTCTATTCCCACGACTTATGTGCACGCAACATGTAATTAAAGAAGTGCAGCGTTGAAGCATGGAAAAACGAGCTCACATTTATTAACATTGCGGTACAACGAAGATAAAACCAGGAAGTTATTTAATGTATTGAAGATGAGAGGGACACTTGCTAACTGAGAACAACGAAATTTGCAATAAGTGAAAAGATTGGCTTACTAGAATTGGGTGCCACCGATTCTCTATATTTGGTGCATAGAATATAGTGATAGAGTAAAGTGAAACATATGTATCATATTCTAGTCCCTATTGAACGTAACCCAACTGTGATTTTTGTTATGACATTTGGTGCTGTCATTGTGAGCTTTCACACGTGCTAATATTTACGCCTAGGTGCATAGTTTCTTTTTTATTTTGTAACTATTAAATGAGTAAAAATAAATGGCTAATAAACTATATTTAGACAAAAAGGACTACGATGTTCCTTATGAGCCATCTGCCTCTGAGGATGAGTACAGTGAAGAAGAGAAACAAATTTTGAAAGAGGTTCGTGAAGGCAAGAAACGAAGAGCCGACCAAAAGCAGGAGATTCTAGCGTTTGACGAGAGTGATGAGGATGGAGATGGTAATGATGATATTATGGGCGATAGCGATATCGAAAGAGGCGATGACGATGACGGAATACCAGATTCCCGGGCATGGGGCAAGCAACGTCGTTCATACTACAATACAGACTTTGTCGACCAGGATTACAGTGCATACAATGAGCAAGAGGAAGAACAAGCCCAACAGGAAGAGGAAGAAGCCAAAGCCATTCAATTACGACTCGCTAAACAGTTGGATGAAGCAGATTTCTTCGTAGATCTACCAACTGGTGCAGCTGACTCGGACGATGAAGTTGGCACTAAAATCAAATCAAAAGATGAAAAGGCAGAGGAGAAAATCAAATTCGACCTAAGTGGAATGTCTCAGCGACAAAAACAGCAGTTGTTCGAGAAAGATTCACCTGAATTTGCCGGTTTGGTTAGTGATTTTCAAACACACTTGTCGGAGAGTCAGGCTTTGCTTAATCCAATTTTAGAATTTGCCAAAGAAAAAGAATTGAATCTTCCCATTTTCGAGTTTGTCCGAACTAAAAACAACATGATCTTGACGTATTGTTCAAATATCGTCTTCTATTTGCTCCTTAAGGCAAAGAGGATTCAAATAAAGAACCACCCGGTGACCAAGCGGCTGGTACAACTGAGGAAACTTCTGATCCAACTGCAGCAGAGGTATGATGATGTAGTAAAACCCCAATTGGAGTCATTATTGGAAAGGATAAATTCTGGCGAAGAAGTTCATATTGACCTCAGACAGCCAGAGAAGAAACCAACCAAAAAGCTTCGAATGCTGAATGCTTTCAGTGACGGCGAAGGAGAAAGTGATGAAGAATACGAAGACGCACCAACTGCTAAACGCGCGAAACTCTCCGATGAAGAAGGAGCTTCATCGAACGAAGAAGCCGGAGAAGACGATGATGAGACAATTGACAAAGAAGAAGCAGAACGACGTGGAATCACTTACCAAATCGCCAAAAACAAAGGTCTCACGCCACATCGCAAGAAGGAACTACGCAATCCCCGTGTCAAACACCGAAGCAAATTCCGCAAAGCTCTTATACGTCGCAAAGGCGCTGTACGAACAGTACGCAAGGAAACTACACGCTATGGAGGAGAAGTTTCTGGCATCAAGGCGACCGTCAAGAAGGGAATCAAAATCAAATCATAGTGCTGATGCTCCCGTTTGTTTTCTCACAATAAAATTCCGAACTTTAGTTTCTTTAAAAAAGAAAAATATATTTCTTCATGCATTTTATTCTGTTTAGAAATCACATTGGGATTATGAGGTTTTCTTTTGGAGCAGTAACTTTCGGAAGTCTTCGTTTGTCTTGGCAGAACCGTTCGCTGATGTGCTTGTGGCTGGAGCGGCTGTTGAGGTTATTTGTCTTCGGACAGCATTTGGGATAAGGGACATTCGAGGCTTTTGGTTAGACGGCTTGGGTTTACGTGCCGCGTTTAGACCGAGCATTTTTTGTGTGATAGCAAGAGTGGCTGCTTTAGGAGGTGGAGCAGATATGGCAACAGATATCTGAAAGAAAAAACAATTGGGTAATGTTATTTTCGTGAGTGGGAATATGTGCTGTTTCACTTACCGTGTGCTCACGCAACTCGTGTTGATCGAGATTCATTAGAGCTGTTGTGGCTGACTTCTCTGTTTCGAACTCAATGTAAGCAATTCCTTTAAATTTTCCGCTTCTGAAAATTAAAAAAAAAATATTCAATGAAAATGGAAAGATCATCGAAGTCAATTAGTTTTGTTTCGCTTTTGAAGTTTATCGAATGTTCACGATGTTACCTTTTGTCAGTGCTGAGCAGAGGGTCGATACGATATAGCATGTTATGTTACCCGCTGACGTGTTCTACATACAGAGGTTTTCTATAGTTTTTGCATATTATTGATTGTCTGTGTTGGGTGTAGTCAAAAGAGGCTTTGCGAAGAAGTTGTCTTACAATTTTATACCAATTTCACGAAGCTGTCTGCTTTATCTAATCAGGAGAATATTGTTTTTATCTTTTTAAGAAATAGCGGGTTAGCTTGTTGATTTCTTCAAACATTCCAAAGACTCAGACTGGGGCACTGTAAGCTTGGATAGCTCTACAGATTGCGAAAAATAGTTTCCACTTTGCACTAAGGGTTCTATTTTTCTTTTTCAAAAAGCAATGCCACATTGCGTTGACGCTACTCCTCGCTGCAATATTTCTTTTCTCTACATGCTTCAAGGTCATTTTTGGAGTAAGTAAGGCACCAAGGTAGGTATAATGCGACACTATTCGAATTGCTTCATCTTTAAAAATCCACTTCTCTTGATTTCATAGCCTTGCAGCAATCCAGAAAACCGTGATTTCTGATTTTGAAAGGTTCACTTCCCAGCTCCATTTTTTGGCGGGCTATCATTTGTTGCATGACTTCAATAATCTAATCTAAGTAATCTATTGGGTCTATAACTTAATTCGGTTTGCTAAAAGATGGCGTAACTTGTATTCTTCCATTGTTATTATTCCATTGGAACGTGCGTTGGAAAGCTACTGTCATTGTACGTCATTTCATATATGTCATTCATTTGAAGCGTAAACAACAATAATTTTTTTTTTCACTCAAATATGTCGAACTTTGTGCCTGAAAAAGTGTTTTTGCGGGGAGTTCTTCTTCATGAAGAAAACTGCTGCCGAAAGTCATCGTATTTTGGTGGAAGTTTATGGTGAACATGCGCTAGCTGAGCAAACGTACCGAAACTGGTTTGCACGATTTAAAAGTGGTGATTTTGGCTTGGAAGACGATGAACGTCCTGAGCAGCCAAAAAAATTTGAAGATGAAGAACTGGAAGCATTACTCTATGAAGATTGTTGCCAAACACAAGAAGAGCTCGCAGAATCTTTGGGTGTCACTCAAGCAGCCATTTCAAAACGTTTAAAAGCAGCTGGATATATTCAAAAGCAAGGAAATTTTGTTCCACATGAACTCAAGCCGAGAGACGTCGAAAGGCGGTTTTGCATGTCCGAAATGCTGCTGGAACGCCACAAAAGGAAGTCATTTTTGCATCGGATTGTTAATGGTGATGAAAAATGGATCCATTACGACAACCCCAAGCGCAAAAAATCATATGTGAAACCCGGCCAACCAGCCAAATCAACGGCAAAGCCGAATATCCATGGCGCGAAGGTAATGCTCTGTATTTGGTGGGATCAGATGGGTGTGCTGTATTATGAGCTGCTAAAACCGGGTGAAACCATCAATGGACAATGCTACCGAACACAATTAATCCGTGTGAAGAGAGCAGTGGCCGAAAAACGCCCGGAATATGCGACCAGACACGAGGCAATAATTTTCCATCATGACAACGCTCGGCCCTACGTTGCTATTCCGGTTGGAAAACAGTGGATGGAAAGTCTTACCCCACCCGCCTTATAGCCCAGACCTTGCCCCTTCTGACTACCATTTGTTCCGGTCGATGCAGAACGCCCTCTCTGAAATACGGTTCACATCAGAGCAGAATATCAAAAATTGGCTTGTTTCATTCTTGGCTGCCAAGCCGGCGCAGTTCTTTTGGGATGGGATCCACAAATTGCCAGAAAGATGGGAAAAAGTCATAGCTTCAGATGGGCAATACTTTGAATAATACTATTGGACATATTTTTCTTAAATAAACGTTAAAATTTTGAAAAAAGCCGCACGAAATAAATTATATACCCAATAATATTTAAAACTTCGCTATTGAGAGACCACCTCCTATGTCCTCATGTAAATCATAATAAGGATCTTTGCTTCATCTCAAAAAGTGTCTCAAAGTTTTCTCTCTTCCCGTCCACACCGCAGATTGAGTATTCGAATAAGTGCGTTTCAACAGACTAAGAAATTTAGGTGAAGCTCCCATTTCATCCAGCTTAAATATTAGCATTGTCGTCAAGATCCACGATTGACAGCGCTACAGCACGTTTCTGGGATGGACCATGGCCTCAAGCAATATGGCTTTTCAGTTAGCAGCATCTTGTTCATTCACACTATACTTGTATGTCGTAGCCATCTTAGGCCACTGACGCGTACTTTTCTAAGCAAACCAAAGTTGCTGTACAACTCGATTTTATATCTCCTAAAAAATTATTCGACTAAGGACATATTCATCCGCCCTTGCTGCTTGCACTGGAGTGATGAAGATCTTATAGTCTTAATTATTGTTATTCAACTGCCAAAGAATCAGCGATTGGCAAGTGTAAATATTCGTTTGATTTCCGATGAGTTGTCAGCATCAAGTCAACTATAAATTCGTCAACGTTGTAAGTCTCTTCTGGCTGACATCATAAACAATCAGCTAAATCCATTTCGGCCGCTCTGTTTCAATACATGCAAATGAATACAAAAATAGCAGTTCGCTGCGTTCTGCGTTAAGCAGATCAACATATAACTCTATAGTTGGTGTAGTTTAAAGGTTCTTCTTTCTTGTGGATCGGTCAAAAAATACATATTTTCCTTTGATTAAATTTTGGAAATGAGTTGGCATTTGTCTTCTACTAAACCATCTTCGGTTGCATGGAAAAACTCCGGCAGTCTTATTACACTCAACCTTATATTTTACTGTTTTTACTTCATTTTGATCATATGTTCGAAGGTCATGACTTAGGATCGTTATAGAGTCTGATATATCGGTAGACGTACCTTGGCCACAACGGGAGATGTGTCTTATCATCGTGGCTGATGGATTAGTGATCAGGTAATCGCCATGTTCCTTTGTGAGTATTAGAGTGGAAAACCATGTGCTAGCTGCAGTGATATTCCGTCACGACTCGCCCGTTTGCACATGTGATAAGGTCCCAGTGTACTGCTAAAAAAACCTCACATTTTGGCGTTATGAAAATGTAAAATTATTTTAAAGCCATGCTTAAGACACTCATATGGTTTGTCGAGAAGTTCGTAGAGAAATTCTTTGGAAACCGCCTCTATTTTCCCCTGTTGTGGTTTGAGCGTATATTAGGTTTATGATGGTGCGCGTAAGTTCACAACGTACAGCTTCCTGTCTATTCTGCACAAATGAATAAGGCAAGTACTTACTTACTTAGATGACGCCTCTCCAGCTAGCCCAGTCTTTGCCAGCTGCATTCATTTGTGCATACAAATTTGGCTAAGCTCCCATTCCATTTGTGTAGTGTAGAGATTTTTACTGCGTTGCCCCTCTGGGTTGAAGTCGAAAAAGCCTAGACAAAGCTATGTAAACTTTTTTTCGATAGACGTTGTACGCGGCCCTAAAATCGAGGTCGAACCGTAGTGCGCACCGATCGTGTCTGTCCAAGATATTCCGTAGCGTAAATATTTTCCCAATTGTGGATTTTTCTAGTCTAAAACCGCAGAGATAAGAACCAGCCAGTTTGTTTAAAGGGAACGACTTTCGGTGCTCATACATTCTAACATATAAGATCGTGTCGAAGATGTTGATGCTTGCGAAGGTTGTCTGAAAAGTTTCCGACCGCAACGTAAAGATAGCGCCAGTCGTCAATAAAAGCTAGTGAATGCTAGTTGTGCATCTTTACTTACCGAAGTTTCAGTCATTTTGGACGCGCAGTTTTTAGTTGACAGTCGTTTGAGTGAGCTGTTATCAAATTCTTGTTTTTGAAAGGCAATACGCCTACGCAAATCAAAAATGAGTTGGACTCATTTGAAATTTTGGGCAGCTGAATTTAAACGTGGCCATAAGAGCTTGGGAGTTGATGAACGTTCGGGACGTCCAAAAACTGCAACCACTGACGATAACATTGCTAAGGTTCACCAAATGGTGTTAGACGACCCGAATTAAAGTGAGAGAGATTGTAGGGGTTATGAAAATGTCCAGTCAAAACAATGGACTGCAAAGGGCGAGCCGGCTCCAAAAAAAGCAAAAACTGTTTTTTCGGCTGGGAAAGTGATGGCGACTGTTTTTTGGGATAGTAAAGGAGTTACCTTAATCTTCAAAAATGAAAAACCATTACAGGAGCATACTACGCATCATTACTTGCTAAGCTGAGGGCAGAAATTGCGGAAAAACGGCCACATTTGCAGAAAAAGAAAATCCTGTTTCATCAAGATAACGCGCCGTCTCACATCTCAGTGGTTGCCATGGCGAAAATCCATGAATTACGGTTTGAACTGCTTGACCATCCGCCTTATTCACCAGATCTAGCCTCAAGCGACTTCTTTTTGTTCCCTCATCTAAAAACTGCGCTCGGAGGACAAAGATTTTCGTCAAATGAGGAGGCAATCACCTTCGTGAACAATTGCTTTGCATAGAAAAACGCCAATTACTATTTGGACGGGTTAGAGAGATGGGAACATCGCTGGGAGAAGTGTGTAGAGTTACAAGGAGACTATGTAGAAAAATAAAAAAAAAATTTGAGAAAAAAATGTCATTGTTCGGTCGGAAACTTTTCAGACGTATGTATCCCTACTTTCAGCGCATAAAGGAATCCCCGTTTTTCTAATCAGACAAACATTGGTGAAATTCTGCATACCTCCGCACGAACATATTTTACCAATGAATTGGTGCATACTGGTTAGTCATCCTACTTTGCTATGAGCAATTTCGGCAGCCAAGTTAATGGTGTATGGAATGGTTGTTCCTATGAGGTTCAGCTTGACAGCGATATGTTGGTAGGTGTTTAGTCTGCAGAATTTTTCTTTCCATAGCACTTTCTATTTTTCCATATTCATTTTTGAAGCCTCGGTCCGCGATTAGTTTCTAATTTCATGTCATATGATACAGCAATTTTTCGAAAGTGTTATTCTCGTGCTCTTGTTTTCTTGCCGAGACGCTCGCGTTTGTGCCTGTTATGTTATCGTTTCTCTTTGCGGCATTGCTATGAAGGCCTTTCGTTTTGCTGTGTCCTAAACCAGCACAGTTCTTAGAACCAAGGTCACTTTATGGTGATAAGTCGCAAACCCAAAACTAGTACATCACTTGCGGAATTTTTTATACTGTAGCTGCTAGACGTGACATACCTACTTGATGTTGAAGGCGTAGGGTTACTTATCGAAAGATCTTGATAAGCACAGTTGTACAACGTCAAACATTTTTACATTATTTCCATAGTTTAAGCCTGCTTGAAACATCCGCATTGATAGATGGCGGTCATACTCTCAACCCCCTGCAGTTTTTAGACTTCTCGAATACTCGAAAAGTTCCTTGCAATGATTACAATGCCATACAATTTGTTTTTTTTTTTATATGTTGAGGTGTGTGAACCGTGTGTAAATTACAATGATCTTTAGCCCTGCGGCAGAGTCAATTGACTGAATCCATTTTCGAAGATGGTGGTCGATCGTGTAGGCTACGTTTTCTGTGTCACCAAATATGTCCTCATTTTCTAACTTCGCTTTGAACATGTTTCGTATATTTGATAGAGGATTTCACAGAAACAAACTTTGACAAAGTCATTCTTTTATGTAACTAGCCGTCACAAGAAAAATTCCCACCCAAAAAGGTGCTATATCTACCCTCTACTACATGCAATAGCAATCAGCACAGAAGATCTCACAGCTTCTTGTGTTTATCACAATCCATCAATTAGATTTTTTCAAATGGCAGTGATATCCAGTTTGTAGCGGTGTTTGGTTTTCGTTAACAGCCGCATATCGAGTCCGACAGATTTGATAGATTCGATGTTGATTTGTCGCTTCACAACATATAGCAATTTTATGTGGTCGGTTACTTAATCCGATGAAACAACACCCAGCCTGGATGACTATGTTCTTTAAAGGATAGCTGCCTATTACGGAGATGCAATCACCGAGAACGCATTCGTCATCATCATATCTGCTTCAACATCCTGGCCAGATGCCAAAGAATCCGTAAACTCTAAATATGTCGCAGTAGTTTAAATGAAGTTGCTGAACCGAGCTATAACATAGCCGTTGACTCATTGTATCTGTGGAATTATCCGAATATCCTTATTGTGCCAAGTACTAGTATGCATTTACATTCGCACGGTTTAACTCAGCATATAACAAAAATACCGTTGATGTTGTATCCAGCGGTTCCCTCCTCCTATCTCAATCGGGCTTGGAATAGCGAAAGGCGAAGTGTTCTATGAAAAGCGCAAAACATTTACTTCAGTATCTCAACGAAGTCAATCACAAATTCCAAAAGGGAAAAGCAGGACGGAACTGCAACTTAAAGATTAAGTGATTTTAGATCCAATATAGCAGTTAACTCGAGGTAATTTGCTTGTGATAGAAGCTTAGACCAAGACCTTGGTCCTAAATAAGCAGATGCAAACTTATGAACTTGATTAAAGTTCGCCATCACGGATGTGAACCTCATCACAGTACTCCAAACATAAATTTATATAAAAAAAAAAGAAAACACTTGTACTTACTTGTGGAACACCAGTCGGACATCTTGAAGCATACCGAATGCCCCAAACATAGTCTCGACTTCTTCTTTTGTCACATCATGTGGTAGGCCCTTAACAAAAAGTTTATTCGGCTCCATGCCATCTGAGAACTTGAATTTCTGTCTCTTCTCTTTGTCCCTGAGCACACTCGAAATGTAAATTGGACGTCCACTAATTTTCTTCCTATCGAGACTTAACGCCTTCTCAACTTCAGACTACACAGAACGATATTCGTCAAATGTTTGTAAGTTTTTCTCATTTTGCAAAAAAAAAAAACTCACCTCATTCTTTAACTCCACGTAACCAAAACCTCTACTCCGTCCGTTCGCCGACCGTATTAAAGTGATGCTTGACATGTTTATTTCTGGCAATTGCTCTTTCACTTCTTCTTCACTTAAACTGCAAAGATTTGTTTTGTTTGAATAATACAAGACATTCACCACCTTTCACTTACTTATAATCCAGATTACTGATAAAGATCCTCAAATGATCCTTTGTTAAATCAATTTCCTGATTCTCATGCTCTTTGAATACTGCTTCCTTTGTTTCCTTCGGCTTGACCTCCGCGGGTGTGTCATCAATTTTTTTCTTCTTGTCTTGGACGACTTCCTGCGAAACGTCACTGTATTTTCTCTTCCTATCTTTTCCCTTCTTCTCCGCCTTTGGTTTCTTTGCGAAATCTTTAAGTTTCTCCTGCAATTCCTGCAGGGAACGTTCACAATCTTTTTGACATGAAATCAACTGGCGGATTGAACCATTGCAACGTTCGAACCGCTGCCATGCTGAAGCTATCACATAGGGATTGTCAAGATCTTGAGTTTGTAGAGCCTTTCGGAAGAGTCTGCAAAAAATTAATTGCCGGACTTAAGATATAAGAGAACTTTTTTTATAAAGCCACCTACTTTCTTGTAGCGTCCAGATCTCTTCTCATTTCAAGTTGAATGAATTCTATCCAAAGGCCACTTTTGGTGGCATTATCCGAACTTTCTGTGTGAGAAAAAAAATTTTAAGTTCTGTTCTAAAAATAGTATGGAATTTAAAGAATTAAGTTACCCATGACTGTATTCCAGAGTTCCCTTCCTTTCTTGGGGTCCTGAAGCGGACCGTATTCTAGTCTCCCCCAAAACTGCAAAATCTCACAATTACAATCAGCCAACACACCCCACTGTTGTCCTAAAGAGTTCCAACACAGGTTAAAGTTCCTCCGTAGTACTTCGCAATCCTCTTCATCCTCGTAATTGGTAAGCCGTCTAAGCGAACTCAAGTATTCCAACCAAATGGCGACAATTGACCCGGGCACTTGAAAACCCACCGACAAGGATGACTCTAAAACTTCCTGAATCTCCAGGCGGCTTTTCTGCATGCTTTCTAGCAACTGAATTCGTTTTATGTACAATTTCTCGTTCCATGAGCAATTACGCAGTGCGCGAGTGCTTACATCGATAGCATCTTGACGGAATACAGGTAAGTCTTGCAGCTCTTTAGGCCGTTCATATTCATCTCGATAATCCAGAAATGAAATATATTCCAACCAACAGTCACCGTTCAAGCAACAGTCGGCTACCATACGTTCGTAGAGAGTTTGAAGGATATTCTCGTCAAGAAATTTGTCGGATTCCTTGATATACGCGCGATAGATTTCTGCTTTTTCCTGATAAAACTTGGGATCTACGTCGAGAAGCTTTTTCTCGTGCGGATGGATCTTTTGAAGATGACCCTTGGCGTGGAAATATTTCTTTTCGATGTTATCCCACTTCAAAGTATTGTACGGAGGACTATCTTTGTTTTGTTCATAGGCAATTTTAAATTCAATATACGTATCTTCCATGTCCAGCAATGGTAGTTTCAATTGTCGCAGATAACTTTGGACGTTCAGTTCTGTCTTTTTCTCTGCACTACAAAGCGAAAACAGGAAATTGGCGAACGCCTATAAAATTCAATAAATCGCTTTCTTACCTTTCCTCTTGTTGCGCAACAAATTTTCGATATTGTTTAAATAGTTCATTTCCTTTCACGCAATGCAAACCATAGGTACCGAGGATTTCGTCCCAAATTTCAGCTGCACGATTTGTTCGCGGTGCCAGGGCGGCATATTCCAAAGCAATGCTGTAACCTAGAAAGATTGATATCGTTTAGAAATAACAGAGCACATTTAGTTTTAAGCATTTTACTGTAATAATCCTGCAATGCCTTTTGAAACAGTTTATCGACTTTGTCTATTTCTAACTCGGAAAGTGCAACGTTGGCTTCTATTCTTAGATATTCCAACCAAATCTCCGGTGCCAAGGGATATACTGATGCAAACAAAATATACGCATTTCGTATATTATCCAAATCATCTGTTTTACTACAAATGCAAAGGGCACATAGGAATAATATTTCGTAATCGGTTTTCCAAAACTTACTGTGAAAGTTGACACAGCTTGACATACTTATCGTATGCATACTGATTTTCTTTGAGTTCCTTTAGAAGGTTGCTATATTCCAATAGATTCTTCGTGGTATCATCTGCATCCGAGTCCTCATCATCATCATTCTCTTCTAGATTTTCATCAATGTTGCCACCACCACCTTCATCCATAAGAGCGTCCTCATCGGCTAGGAAACCTTCGTTTTCATCACCAGCAGCGCCATCGTCATCGGACTTAAGAAGCGCCTCTTCCTGTTTTATTAGAATGGAAACTAGTTTTATGATTTATTGCAATGTTAGAGGAAGTACTACCTCGGCTTCATCTATTTCATCGTATTTGTTTATATTGTTGGACATTTTTTCGAATGCCAAGTATTAAATAAATATTTTATACAGAACTATAATCCTAACCAAGAAAAGTTCTTTTAACTGTTTGGGACGCATCAAATCAACATTGAGTGGAATTCTCGTTTAAAATGTCAAAATTTGAGTTAGATGCTATTTCTTGTTGGAACTGTTTCCTTTTGGAATTCAAAAACGGTTGAATTTTTTTATTTCAAATATTTGAGTCGTTTTTACAAATTTCGATTACAATGAGTCCTGCTGTGGTTGGAATGGAACTGCTAAGAAGAATAGTCGTTGTTATATTGCTTAATAATCTTTATGGATTATTTCAAGATATTACCAGCTTTGTTTTTAGTTTTGTTTTTCCTTATCTTGGTCACTTAATAATTTTAGGCCTCTGTAAGGATTTTAAGAACCTGTAAAATATGTTCAATGAAGTGATACACATAATCGGAGCAATAGGTTCCAGAACATAACATCAAATCTATAGATCAGAGTGATTGCTTACCCCAATCGTGTGCAAACTATCATACACCGCATCTCCACGAGACACTAATATGTCAGACTAAATTTCAGTCATTTCGTCTACCATTTTTTCTTTTGAAAAAAAAAGTGTAAGTTGGCGTAGTAGGTGTGAACTTCGTTCTACGACATACGCCATTACGAAGTCAAACTGACAAGCGCTGTCAAAAAAATTTCAGGGTTGATTTCTACAGAGAAATCTTGAATAAAAACCAGACATTTATGTTTTGAGATATGTCTTGTCTGCAAACTACTCGTCTCCACTGGACATTTTGATTTCATGAACATTTTCTTAACACCAGCGATGTTTCGTAGAGACGTGGTGCTAAAGAAACCAAATATCATCAGACAGATTCTAAAGGTATCAGTTAAACAGTGAAGAATATTATATGTGATACACCATTGAGTGCTGTAAATTTGAAAAAGAAAATGACTAGGTCCAGTGGAAGTGTCACCAACAACCCACTTTTAAAAAGATGTATCGTAGATGTGATGAGCATCATAATTTCAAATTTGTGGTGAGAGCTCAGGCCAAATGGCAACGACGAACGTTTTGTGGATTTTAAATAAGGAGGATGATATTTGAAAAAATCTTTTAAACCTCATATGATAGGAGGAGAAAGACAAATAAGGTTACCACATTGCAATGTTCTGAAGCCTCAGAAAAGATATTTTCAACACCTAAAATATATGTGGACCCAATATCATTTTATGTTTGCTTGTCCTATATTCTTTAATAATTACACTGAATATTTGTTGAATAACAAGTACAAGCAGTGGCATCGAGGCCAAGCAGCCACGAAAAACACCAGAACTGATGTGCTGGGTTTCATTCGGCTATCTCCACGAAACCCATGCATGAGGAAAGCAGACAAGCACACGTAGGAAATCAACTCACCTACGAAGCAGTACTGCATAGAAGAATGAGAGCGATGCGTGAGCTCTATCAGTAAAAGAGGAGCGAGGAATACCGGCTTCTTCGGAGAAAAAGAGGTGCTATTCCAGCAACAATATTCGAGAGTTTTACCAAAAAGTAAAAAGAACGCGTCAAAGAAACAAGACTTGAGCAGAGGCCTTTATATATGAACAAGGAAACATAGTAGTCAGTCGGTACTCTGGATATGGAAAAGCCACTTCTGCAGACTATTATACGGCGAGGACAACCCAAATTCCGATGTCAGACAGAATGAACCAATTAACCTGGGCGGTGAAAGTTGAGAGATCCGTCCACTCGACCAAAATGAAGTGAGAATAGCAATATATAAGATTAAGAACAAGAAAGCCGCTGGCTCGGACGGCTATTTAAGAGAGCAGAAAGCATGCCTGAAGAGTGGAACCTTTGCCCGATCCACAACCTGAAGCCATTAATCAGTCGAATGAAAATCAACTAGGGGATAAAGGTGATGTAATCAATACCGATTTGCAACGAAAATAAAATGAATTGTCCGAAGACACCGTATTCGCAACTGAATCCTCAGCAAAGATAACACCGCTGCCGAGATTTAAGGTCTAAAAATTAAAAGTCAGTCCTACTGACTAAATATTATTTCCGCGGGGCTATTAAGAGCAGTATCCAGAGCTTCTGGGAATCCAAATATGTGAAATGAAAGTCTTATGACGCGCAAAAGTTAAGTGGAATTTTCATGATCTGTGTATTTGCCAAATAATAAAAGAAAAACACCTTGACAGATATGGCCAAACATGGAGGTTTCTACTCTATAATATATACGGTAAGAACGCACTACGATAGACAATGTCAATAGAAATGTAATTGGCTGAACTTACGGAGTACCCCTCCTACGAAGATTCACAGTAATACAAGCTGACGCAAAAGTTGTTCTTTGATTTTAATTTTTTATGAATGAAAAACGTTGGTTCTGCTTTTGGATTATGTTTATTTGATGTCTTAAATTTTTTCCCATTAAGTCGAAAAAGTGGCCGCCCCCAGAACTGATGACCATTTGATTTGTGGCATTTTCCATCACTCTTGCCAGAACTTCCGCATTCTTGACGGATATTCTCTTCGAGGGCTTCAAGAGTCTGAGGTTTGTTGACATAGACTCGTGACTTCAAAAACCCTTCAAAAAGAAGTCTGGAACGGTTAAATCAGGCGGTCTTGCCGGCCAGTGCAAATTGCCAAAACGAGAGATTAGGCGACCCGGAAATACAACCCTCAGAATTTCGGTTGTGGCTTGTGCAGTACGCGCTGTTGCTCTATCCTGTTGGAACCACATGTTCTCCAGTCCCAATTCTTCCAATTGAGGAAGGAGGAAGTGGTTGACCATGGCTCTGTATCGCTCGCCGTCCACAGTAATCGTTTGGTCCGCAGCGTTTTCGAAAAAATAAGGCCCGATGACGCCTCCAGCGTAAACAGCACATCAAGCGGTAACTTTCAGCGTGTGTAATGGCACTTCGTGGGTTATACGCGGATTTTCGGTGCCCCAGAAGCGATAATTTTGCTTATTTCCATATCCAAAGAGATGGAAATGAGTCTCGTCGCTCATAATGATTTTTGATGAAAAGTTGTCTCCCTCACGGTCGAGATTTCCCTCTCTATCCCATTTTCCAAGAAACTTAACACACGCTGAGGCATTATAAGTGTATTCATACTCACTTGAGTGTTAAGTTCCTTAAAAAAAAAAAAAGATTCAGAATTCCGCGTTCTTTAGGAGTATAGCGATTCATGTCTTGTTGACGTGAATTTTGTATCTGTTTACTTCACAAATGTCAAAGTAGAATTGACATTTGCAAAAATTATAGCATCTTTCGATAGGGTGATGACTTTTGCGCCACCTTGTATATAGTATTACGAACGGTCGAAATGTCCCGCTTATCTTAAATGTTTCAAGAGGTGGCCATTATGCCGTTGGGTCTCCACTAAATGACAAATGCGATAAACAAACGTCGCTGGGATGAAGATAAAGGCCGCAAAGGCAAAAATGATGACCTTATATTCTACCTTTAGCACTCTAGGAAAACCGGTACAGAAAGTTTAACGTTTGCAGTGCCTTGCAAATATTGTCTAAGCCGAAAGCGGAACTGAGCAAAAATAAGCTGCTTTTTGTACTTTCTGCAGGACTTGAAAAATCTCCTGATACTACTCGTATCAGAAAAAAGAACTACAAGCATGTTTTATGGTCGTATATGCATGAAGCGTGCATGAAGTGCGGAAAGGTGTAGTCATCAGTGGATCGGACATTACCACTTCGGAGATTACTTCAGGATGTACTTGGTCCTCAATCAATAGGCCTCTCGAGTTATAGCGCTCCCGGGCCAAGTCCCTTCAATTATCCATTCCAAGATGATTGATATTCGCTTCCACTAGTGCGCGCTACTTAAGGCGAGGTCAACTCTGCTGCGATGTCCTTCGGGTTAGCAAACAAAGACTTTTTAGGCTGGAGACTTATTCCACCGTTCATTCACCACCATGTTTATTTGAGCACCCTCAAAATTTCTTATCGACTTTAGCTCAAAATACACTATAGTGGGCCATATAAAGAGTTTGTCATGCTGACTGACTGTCACCCACTGTACGCCCTCGTTCTGAGGTTCAGTCGTATTTGACAGTATATCATTGTGTTGCTATTTTTTTCTTTCTCAACACACACACTTTCAAAGTTCGCGAGACCCGTAACCGCTGTCTGCCACGAGGTAAATATGTAAGTGCAATTGGCGTGCAACGCAGGTTGCCGCCGCTCAATGCGTACGTTAAACGTACAACACCTAGAGGCCAGTGGATCGGATATATGTATACCTATGGTATGCTCCTGAAAAGCGACAAATCTATTGCTCCATGCTATAAAACCAAAAACAGAGGAAGAATAGGTCGAAGGAGACATCATACATGGCGCAGAGCAGTTGAAGGGGTCTCACAACAATTAAGGATGAATTAGAAAAAGTTGAAGCATATAAACTGAAAAGAGCACGATGGCGCTTAGGCACAGTGGAGACTTTAGGACATACAAGGGGAAAATAATATTACATGCTTTTGGATACTAATTATCCGTACACGAACCCTGACTTCAACACGGTTGTGATTAGAGTCAATATTGATAGTTTAGATAGCTCTGACAATTAAAGTAATTGAAGAGTACACAGACTCAATTGCAGTACTATCAATGTGGTTAATGGAAGATTATCTACATATAACCCATTGCTTGTGTAGGTGACACGATGAGGTTAGTTCTACGTAAACAAAAAATATTGTGTAAGTTTATAATTGAGTCTGATGAGATAAAGACTGAGGTTTTGTCACGATATTCGTGAAGCAATATTTCCTTCACTTCTTTCAATTGTCGTAAACCGTTCAATCGTAATGCAGAAGTTCAAAACTTAATCTGGCAATTATGAGCCTACATTTATATATTTCTAAATGTTACTCAACATATTCCTCATAGCTGACTCATGTTCAACTGCGCATAGTCTTTTAATGGTCCTAACATTCCACAAACGGATTCTAAGTTCAATGTCCTTTATTTACTTATTATAGTCATCAAGACATCGTAAGATATTATTGTATTAATCGTTGAAATATCTATCGTATGCATATAACTATTTATATCTAATACTAACATTTCTGCATGTCCATTGTTACTATGCCGTTGTGTACTTGGCTAAATTCGGGAGCCATCCTAAATTCCGCTCTATTTCGAATCATCTCATTCGTAAGGTCAAAAGTTTGCTAGTATTTTCGGATTTGAGTTTGTTCAGGCTTCTTCTCCGAACTTTGACTGGAGCTATGTTTTCTATCCTTTTTGGATTGGATTTTCCGATTAACTGCGTTGTACACGAAAATATAAATGGATTCGCTTAGCCTGAAGTTTGTCCACTTTCGATTTCTTAACTTGGAAACTTCCGCGAATACGGGTATGCCAGGTCACGCTGATTGCTTTCGACAGAGCCTAAGTTTTTAAATTGTTCGCACATCGTGCACCACTTAGCAAAACGCAAAAGTAGATAGTCTGTCTTAGAACAACTAATTCGTAACCCGTCGCCTAAAGTGCTAATACGTCCCTGACAGCGCCATCATCGGCAATTGAGTAATGCAAATAGACTTGCAACTTTAATAGATAATAGAAAAGATTGCGAGATATCTCCATTTACTTGTTGACTCTTTGCAACATTCACCCGATTTTGTGCAATAACTTAAGTACACTTTTTCTTTAACGTACTTACTGGAATAGGGATAGGCGGATTACAGCTCTGAGATCTTATCAAATGTTTGCTTGTCAATTAAATTTAAGAAACTTTCCTGTCGAGTGAAGCAAATCACATGTTTTTTTGTTTGTTTTAGAATCCAAGTCATGCATTCGTTATGAAAAGCCATTCCTCCGTTATTTACTGATTATGCGAAGGCCTTCCAAAGAGTGTCATTATATCTAATAGAGAAAAAACAAACATACATTAACAACTCAAACAAACTGGCTAAATTGAACCGATCGCGTTCGTTTTAAATATGTATATCCCACTCAATAATTCAAACAGTATGCCGCTAACAGTAATTAATTCGGTCAGTGCACACACCTTTAAAATGACGTAAAGCTCCCTAGATAAGTATAGTGATACGATGCGTGATTAGCCTCCAAACAGCAGAATTATTTATTTTCGATTCATCACAATAGACAACACGTCTACTGATAAGATAAACCGGGATCGCATTGGCAGTGACATACGATTACGAAAACCCATTTCGTACTCGTATATTGATTCTAAACGCTTCGTGTTTGATAAATATATTAGTCTTGTACACATGATACTTTTATTCGTACCTTTCACGGACTTGATTCTCAGATAAACATTTTTTTATTTTGTCTACGGATAGATGAGAGTAGGGGTAGAGTTGTTACATACTATGCACACTTTTTACTTAATAAATAGGGGTATACGCTTATAAAACAAACGGCTGAGCCGTGACGAGATACCAGGAAGTGGGATTTGTTGGGCGTGTAAAGTAAATTTAATTTACATTCTAACTACTACTTTAAAACTAAAAATGTCATTCGAATGAAGAGTAGAAAGACATGGGATATGGAAGTCTTTCTTAAGTACTTTGTTCAATCGCTTTCTGTTTTGTCTATTTTGGAATAGTCTTCAGTGCCGTACTGATTCCTGAGTGAGTTTTGATGCGTCCAACCTGAATATTTATTCCTGTTTCCTTCGGAATGGAATGCGATCCAAGAGAGCGTGTGTTATGCTTCCCGGTATTCTCTGATGCTTGTTAATCAACTGTTCCAGCTGAAGAGCAACCTACAAAGAAAAAACACATATATGTATGCACATAGGTATAGCCAAAAAAAAAAAAACGAGCTCTATTTTAAGAGATTAGCCACAACTTAAACTCACCTTAATTTGCAATTCTTCTGGTGTTACATCCGGTTCATACGGAATCGGTTTACCTAGAATCGAACGAAATTTCACTGGGAATCCGCCATAAATTGGGCATACTGGTATTTTTATTGCATTGTACAGCCAAAGGAACTGCCGCCGGAAGATGCCAACTTGTCTAAAACCTTCGCGTAAATTTTGCGTGAAAAATGGAATAATTGGAACTTTGGCTTCTATGGCAACCTTAGCAAAACCAACACGGTTTCTCCAGAGTAACTCATAATAATGATCGCCAAATTGTGCTTCATATACACCGCCAGGGGAAATGGCTAACAGATTGCCTTCTTTAAGAATGCTACTACAGGATTGCACTGTTCCAGGGCTGATGTGAAATGCATCTGCTAAAAGTCCCCAACCAGGTAGTTTAAAGAGAAAACGATCACCGACTGTGTAGATGAGACGATCTCGTTGCAGCAAAACACGTGAGTTGAAGTAGTACATGTCGATAGGAATTGCACCATGATAGTAGACAATTAGTGCTGGTCCTTCTTGGGGGAGGTTTTCCATACCTATTACTTCGTAGCCATGGTATATTCGTGCGTGAGCATCCCAAATGGCAGCAACTAGTTTTCGGCCAATGTGCCAGAAATTACGGTCTGTTGCGACGGCACGCATGATCACTTGTCTGCAAAAAGAAAGAATTGGGAATAAGTTATAGAGAAATATCAGAAAATTTGTGATTTCTAATGCAATTGAGGTGGGATGCCGGTATATGCGTGTCACAGTCCTGGTATTATTATTCGTGTCAAATGGGTCCATGCAATACAACACCATCCGCGTTGTCCTACGCTAAAAAGAGTCATCATCATTCATTAGAAGACAAAACCTACACGACAAAACCTCCTAAAGCTGGTCTATTCCGAGCATGGTGATTTGGTCAGAGTATCTCGGAACTGTCCCTGTGGTATTGTCGCCTATTGGTACCGACAATTAAGGCATTATTTGTAGGGACATGTTACAGATAAATCCACAGTGCACTGTCTGTACACTGTCTAACTCTACCGCATATTTCCCTTACGAGGACATTAGCTATTTCGTTTTTAACGCAATTCAGCACCACCTCATTGACAAGTCAACTGTATGTGTGTTGAAATTGCTTCTCCGAAGTTCAATGTAAATTATTCCCAGAAAATGGATTTGTATTATATGTCCGGATCTTCCCCATGCGTCTCGTTCATGATGACTGCCGAGGCAATTAGCGTTGAACTAAATCTAAAAGTCGTAGACTTGGATGCCACATTGGTGGACAATGGATTGGTCCACTGGGAGTCCCGAACCATCACTGTTTACTTAGTTACTTGGCGCCCTTTATCCCAAGTGTCCTAAGAAGGGTGATGTTATTAACCAGTGTTTGTATGGTTCTACATCTCACATCTTTCACACATCTTTCGCAAATCTTCGTGAAAGTACCCGCCAAAAAAGAAAACTTCAAGAAGATGGAAGAAGCTTTTGGGTTCTTGAACATATTCCTGGAGGGACAACAGTATGCCGCTGGCGATAGCCTTACCTTGGTTGATATTTTGTCGGTCTCTGCTTACGAAGTTGCCAAATTCGACAACAGCAAGTACCCCAATATTCAGAAATGGTACAAGTTTGAGCAGGATGTAATATCCGGTTATAACCTCTTCCTAAAGGGAATGGAGGAGTTCAAAAAGTTCTTCAACTAGATTTATGATAAATACGATGTCTTAAATTAAACAAAAACTGGTGCGTCAGTGATTGTTTGATTGTGTCATGATAAAAGTTGCCTTGCCTTGCTACCTTTGTATACTCTCGTCTAAATTCGTTTACCAGTTAACTGTCCTTTGGTTGAGGTGTTTCTAGGTGCAAACATTCACTTAGGGCTATGTCTCTGATAATTTATTAGTTCCGATCTTGGCTTTCAGTTCTTCGTTGCAAGCCAATAATTCGTTGATGCTATTTCTTGCTAGTGCTCATGCAGTGGTCGCATACATGATTGACTTGTCTATAGTCGCTAGGATGTTTCGAATCAGTTGTTCGATTTCTTTGATGTTCGAAAGGCATTCTTTAAAGAATTTAAAGACAATACTACAAAATACTAATAAAAGGCTTTGATTCTTTTAAATGCCCTCCGACTCGTAGTACCAGACACTATATTTTTACAGTTGATGATGCCACAGATTGACGTCTTTAAGGGTGATGCTACAGCGATATCACAGTATATCCCATTGTGTTAGCTCTTCTTAGCGTTTTCTTTCGTTGTTTTAGGTAAGCCTGCCCGAAAAACTTTTATTTGTGTAATTTTCCTGTTACAGTGTACTTAGGTCCAACGACCTGGTTATGTCGTAGAAGAGGTTCGAAATGCTGCATGGGTCGCATGGGTCGTGGTTCGTTTGTTTTCTGAGGCCGTACTGGCGACTTCTGTTTTCTCCCTGGGTGTACTGCTGTATTCCTCATGTAGCTATATCGAATACAAATATTTTGCTGTTTCTTAACGTGCTGAATATACAACGTAGCCTATATATGTTGGTTAGGGGCCTTGTTTCCTTTCACTGTTCCAGCAGTTTTCTATTGCGATCGGAACTTAGTTGCTACTAGTCTGGCCATGCTAATATTTGTGAAGATCCATTTCGAGAGTATTGTTATTCCTGCTCGAAATTCTTCCTTTATAATAGGTTACTCGCTCCTATTTTTTCTCTCACAATGCTGAGCATTTGTAACTCGGGAAAAGCTGCTGATTACCGTATTAATGACGCACAGACAATGATGCAGATAATGGGTGACGTGACTCTTTATAAGACCTTAATAACCCCAGTCCTGGTCTATGGCGCAGAGCCACGGACTTTCTTAAAAATGGACGAGGGTGCTCTTGGCTGCCTTGGGAGGAAAATTCGTTGGGTGATTTTCTGTCCCGTCTGCATAGACGGTGAGTGGAGGAGGAGATACAACGGCGAACTGTACGGGCTGTACAGCGACAGCGACATATCATCATTTGCAAACATTACTGACATTCTACTGAAGTGACACCTAAACTTCGCAAACTGTATAATGGCTTCCGTCTGGAACTACATATAATACAACCGTTAGTTTATTGTAGATTGCCTACAATAAATAGGCATTCGCCTGTCTTTAAATGTGCTAAAAATGATTTGTTCGCAGTCAGCTCATTCGCGATTCGCTGAGCTGTGAATAGACCTTAAGACATTGACAACTGAAATTGTGCCTGCGTCAACTACAGAGGCATGAATCAGATCCGTAGGTGGGTATACTAATAAACTATGGAGATATGACACTTTATGATATACGATGGAAAAACTTATAATAAAATTTTTAAACAACAGGCAGTATCGAACGGTGTTATGGAAGTGAAAATACATGAACACACTCTTCTTCGGCTGCTATGTCGTGGCGGGAAGGCTGATGAGCTTTTCACAACATAGACGTCCTGACTCGACGTAAAGCTGTCGAAGATCTTAAGGGCTTATAATCCAAGTGATTGGGAAAAGTGCGTTTTTAACAACTTGTTCCGCGAAAAGAAATAGATAGGGCATGCTTCAAAAGAGACACGATCTGAACGGCTACTCTCTAAGGGGCAGTTGAAAAGAAGAATATGTAAGGGTAATGCACCGTACAAAGAGATGGAAAGTGCGGTCGAATTCGCAAGCCGAACAGCCGAATTTCTTCAGCGGTGACGGCAAAGAGGAACAGATCTTCGGAAATGACACCCAAGAAAAACTGATGAAACTCTCGCAACTGAAGCGGCCTCTTGTCAACGATTTTTCCCCCCGGCACAATCGATGAAACCAGCGCTGAAATCAGCAAAGGCTTCAGTTCCAATGTACAGAAAATACCGGCTTTAATTGCACACTATGAGCACAAGCAAAGGTGGTAGTTCCGGTGGACGGAAGTTCGCTTGAAACCGATGCTGCAACCAGCATAGGTTGCACTTAATCCTGTGCTTAGAAACACAGGGCTAGGAAAGGAATGCAATCGGGTCTCCACTAAAACGATTATTATTCTATTTTTGAAGGACAAGAATTATAAATTTTACTCCTCGTTCTGATGGCAAATGTGAATTATCTGCGTCTGTAACTGCTAAGTAATGCTTAGGGCCCTATTGACCTCTGACACCAGTTCAAAGTTATTTTGAGAATGATAGGCACCTCTGAATACAGTCCAACTGCGTTGGAACTTCCTGGGTAATCGATTAGGACTTTCATTGACAGTTGGGTTCTGAGTAAGCATGACTGCAGATAGCATGAGTCTAGAGAATACCGATAAGGGAAACGAACACACCTTGACGTCCCTTAAGTTTCAGCGGCTTTCCTGCAGTAGGAACAAATTTTGTAGACTGCCTTCTGGCATGTACACTTATATTATATACCTAAGTGTGCTCCAATAATAACGTGAAGGAATAAAAAAAAAACAATTATTTTGGGGACGAGGCATGGATGAAAATCGGATACCTTGGACTTAAATGGCTTATGGTTCTATGTAATAAAAGTATAAGAGATGACAGGACGCGTTATTCGCTGCACTATATAAGGGCTAAGGCAACGCGTCAAGGTTTAATAACTACCGGACGATGAAGCTATAGTCGCACACTGTGAGCAAGTTCTAGGCAGTTGCCAGCGCAATATAATCCAATTCCATAACAGTCAAAGTTGCTTCCTGAAAAGTAAGATGAAGAAACATCGCAATATTGCGAAAAATTTGTGATATAATGCTTAAAGTTGGAGAAAACATTCTCAAAAATATTAAAAAGGACCAGAAAAGTATTTCAGAATGTTACGCAACATGCGCACAGCGGAAGTAACCGGAATTAAATTTGGAGTACAACAAGACAGTGTTCAAAGTCGGTTGCCTTTTAATACTGTGCAAGATTTTCTATTAAAACATCACATCCACGAGAAGACTAAGACTGGTATTACAGGAGACGTGAAAGCATATCCAATGGCAGTTTATATCACCATCCACCTGATACCTATCGTCATCAAAAAAGGTTAAAACACAACTAAAAACACCGCATTTCAACCGTCGGCTCAGCATATTGGCTAACATAACAGCAGCAGAAGAGGAAGAAGAAATTTTAAATGCTGTAAGAAAGCAGTCATCTATGAGCATCAGAAGGCTTGCAGAACAGTTGCAAACTCCAAGAACTACAATCCCCTTTCGTTATACGCCCGTACAGGAACTTTTGCCAGGGGACTTCCAAAAAAGGATTGAATTTTGCCAATGGCTGCTGCATCAACGAAATGAGAATGAGCAGTTTATTCAAAAAAATTTATGGACTGATGAAGCCCAGTGTACGAGAACAGAGTTTACACTTTTAGGCAGTGTCTAATCCTGAATTAACACGAACAACATCTTCTCAAAGATAAAGATTCAGTTGAAATGCAGATGTTTTTCTTAACTGTATACCATTTTACAGAAGGTTTAGCGTTAATGTCTGGGCCGGTATATTGGGTAGAATCTTAATCGGGCCATTCATACTTCCACATGTCTTAAATTCAACATTCTATTTAGAATTTTTGAGAGACCAGTCGTCGGAACTCCTGGAAAATGTTCCTCTTGCTCAGAGGCAAAGTGGAGCTCCTTGCCATTCTAGCAATAATAAAAATAATAAAAATTTAATGGACGGTGGATTGGCCGATTGGCATAACGCCAATGGATTTTTTTTTCTGGAGAGCCATAAAAGAAAGAGTCTATTTGACTGAGATTTCAAGTCGAGAAGAGCTCCAAGAGAGAATAAATACAGTGGCAGAGCAGCTAAGAGGCATTTTACCAAACATTAATTTGCAGTCTGAAATCATCAAACGCGCTAGAAAGGGCATCCAAAGGCACGGGCAACATTTCGAAAATTTACTATAAAAGCGTCTTGAAATCATAAAGCGTAACGGTCCCTTTTAGCACCACAAAAACTATTTAAAGGGATATTAAATTAATTTTGTGACCCATTTGCTGAATAAAATAAGTAGACACCCCCCTGCAATACAATTTTTTGCATGCCATAACTTCAGGAATCTTCAGATATCAAGACGAAAACCTACACTGGGATACCATGTATGTATGCAACTGATCGCCTTTAATCCTGCCCTCACAAGATCGAACAAACTTGGCAACTAGAAACCTACTTTTTCTTACCTAGAGCTGGTTTTAATAAGAATGACTCCGCATTTTTATTAACTATCGCCGTTCACCTTAGTGTATAGGTGAACCCATTTTAACCCTGATCTTTTAAGACTGCGACAAGTATTGCTCCCCTCTCGCATGAAATTGTTTGTGTATTACTTATCTTCAAACTTCGCTGGCGATAAATGTTCCCAGGTCGATCTAATTTCAATTATACACTTGAAGCTCTGATATCTGATTCTCTACTCTTCTGCTTGTGACGTGTTAATTGAAACAATCAGCAAAAGCTTATGGGAATAGATATACTCGTACCTACACATATTTAAAAACATCTCTGACGATGACTTCAACCAAAAAGGTGTTGCTTGGTGTGGTTCAATTGCAACGACACTAAAAAGTTAAACATTCCGACTCCCGGCGTTGCTGAATTCTTGTAACTTGAGGATTAAAACTTCCTGTTTATGGCAGCAAAATCCAATCCAGAACCTCTTGACATTTGACACTCATCACCATCATCACCTGATTTTCGGACTCGAATTTTCTATTTTTGCTTACCTGTGCACTTTGTATACAAATAATACAATAAACGATATGTAAATTAATGCCACAAATACCATGGGCAAAAGGAATGTTACAATTAACGGCATCAAAATTCTGTACAGCCATAGCGAGTAATCCAAGTCGATGTAGGAAGCTGTTAAGTAAAAGAAACATCCATCAACTAATTACACCACATTCTCTATAAAAGAGATAATTAGAAAAATGCGGAACACTTCTCATTTAACGTGTCTTTGGTTCCTGGTCTTACTTACAAAGAAACTCTTGAATGTTTGTGGTAAAATTTTGAAAAAGTTCCATTGTTGTTTAGTTTTTCTCCAGGAACTTAGTAGAAATACATATACAAAAAAAAAACAATTTCACTTCAAATTGGAACTGATTTGAGTTTGAATTTAACTTTTTTGTGCTGAAGATTATAACTCATTTCACGTCATATGTTGTGATATGTTTACAATTTTTTTTTCTCCTCTTCTCTTCTTTTTTGTGGAAATTTATTCACTGTTCAATGCAAAATCCGAATGACTTGCCTTGGGCTTGTGTACTTTTTTTTTCCTCATTCCGCTTCTGACAGGTTGAAATGGTAAATAGAAAAAAAGTAACAACAAAATTGAGGGCTGTGATGACAGTTGGGTTAGAGGACTGTGTTCAGAGATATACCACTTGCCCGTTGTATTGAATAAAAATAACGTTATGGCATAATGGTAATAAGATATTGGTATTAGCCAACATACGTAATTTTATGTAGTTGGTTTATGTTTAGATAGGAAAAAACTAAAAAAAAAGAATATGTCTGGTTTCTTTAGGCAAATTTGCGTTAATCTTCCAAGCGGATACATATGTTACAACAATGTATGAAACAGGTGATAGGGGTGAAGTTTCTGCAACTGTAGCGACGCGGACGGTTCTGATTAAGTCCTTGCTGAACTGTCTCGCCACTTTTAACTTATGGCGTTTTCGTTTGAGCTGTCAGAAGGTTGTTTTTTTGTTGATATCATTTGATTTTTATTTAAATGGAACACTAAAAACAGAAATCTAGTTTGACACAATATACTATTTATTTGACGTTTATACATGTGTTAGTACATTTTGACATAAAATCCAGGAGAGAAATTTTAATTCTGAAATTAGAACGAGAAGCAAAATTTTGTTTCTGAAGAAATGAAATGGTTTTATATCACTTTTATGCTCCGGAGCACGAAAAAATCCGAATCTTGTCTGTTACAATTGGGTCATGGGAAGTGACATGGACTATAAACTTGCTAGACAGAATCTGAGCTTGCATTGGTCTGGCATTATTGGCGGTTGTGCTTCTTCTGGGAAGAATTTAAGGTACTCGTAGTATTACTCTCCAGAATACCGTCGAACGAAATAAATGGTTACCGAATCCTCGTACAGATCAGCGATTTTCCTGCTGTCCCTGTGCAGCCTTTGTGTAACTTCCGGCTTACGATCGCATTAAGCTACTGATACTAGGTGGGGACGCATTGTGTGCTTGTAATGCAGGCACTTTATAGATGAAATTTAATTAATAGGAAAATACAAGAAACATAGTGAATGAGTTCCTTGTCTGAACTCTCTGTTACGATGGAAATAAAATGAAAAGAAGATAACAATTTTACTCTCCCGGCTAATTATAGACAATGTGCCATCATGGTATCTATTTTATAGTACAAAAAGATTCCGACATTAACAGGAACATTTTTAGAACCAATAGTTTTCAAAGGAACAGAAGACATTAGCATAATCCGCAGCAATACCAATTTTACAGTAAGATCGAAATTCTATGGGCTTCTACCTTTTGCATTTAATGTTAATTGAGAAGTCCACGTGCCTCACCTAGATTTTTGACAGAGGATAAGAAATAAATATCAATGGCAACTTACGGGTTTTGTGTGATTAAGATAGACACTGAGCGGCGTCAGCTTGGCGATGTCCAGTGCTGTAATTATGACTACATGTTGATTGTGTAGTAGATTATGACTACACCCGTACTCGGTGTCCTCGGTGCCCTAATGTTAAGAAGAAGAAAATAGCAACAATATAATGTCCAGTAAGAAATGACTGAACCTCAGAAGGAAGACGTACAGAATTCGCGTTACTCAATCAACAGTAGCGTCAACAGCCAGCATGCCAGATTCCTCATATGAGCTACTTACTTGGAATTGTGCTCTATAGATATTTTTCAGGACTAGTAATGATTTGGAAAGATATAGTGGCAGATGAAATCTTTATGGGCCAAGGACAGCTCTTATATTCTCGAAGCAGGTTATTGGTTTCAAAATATCTGGCCACTTCTCCTCAGGGAGGTTCGGGTAGTGCCTGGGGCCCTCGCTGCTCCGTGAAGGTCGGCAAACATTTTACGGAGACAAAAACGGATCTCGACAAAGTGATGCGTTACCATGTAATGTCTTCAACATCGTACTTAAGAAAATTATGCGAAATTCGCAAGCCAATACCAAGTGTATAATTGTCTAAAAGTCTATGTAACTATTTGCACACGCTGTTGACACTGATATCAGTTACAGAGCACAGCGGGCTGCTACCGGTGCCTTTGCAAGCAATAAAGGAAAGCGTCAAAAATTGGTTATGCTGTGCAAAAGGAATAAATCAAGTATACTCGTATGTTGTTAGAGCTTCACAATGGATAGAAATTACTTTAAGGTAGTTATGGACTTTGTATATCGTGACTGCGCTAATTAAGTAGTAATTTTAATAAGACCCTCATCATTTTAGTCCTGCTCTATACCGTAAGCGCTTGAAAGTTAACGGAAGCGGATGAATATATCTACAACGGTTTTGAAGGCGAGATTCTTAGAATATTTTTGGCCCCGTTTGAGATAGTAGAGCTTTGAAGGAGGGACGAGACATAACAATGAACTCTACGAGTTGTACAGCGACATAGAGTTGGTCAGAAATCCCGTCATACAAGACGGCTGAGATGGCTAGGACATGTAGAGCAAATTAATGCTCTGGCTTGGAGAGTGTTCGAATCCTACCCTACCATCTTGGAGTACGTAACTTGAGGCAGCCCATTAATCGAACCGTTGCGTCGACGTATTCAACTGGCAGCCGGATAGAATATACGCCTTCTTATGGGAGGAGTTCCATAAGCAACTCATATGACGTATACGACAGATAAAGTAGGTTAACTTTCTACTTTTTTATCCGTTGAGTCTGTTGGATGTTCTCACATTAACGCATTGAATTTCTCACATTCACATATTGAAGTTCGTGAATTCAAAAATTGAGTGTAGACAAACTGTCATAGCTTCAAAAGAAAACACTGTCAATGTAAGTCATTCCCGTTAAATATATCAACGTCAACCTATCCGTCAACGTAATGGATGCAACTGATTCTATGAGACGGACCCTTAACTGAAGAAATTTATTTGATGAGAGCTAGTTCCACTTGGACTGTAAAGTGGGAGACAGACTGCTGGTATTAATACTACAACCCCTGACAGAGAGCTTTTCGTAGTACACGCTGATTTTCGCGTAACGTAGTATACTTTGACGTTTCTATTGTTTCGTATTTGGATAAAATAGTTCTTTTCGAATCCATTGTACAAAATGAATGCTATACTTTTTCACTGTGATTATTTGCTGTGAACTGTCAAAGAATCTACAAAGAATCGCCAACAGAACGAAAGAGGTGTTGCAATCAGTAAGAAGGTGGTAAACCACCAATAAATACCGGGTATGTTTCGTGGTGTACTAGCTTTTAACTCGCGGAATCAAAAGTATATATTAGCAGAAGGATATTATTTAATGCAGATTGCCAATTCTGGATTAGGAACTTAGTCTTCGAGTAACTCCAACAGTGTGAATTTCAACAGTAAATTTATATTCTACACCAGAACCTCTAGAGCTCTTGCCGACATACATATGCATTCGTAAAACTCGAGATCCGCTAGACCCGGCAGCAGCGCGTAGATTTGATCTAAACGCATAGGCAATTCCTGTACTTGACGTTTTACATGATGAGCTATCTGCTCTTGGCTTTTTTTTTGTAGATAGAGAGAGAGAGATCAAAAGATGTTTGGGCTCAGCGGTTATTCTTTCCATGGGTGGGATCCAACAGTTAATGGGAGACTAAGTTAATAGTGTAAATTAACATTCATCTGGCATGAATTTGGTTGCCTGATTTTTGGGCGCAGTTGGGGTTCAACGCCGAACCGTCCGATTGGGAAGCCAATACACTACCATTTGAGTCACGCCACCCACAGTAGTATAGCCAGCATATTAAATACAGATTCCGGTGCTATAGGCGCTGGGGCCTTAGAAGCTACCTTTGTTTGTTATATAGTACAATACTTCATCCACTTGTGGCCATTTGGGCGTAGGTAATTTGAGCAGTGAAGGACGGAACTCGAATGCAGACGCGTGGACGTTTAACTTCCACTTTTCGATGCGCAGCGATTTGTTTTCGGCATAGTTTGGCTCGTGATATTTTTTAAATAGGAATATAGACGCCTTAATTCGTTTTGAAACACCAAATGCTTTAAATTCACAAAACGAATTCGTTGGGGTAATCAAGCGAATACTGTTGAATTGCTGACAAGTCAAATGACATTATTTTTTTTTACCCAAATCCCCCTATTGGAACAGCAAGAAGTATGAAATAAATTCCACATATAATCCCAAATAAATTCTAGAGAGAAGAATTCCTATTTTATGACCTAGCACAATTCAAATTGTCATATTTAAAAAAATATATTCTCCAAGTTTACAATCTCTCCTAAACGCAGCCCTTTCTCCCTACGTGCCATTTGACAGTGTAGATATTTTCCTTTGAAACTCTCCACAGCGTCAGCTGTCACAACAATTCAAAATCAACCAACCGCATCGTCCACCGACCGAGCGGAGAATGTTCATCTCTCTGTCTATCATTCGGAATAAAATTGCAGTAGCATACAAACGGCGAACAAGGACGGGCGTTCTTTATTTTAAATTTTTTGTTGCCCGATCATGTAAAATTGCATTTTCTTCGAACCCAAACTTTTGTTATTATTTTGCTCTTTTGTTTTTTTTTTTCTTTAAACGAAGCCTTTTTTATTTAACAAATATACAAAACGACCCAAACACGGTCTGTGGTTGATAAATCGAAAATCTCCTCGAAAGAATTTCACGGTTAATTTCGAAAAAAAAACAAGTTTTTTGCGAAATAAGATAAAAAAAGTGAGAAAAATAAAACAAACTCGCGCTAGTGTGTAGTTAGAGTTGTGAGTGTACTCCCTCATCGTTGTCGGTTCAAAGGAAAATTACTACCACAAGTCTCGGGCTCAAAAAAAAAAAAAAAACTTCCAGAGAAGCCCCAGGAGTAAAGCACGACTGAAATTAGTTTGGGATTCTGCATGCACCAAGCCACCGAGTAGTGTCCCTAACTGGCCTACGCAAAATTAATAATTTTCCAAATAAACAATCAAACGTAAGTACCTCCGAGAAAGGAGGAAACTGTTCAATCGTTACCAATTAAATAAATTTAACCTTTCGTCGTAAGTAAATAAATACGAATACAATAGATGGAGTGTGTTAAGTTTTTAACTTTATTACCTTGTTTGGATTGTTTTTTGTTTTTTTTTTTCTTTTAGATTGTGTACACTGTACATAGAGCTACGATGTGTTGTGTGCCAATTAAAATAACAATGACCTCAATCAATTGAAACTCGGTTCTGTGATCTCTGGGACTTGGCTTTTTGCAAGTACATACCTATAACGAATTCACTTAACACAAATTCTAATTGTTGTTTTCGGCAAATTGGCCAGATTGATGGTGTGTCGCTTTGACGGGGAAATTTATGAACACACGCAATGTATCCGGAGTGTGTGCCACTTGTGGGCAAGAAGCGGGAGGAAGCAATAGTACGAGTACATAGTACTTTCTTACAGACTGGTTAGAAATTTACTGGTTAGAAAATGCAAAAGAGCTTACCTATGATCCTAGTCAGAGTTTAAGGTATGTCTAGCTTGGCATGGTGTGCGGACGATGTAGATATGCACGATGTACCATGCTAGAGGTAGGTTGGAGGATTTAAGATTAATGTTATTTTTTCTTTTGCCTGCCTTTCTATGAAATGGGATAGGAAAACTGATAATCGGAGGAAAGAGTTTATTGCTAAAAGCAAATAATAACGAGTGCACACAAATATAGACGGCTTTACCCATCCCCAAGGCCCCACTTGGTTGACTCTCATAACCTAAGGAGCACACAAACGCTTTGAAGGTCCTTAGCATTAGAAATCGGCAACCTGTTTTAGGCAGGCCTTCCCGGCTCTTTGGCAATTTAACTGGTTTGGGAAAATTCTCTACATGCAGATCTACAAATGTATGTATGTTATGTGAATCGATTTATAGTATTCCTGTAGTTGATGCTACCGAATTATGTTGTTGAAGCCAGCAGGAAGTTTTAGCATACTCGTACATTGTTATCATTCGATGAGCAAGTTTTACAGCATTCATAGCTGTGTTTAACTGTAATAGCGATGTTCAAGCTAAAAGCCGTCTCAAAGCAAAGAGAACTACGTGTCCTATTTGCTTAATTGTATTCAATTCGTTTGCAAAATTTCTTAATATCTGAAACCAACAGTTCTACTGCAGTTTTCTCGTCTTTTGTTTTGTTAACCACTGAAATATGAAGTGCAACTGCATTGCTTCTATGACATTTGTGGGGTTGGTTAAATACTTCAGAGCTTAGTATCATCCTGTAGGCTGTAACGGGTGACACCGTTAGTGAGGCCAAGAATTTATTGACATATTTACATTTGAGATATCTTCTTTGAACTTGGGCTGGAAATTAAGTTTTTGTTGCCATTTAGACAGGATTCTTCGACGGAAAATTTTGTTAAAACAGCTTACTCTCTAATCGATTTTTTTTAATGTCGAGACTTTCGTCTATTGTACATCGCCTTGTTCAAAACGTTTACTTTTAAAATGATAAATAGAAGGTTTACCAATAGGGACTTGCGGGTTTTGACAGTTGATAGCGATTATATTGTTGAAGCTACATCTGTCAAATTGGCTGTCGTTTAGTCAGTCTCTTTAGCCAAATCACCATGGAAGGACATAGCGTTCAACAACACGTGATAGAATTGTATTATCAAAATGGGTGTTCTGTTCGGACAACGTTCAGCGCGCTTCGAACATTCTACGGTCGCCATAATCGTACTACCGAGAGCACTATTCGCAGTGTGGTGGATATATTTAAGGCCACTGGTTCAGTAAACGATAAACCAACACCCGTACGTCGACGAAACGCAAGATCTGCCGAAAACAACGCCGCTGTCCGTGAGAGTGTGCAGGAAAATCCGATTTAGTCGATTTCGGGTTGCTTACATGAACTCGGCCTTTCACAGACCACAACTTGGCGAATTTTGCGTCGGGACTTGGGCCTGCACCCGTACTGCCCCTAATTTTCATCGAAAAATCATCTTCAGCGATGATGTGTATTTCTGGATGAATGCGTACGACAACAAACAAAATTGTCGAATTTGGGACGATACGAATCGTCCAAGAAATCCCAGAGCGTCCAATGCATCCCGAAAAATCACAGTTTGGTGTGCATTTTGTGCTGGCGGCGTCAGCGGTCCATATTTCTTTGAGAACGACGTTGGCCAGGCCATCACCGTCAACAGCGAGCGCTATAGATCGATGATTGTCAACTTCTTTTGGCCTGAATTGGATGACATGGACACCAACGACATGTGGTTTTAACAGGACAGCGCTACTGCCACACAGCTCACGCCACATTGGAAATTTTGTGATGTAAACTGGCCACCGAGATCGTACGATTTGACCCCGTTAGATTTTTTATTGTGAGATTTTCTGAAGTCGCAGGTCTATGCGAATAAGCCATAAACCAAAGCGGTCCTCAAAGCCAACATAACCCATGCCATCGGTCAAATTCAACCTGATTTATGCTGGAAAATTGGACATTTCGGATGCGCGCCACGGCGGACATTTGAACGATGTTATATTCCATACATAATGGCATTGATAGGCCTTTCAAATGAATAAAAAAAATCGATGATATTTCACACACACTTTGTTTTATTTAAATCTAAAGATAGAAAGCGCTCAAAATTAAATTAATTTAAATCGATATTGCTGCCTTCAAAATTATATCCATTGACTGCAACGGTCTCAACCTCTCTGCGTTCAGCCATTTTTCCATTATCTCCCCTCGGCTGTTAAAACGCGTTTCCCGAAACGCTATTTTGAGTTACGCGAACAGGGAAAAGTCACACGGTGCCAGATCAGATAAATTTGGTGACTCTTGAAATTGTGTTGCTTTTCGCAAGAAATGTACGCATAAGCAATGCATTGTGAGATCGGGCGTTATCGTGATACAAAATCCAATTCCACAATTAAAGCCCGTTTTTGCGAATTGCCTCACGAAAACGTCTCATAACGACCAAATAATACTCCTTGTTGATGACTGTCTGGCCTTCAGGTAGAAATTCAGGGGGCACAACACCATTGTAATCAATGAAAACAGTAAGCGTTGCCTTCTGTTTTGATTGAAAACAGCGTAGCTTTTTCAGTCTTGCCTCATTTAGAGCAGGCCATTCACTCGATTGATGTCTAGTTTGCATTTCGTACTAATAAACTCTTATTGATCAGAATAAACTTTCAAAAGGATGATTGTTTACGCAAGAGACTAAAGGGCTATCATCAACGAACAAAAGTGAAGTCGTTCCGAACTCGTCAATTTACTGCTTTAATAGAAAATCTTGCACGACATTAAAAAGTATTGATCTTTGTACACTGCCTTGTTGCATTCCAACTTTAACGTGGAATACTCTACTTATTCCTGGTCTGCATTTAACTTTAGACTTAATGTCATCGCATACTATTCGTACATATCCGTGTTATTCTTAATACGCCTCGTATACATTTTGAAATTTTACTGGCGTCCATATATAACATATGATCTTTGTAAACTTTGTTAAACGATTTTTCTAAATCGATTAGGCTGAAATGCAGATCTTTTGGAGCGATGTTTCTCCATCATTATCCGTGAACTTTGAGTCTCGTCATATGTAGACCTGCCTCCCATGAAGCCTTTGTGTTATCGACGTATACGATATTCCTTTCATCGATCGGGCATTGTTGAAATTTCCTCTGTCGCCTTTGCCTCTATACAGTGGATCAAGAATGATCGCCCTCCATTACTTAGACGATCCGATACCTCTTATAATTTTATTGAACAAAATCCCCGATTTTTTCTGCCAAGATTTCCGCCTACACTTTGAAGTGCATGTGATCCGGTCCTACCGCCCTCATGCTTTTTACTGCTTCACTTACTTCAGCTTCTGTAAAATCTGCTGCGGAATTCCTATTTAAACAACGCGTCGAAATACTCTCCATCTATTGCGAATTTTGTTGGTCCCAGCTAGAAAGCGTCTTTTATCGTCTTTAAAATAATTTGACAATTGAATTTTTCGATTTTTTTTGCTCATTGTGCTCCAGCTTACCGGTTAATGCTAGTTAATTCGATGATATTGGGATAATCGGAAGAACGTAGCGTGATGTCAGCGAAAATAGGTCTAGCGGTCAACGGAGTCAAAACGTGGAAGTGTTGGGCAGAAAGTCATTCATAGAGGATACAACTTTGAGGTAGTTTGTGTCTTTTCCTTAGCTAGGCTCTGCTATTTATTTTGACACCGACGCCAAACTGAGATCAAAGCAAGAATAATTCTAAAAATGCAATTGAGTAGCTACAGTAACTTTATAGAAGACTCTTTTCTTTTCTTAGTACTGTGCTATAGAACAGAAGTATGGTCTTTTATCCCGTTTTGGGAGAAAATCTCTTTGGGTGATCGTCGATGCTGCCAGCACAAGCGGAGAAGAAAATGGTACGATGGCGAACTGTACGGGTCATATGGTGACATCCACATAGTCAGAAGAATTCGAATCCAACTAGAATGGTTGAAACATGTAGATTGGATAAGCTCCTGCGCCCTGGTGGGAGAATTTTTGAATCCACAACAGAGAAATGGTGCAGAAGAGGAACGCCTCGGCTCAGGTTGGGCGCGCTTGTATAGAGTCTGTTTGACAAAAGCGTATGGTTTAAACGAAAACAAATGCTCGACATAGAGAAAAAAAAAATGCTTTGTTTTATGTTGTCCAATCTCCTACAGTTATCGCCTTACATCTTTGTCGACAACTTACAGCCAATCTGTTTTACTTAGTCCTGCGGTAACTCTTACCGAATTCTTTTAAAAATCAGTTTAAGCTATTTTATTATTCTTACATTTTTCCCTTGGATCCACTGCTTCATAAGTCCCCAGACATTCAACACATTGACGTCATTTTACTCTCCGATGCCCGTTGTCATTTTGAAGGAGCCAATGCAAGTTTCCACGCCCGAATATCATTTCAGCAGATGTTAGCAATCTTTTGTGTGTATCGTAGGATCATATTTTAAGAATTGAAGATTACAATTTTTTTGGAATCCTGTCTCACAGAAACCGCCTTAAATATTCACTTTAGCGTGATGCTACACTCTTCCTTAGACGACAGATTGATTATGGCTAGTCCAAGTGTTGATGTTCTGCGCACTGCTCGATGATGATTATAATGGAGAAATTGAAGTGGAAATCTGCTTCCATATATAGTGTGGTGCTCATTAGGATCTACGTCGATGAAAAACAGCACATTGCTGTGATAAAAGAGCAAAATTACCTTAAGTGCCTGCTCGTGATGATGCAAAGCTGCACAGTTGTTTTTGAAATGAATCAGTCTCACACCAGATTGTTTGGACGACCAAAGGAAGTCCACCAAAATTAGTTTTAGTGCTGCGTTGTTTTATTTGAATAAATCGCAGCGGAAATTAAATACTTACTACTTGCATTCCAGGTCTTCTTCTACTCGAAGAATCGAGGGCTCTTCCATCCATTCGCTCTACATGTCCCAGCTATTTAAGGTGACTATTGTGCACTTTTTTGATCGATGTGGCAAAGTCCATCGATGTAAGGCGGGGCCAAAAATTCTTCATTCAAAACGAAAAAGGATATGTGCGTCTACCTTCGCTAACGCCGATGCTTTCGTGTCATAGGGCAGGACTGGGATGATGAGAGTGTTAATTGACAAGGACTTATTACCCAATTACCTTGCTTCACTTCTTGTTGATAGAATATACTTGGTTTTACCCTTACTCACGGCTAGATCCATCTTTGGTGTGTGTTCTACCAATGACGTCAAAGTTATCAACGTATGCAAGTGGTAGCACAGCCTTTTGGAAAAATGTGACTCTGGTGGTGATTTGGGAGTTTTCGGAATTTTCTAAAGTAAAAGTTCACATGATGCCTTAATCGGTCAGCCTTCAAATCTATAAAAAGGGAGTGAGTATCGGCTTGAACTTATTGGGTTTTATAGAGCATCTGCCGTATCTTATTAACCATTTGTGGATTTACCCCGCATAAAACCGCACTGAAAAGGGTCAATCAGTTTCTCGAGAAATGGTTTCTGGCATTCACAAAATACGGCAGGCTTGATCTAGTGATGTTAAGGAGACTGGTATCTCTATAGCGAACGCAGTTTAGACGGTTTCCTCTTTTGTGAAACAATTCCAATGCAATTGTTTTTGTCTAGATAAACCGAAAACCGATATTTCGTTGAAGAGCATGCGGCTGTACATCTATCCCTGTGGTATTCCGTCCATTTTCCCTGAAAAATTGCTCCAGTGCTCTTTTTCTTTCCAATTAACGAATTTGTAATCAGTCGTATTGACAAATATTTACAAAACTGATACATTCGGTTGCTGTATTACATCTTTACTCAACAATTCATGTCAGGTCACGAAGCCGTGATACGATTCCGGCAAATATCGTACACCAACTCGTATGGGTAATATGGCTAATTTCCAGAAAGTAGTGCTCGGCGAATCTAATGTAAAACACGAATCCCCGTGTGCATTACGTAACTCTATAAATATTTATAACTTAAGCCAACTTAAATGAAACTTTACATAATTTGGTCGTTAATGCTCTCATACGACAACATGTCGTGCTGACTCACTAGTGGATTCAAGAGAATTTGAATTTTTTCGAAAAATTATTGCATTTCGACTGCTGGCCGATGATTTGTTTGAATCGGATCGAGGCTCGATCATCAGAGTATTTGATATTCTGAAAGCTGCGTGCAGTGTTTTTGTTGTAATTCTAAATTCCACTCCGAAAATTGAATTCTCAACGGCCAAACGGGTCCAATAGAAATGCAAATTTTTGCATATTCCCCTCGCTGAATAGCTGAATACGAATGGCAGGGTGTTGTTTCTGGAATCAAATATGTACGATGAACATCAAGTCGATAATGCTGGCTAACATCCAAACAAATGGATAACAACCAAAAGCAAAACAAAAAGAGGAGAGGCAGGAGAAAAAAAAAAAAAAAATCCGGCAGCGAAATGTTGTTTATGTTATAGTCAAACCAGTATTCCCGGCATCTGCAGCAGCAGCCAGCCAGCACCCAGGCCAGGAGGAATGCCAAACACTTTCGCTTGTTTTTTTTTATTTTTTGTGTTGCCAAAGCGAGTGGAAGCACAATACGAATGGCAGTTAGATGTTTCTGCGAACATACATACATAATTCAAATCTAGAACATAACGACTACCATGATGTTGATGGTAATGATGGTGATGATGATCAGAAGAGTAGCTACACCCTTTAAGCTGCTCAACAGCAAATCCATTGTGGTACTTCATGCATAAGGTATCCGTTCTATACTCACCCCTTACACCCGTGTATTTCGTGTTTTCAGTTCGTTTTCACTTGAGAAAACAATTCGTGTTGCCCCTGGAGTCTTTCTGAGATTCTGGGATGGTTTAGCGACAAATTGTTTCTTAGTGAAGGCTCCCTAGTGTGCAGCACACACCTAGCAATTGTTTCTGAGCAGCGTTCTTAATGAATTGCTTCGCATACGTTTTCAATTGCGGTAATTTCATGTAATTACGAATAAAACAACACCGATTTACTTTAAGCTCTCCAGTTACCACTGACTTGAAGAGTCGGAGGAGCTTGAAATGAGTTTCAACTTGGCTTCAAGAAAAGGGAAATTTTAGACGACAATTTTTGGAACAGGTTTCTTGTTTTTTTGGACTTCGGATTGAGTGTCGTTTTTTGACTACTGAAGTGGTTCTCTGCTACTAACCCTTTGTTGTTTTTTTTTTTGGTTGATAGTGCAAATGTAAACCTTGGAGATAGTTGCTTCTTACTTCTATTTCAGGTAGGTGTAATTTTTTCTTTAACAACGCTTCGTTACTTAGATTTGAAAGAAGAAAAAATAAAGACCATGAAATTGGAGTAAATGGAGGCCAGTGTAAAAGTATTCGATGAAAAAGACTACTAAAACCGCAAATGAAAAATGGATTTTTTATTTGTACACACATAAAAAGATTTAAAGTGAATTGAAAAATAAAAATAGTAGAAGCACACACGAGAAAGTTTTTTTTTTGTTGTGGTAAGCCAATATGAAAAAAAAGAAGGGTTTTAATAACAGACTCAGACATGTCACATTTGGAGGATTTATTGAAGGACCCACGTGTAGTCTAAAAGCGTTTGTATTCATGAAAAAAAACATCAAGTTTTGTGTTGGTGCATGTCTTCAGGACATTCTGTGTCGGCCAATAAATTCAGAATACTTTTGTTGGTGCGAACATCTTTGGGCCTAGCGAACACCAATTTCTGCAGAAGAAAGAGTGAAAGAGTTCGAAAAATGTGAAATCCAGGCGATCAAAACGTGTTACACTGTTATAACAGGAATGCGGTTTAGAATTTTTAGCGCACATTTTAAAAATCTCAAATCGAAGCCTGGAAAGACGACCAGTGGAACATAGCATTAGGCGCGCAGTTGGTACAGCAGTTTTTGAATAACCATTTCCGAAGTCTGTTTAACAGAAAAGGTCACAAAAATATTATACGAAGCCGTTAATTGTTGTTGTGTTGTGGCGGCTGTGACTTTCGGCAAACCCATCGAAGTTGTTTTCCTTTCCGATTTTAGCATTGTAATGTTCGAGTACGATTTTAACGTTATATTCCAAACAGGCTCCTCGTAAGAGGTCATAGAACTCTTCTTTGATAGAGTCTGCCGCTTCGCCAGTAGAGACGTTGCACAATTATGCCGATATTTTAGAATGTCGCCTTGATGCAGATCACTGCCATACGATCGCTTATTATCCGCGTCCTAAAATGTACAGTCTTTGGTGAAAGATGACTATTCATCCTATTCATCCTATTCATCGTACCTTCTGGATTGCGGTAATATCTGTCTTGCACCGTGTGAGGGCCAATTCAAATTTTTGAGCAGCACCACGTGTGTACAAAGTAGGTACATTCCAGGTGGATGCCCCCAATTCATAGTCCGTCGACGTTCCGGATTGACTCAGGCTTTTCCTCTCATAGCTATACCCTGTTCAGCAAAAATCTGCAGTACGGAGAAGATAGGAATATTTGCCCCTCAATCTTTTTTCAATTTGTCAATTGCAAAAGTAAGTCTGATGGTTATCCTTCCTCCCTCGCTTTTGAAACCAAATCTTCAAGTGATCCTCCTACCATCGCCAACTTCTTTGCCACATTTTTCAAACAATCATTTGCCAACAACTCCTTCGTACCAGATCCCTGTTACTTCAATGATCTACCAAATTTCTCCATTGGACCCTTTCTCACTCAAAATTTCGATCCTGCAGTTATTGAAGAAAAGTTACTAAATCTTAAAGATGAATTTGTACCTGGCCCAGATGGACTCCCCGTCGTGTTTGTTAAAAAAAGTACTTCCAACCTGTCTCTACCCCTTTCCTACCTTTTTCGTCTATCCCTTACACAGGGAGAATTTCCCCAGATTTGGAAGGCCTCTTTTATAATCCCGATTCACAAAAAGGGATCTAAGAATGAAGTTACCAATTACCGTCCCATTGCTAAACTCTCTCATATACCCAAACTCTTTGAAAGCATTTCCATTTTATACGAAGCTTTAAGCTTCAAATGAAAGCCTTTTATTTCACCCCGACAACATGGTTTTCTAAAAGGGAGGTCAACTACCAAAAATCTAATTGAATTCGTGTCTTTTGCTCTCTCAGTCTTAGAAAATGGCAAAGAAATCGATGTTATCGCAACTGATTTCATTAAAGCGTTTGATAAGATTATTAAAATGGATTTCTTCTTACCTGTTAAACCTATATTATAGTGTTCGGTTTAGATCCGCCCTTTCTGTTCCATTCCTGGCCTCATCTGGAGTTCCACAAGGCAGTCATCTTGGCCCTCTTCTCTTCATTCTTACTACTAACGATGTTGAGAAAGTCATTAAACACTCCTCCCTCTCCTTTTACGCTGACGACATAAAATTTTTTAAAACTATTTCCTCCTGCCCTCCTTCAAGAAGACCTTGATCGGTTTTCAATCTGGTGCCTCAAAAACTGCCTAGAACTTAGGTGGGTGACCACATGGGAACTCAGTACTCTGCGTGCTGTTGACAAAACGCGCCACATGGGCATAGTACCCCGGCGTTAAATCCCGGACCCTACAAATTAATTTGTATCGTTCCCTTGATAATAATAATAATAATAATAATAACTTAATATAGTCAAATGTCAATCTATAACCTTCTCTCGTAAATGCAACCCGTCTAGTCCTCGACTTTATGTTCTCCATGGTCAACCAATTCCCCTTGTTCAGTCTCTTCAAGACCTTGGCATATTATTCGACTGTGAGCTTAATTTCCGTTCGCATATCGATAAGATGATCCTCAAAGCTAACTCATCACTTGGCTTTATTAAACGGTGGTCCAAGGAATTTTCCAACCCGTATGTAACCAGATCTCTCTATGTTACCTTTGTTCGCCCCCTGCTTGACTATGCCAGTCAAGCTTGGTCCCCCTTTCACCGAGTTCATGTTTCCCGAATCGAGGGTATTCAACGTCGATTCCTCCGATTTGCTCTCCGTGGTCTGCTGTGGAACGACCCTTTAATCTTACCTCCCTATCAGGACCGCCTCAAACTTCTAAATATGAATTCGTTAGAAGAACGTAGGAACACTGCTGACATTCTTTTCATTCATCGACTTCTCTCAGGTTCCATCGACTGTGCATTCATTTTGAACTCCATTTCCTTCAATACCAACCCCCCAATCTACGTTGTCCACGACTCTTCTATCTACCGGTCCACCGTACCTCTTATGGCTCCAACGAACCAATCTCCCGAAAGGTCAACTCAAACCTCTCCCTTTTTGATTTCCACCTGAGCACTCCTCGTCTCAAACAAGATCTCCTCCACCACTTCCCTGGTCCCTAGCTCTTAAGTCTTTCTGTTAGTTTTTAGTCCTAGTTTTTAGATTAAGCTTGTATTAAGCCAATAAATGGGGGCCTCAGCTCCCACCAAAATTAAATTAAATCTGGTTACATTGAAGTGCATAAGCACTTTACTTTTGAAAGCTCTCATAGGGATACCATGATATGCCTATTTGTTGACAGGAATTTCTGAAGTTATCTTCAGAATTTCCATAGAATTGCCATAGGATTGCCATTAGCTGTTTTGATGATATTGTGTTTTTGAAAAAAAAAAGTTATTGTATCAAACAACAAATAACAACACCCTGTAAAGGGTGAACAGATAACAACGATATGAAAAGAAAAATTAAATAAAGTAACAAAGGTGTGAGATATACGAGGGCGGGTCAATTTCTGACCTCTTTACTGAAACAGCAACACTGCTCCTGTCAACAGGCATCTGTCAGTTAACTCCTGTCAAAATTTAAACTTGCTGCGTCAGTTAGTTTGTGTTTGACAGCTATTTTTATCAGACTACTCACTAATTTGAGGAGAAAATGGAAAAAAGTGAATTTCGTGTGCTTATTAAGCATTATTTCTTGCGAAAAAAAACCATTACCGAGACCAAGGCTAAGCTTGATAAATACTGCACCATCGATTTCAATGGTAAAAAAGTGGTTTACTGAATTTCGTTGTGGCCGTACAAGCACTGAAGATGCCGAACCTCCTGGACGCCCAGTTGAGGTCTCTACACCCGAAACAATCGAAAAAATTCACGATATGGTGTTGGCCGACCGAAGATTGAAAGTGCGAGAGATTGTGGAAGCCGTAGGGATCTCGCATGGCTCAGTGGTTTCAATTTTGAATGATCACTTGGGCATGAGAAAGCTTTCCGCAAGATGGGTGCCGCGTTTGCTCACAGTCGACCGCAAACGCAATCGTGTAACAACTTCACAGGAAGGTTTGGCGTTGTTTAATCGCAATATGGAGGAGTTTTTGCGCCGTTTTGTAACCGTGGACGAAACATGGATCCATCACAACACACCAGAGAACAAACAACAGTCAAAACAGTGGGTTTCTAAGGGTGAATCGGCGCCAAAGAAGGCCAAGGTGGGTTTGTCAGCCAATAAAGTTATGGCGACTGTTTTTTGGGATGCACGCGGGATAATCCACATTGACTACCTTCAAAAGGGAAGAACAATCAATGGGGAATATTATGCCAACTTATTGGACCGATTCAATGACGATTTGAAAAAAAAACGACCTCATTTGGCCAAGAAAAAAGTTCTTTTCCACCAAGACAATGCAAGGGTGCACACATGTGCAGTTGCCATGGCAAAAATCCATGAATTGGGCTATGAATTGCTCCCTCATCCACCCTATTTTCCAGATTTGGCTCCGAGCGACTACTTCTTGTTCCCAAACTTGAAGAAATGGCTTGGTGGAAAAAGATTTGACTCCAATGATGAAGTCATCTCGCAAACAAAGGCCTATTTTGAGGACCTCGACAAATCATTTTTTTTGGAAGGGATAAAAAAATTGGAGAAGCGTTGGACAAAGTGTATAGAGCTCAAGGGAGACTACGTTGAAAAATATAATTATTTTTTTATCAAAAAATCTGTGTTTTAATCACGGACTTATTGACCCGCCCTCGTAAATAAAATTGATTCTGGCTTTATTTTGAAGCTACACTCATGCCATTATGTGTGGAATAGCACATCATCGAAATGGTTGCCTCCGATTCGCCTGAAGTGCTTTAAGCGGTTGTCCAATTTTTGATGACTCGGTCCAATATGTGCGGCGTTATTCCAGCAATAGCCTGTCGAATGTTGGCCTCGAGCTCGTCCAGAGTGGTTGGCTTCTTAGCGTTGACTAAAGAATTGACATAGCCCCAGAAAAAAAAATTGGTAAGCGCTCGCCGTGACCGAGTCGCCAAATTTCTTTTTCACAACTTCGAGCGTTTCGTCGCCTGTATGACATGTAGCGCCGTCTTGTTGAAACCACAGCTCAGACATATCGATGTTGTCGAGCTCTGACCACAGAAAGTCGGTTAACATTAACTGTAACCGTGTCTCCTTCCTCATTTCGAAGGAAATTATGTCCGATGATGCCGCTATGCCATAAACCACATCAAACAGTCAATCCTTGTTGATGCATTGATGCTTGTGGATTGTGGATTGTGGATTGTGTTCGCTTCAATAATGGAAATTTTGTTTCTTTACATACCCGCTGAGCCAAAAATGGGCCTCGCCTGAGAAAATGATTTTCTGGCCAAAATCCGGAACTCCGGCCAACATTTCCAGCGCCCGACTAGCGAACTTACGGCATTGTCAGTGGTCGTTCGGCTTCACAATATTATATATTATTATACAATATTATACACGTGTAGGCCCAAATCCAACCGCAAAATAAGCCCGGTTTACTCTCTGGCCAATTCATTAGATCGGTGCCGTATCGACATTTCGACAAACGTTTCACTTACGCAGAAGAAAAATACTTCCTTGGAACAAGGAAAGGAAAGGTATCTGTATCATTTCTATCGACTCGAGTACTTTGCCTGTTTTTCCCTTAGTGTCTGGATCAGTTATTGAGTGATTAATGTCTAAAAGTGCTCCAAACCTTTTGTGTAGATATAGGCACACAGTGTATGCACGCATTCTGCTAGAACATGACGGTGCATATAATATTTTGGCTCTAACCACACCAAAAATCATTTAAAATTGATGTTGATAAAGGCGATACTTTAGCAAGTACTTGGTTTATATCGTTTCATTTAATCTTTATATACAATATTATTTGTAAGGGATTAATGTTATTCAAAATACTCCTTTGAAATGGCAGTAACCATTGATAATCAAAGAAAATAGAAAATTAAAAACTCCTACCTTATTCTAAAGTCTTCGTCTGACTTTGCTCAGAATTCATCCGTTTACAATTTTTGTTTATGAAGGAAAACAAAAACGCCTTCTTCCATCAGACGAAAGAATATAAATGTATAGCATCATAAAAGTGTCCGATTAACGACTTTATTGTTCTAAGACGTAACTTATGTAAAATTGAGCCTTTGAGGTGTTAAATGATCTTATAATAAAACTGGTTTTATTAGCCTCAGGCCAAGAAGGTAGTAATACAACTAGAATTTGGTTTCGAACTCTCAACATACATTTTTTTTTTGTAGAAAAGTCGTATAATTAATCACAATATTCGCGTCTGCTTATTAATATACAATAATTATTTCAATACCGCGCATTTTAAATATCCATATAATAAATTTTTAACAAATAAACGATTCACAGCTCTTTCCGATTAGGTAAATCCCGCAATAGCTTTTAAAAACAACAAAAACCAAAAGAACTTGTGAAATCATTTATAATTAATACTGGTAACCTGGCGGATACACATGCAATTATTCATTCTGTCTCCGACTTTGGGGCAAACTTGTCGCGTTGGGGTTGTAAAGCTCTCTCGGTATTGCAGATTTTTGTTGAACAGGGAATAGTTCTTTTTTACTTTTACTTCGTAACGATTTTCCCCGGCGGCACAACTAGCGACCTGAATGACCAGTTTCATTGTAGAAACTCTTAGAACGAGAGGACGGTTACACCGATGTCGGTAACCTATTGTACATCAAGGATATGAGCGCTGTTGTTGGCACGTTAAGGGCTTATCAGCCACCGTCTCTTTTCAAAAATTCCACATATTTTTGGAAATATTTATCTGTCAGTAGTCCAGATAAGTTACGTGGGGTCCATTGTCTTGTTTATATTTCTGCTAATTTTGCCTCTTGTCTTATACTAGCACCTATAAGTTTAGCAGGATGAGTCCGGATGGACACCAACCAGTCCCCGATGGCTACCATTTGGAGCTAAGAGTTGGAATACTGCGCAATCCCAGTCTGATGCGCTGTCTGATTCCATTCAAAAGATTGTATTGCTGTTCTGAAATCATAATTGCGGACAGCTTAGGCAAGTCGTAGGCGTTCTCATCGCTTTATACTCGGACTATTTTTTCATATTAGTTAATTTATCGTACATATACCACACAGTTAGACAAAGTGTTCCGAAACAAATCGTATGACAATACAAAAGAAAAAAACAAAACAAACAATTGGAGAACGAACTTAACACATTCTTGAAGAGTTTAACTGCTCGTCATGTTATCTCAATTGCGACAAAGATATGTTCTTTACCCCCATCGGATGAAGAGCATCAAATTAAAAGATTGCGATGATATTTTCGGTCTTTCAACACTAATCCGACAGATGGATACCGAAAAGAGTCCAAATGAACCATTATTGACTTCAGCGCTTTACTTAAGGAGTTAGGCCACTCTAGGATTTTCAAAAAATTGATGGATCGGTCGAGCTTAACTTAAAATTTTAAACGTGTTTACCTTAAAACTGCACTTTTCAATTCGGCCACACTCATAACTTGAACAATTTTCAATTAATTCACTTCAAATTTTAACTACATACATACGAGGGGCGTTCAACATATTCTCGATATCGGGGTGAAGCTGGGTTGCATATATAAATTGACTTATTTATCAAGTAATACTATTATTTTAGTGCATTCATGTAAAATTTCATATAAATGTGATTATTAATTCGCGTTTTATCTCTAGTTAAACAGAATCATAATGGCAACTGAGACGATGATGGTGAAAATTGAGCATCGCGCTGTAATTAAATTTCTCACTAAGCAAGGAAAAAGTCAAAAAACTATTCATGAAGAGATGGTGGCTGTTTACCAGGGTTCCGCACCTTCATTATCAACTGTGCAAAAGTGGTCAAGTGAGTTCAAGAGAGGCAGAGAGAGCATTGAAGACGACCCCCGCTCCGGCGCCCCGGCTACTGCTTGTACGGGAGAAAGCATCAAAGAAGTCGAAAAACTTGTTCTTGAGGATGCCCGAATAAAGGTGAAAATGATGGCATAGATCACCAAGCTTTCAATTGGTACCATTCACACCATTCTTCATGAGCATCTTAACCTTTCAAAGGTCAGTGCAAGGTGGGTGCCACGAATGCTCACAGCGCCTCAGAAAAAAGTGAGAATCGCATGCTGTAGAGAGCTTTTGGAGATGTGTAGTGAGAACGCGGACGGTGTTATGGATCGAATTGTTACTGGGGACGAAACATGGGTCCACCACTATGACCCTGAAAGCAAACAAGAGTCTATGCAGTGGCTTAAAAAAGGAACAGACCCCCCGAAGAAGTTCAAAGTCACTCCGTCTGCCGGGAAGCTCATGGCCACAGTTTTTTGGGACTCAAAGGGAATCCTGCTCATTGAGTACAAAAAAAAAAAAGGTGAAACCATCAACGCCACATCCTACGCTTCCACTTTGCATAATTTGCGGGAGGAAATTGAAAAGAAAAGACTGGGTAAACTCGCAGCGGGTGTGTTGCTTCTTCATGACAACGCTCCTGTTCACACAGCGCGAGTTTCCAAGGCTGCTGCGCGAGATTGTGGTTTCGAAGAAATCCAACACCCACCCTATAGTCCAGACCTTGCCCCTAGTGATTATTTCCTGTTTCCGGATTTGAAAAAATGTCTTCGTGGAAAAAGATTTTCGGATGATGAAGAACTCAAGTCGGCAATTTGCAGAGAAAGAGGAAATTTATTTTTTTGAGGGTTTAAAAAAGCTTATCTCAAGATGTAACAAATGCATTGATGTTAGGGGAGATTATATTGAAAAATAAAAACAATTTAAGTTGAATTCGCATTTTTCTTCATATCGATACCGAGAATATATTGATCTCCCCTCGTATACTATCTAAATAAGTTCGTAGGATTTTTTTTTTATATGACATAGTTAATTTTTTATTAACAATTTTCTGGCGATTTTTCTGCGACTTTGCAAGTTTGACTTTGGAAGTGCGCCATTCGACCAAAAATCAATACATATGTCAAAAAAAATCGTACATACTTCTCTAGCTGTTGTTATGTATGTTACAATAAAAAAAAATTTAGTGACTCATCATAATTATAAATTTAAAGCTGTTGGCACGGGGGTAGACCCTTCCAAAAAAGCAAGATCATCTGAGAAACGCTGCATAGCCGCCATTTTTAAATAAATTATTCTATAAAAATTATATTTTACAGTCAATCATATGTACAATAAACTTCTACCTTTGTAAACTTGATTTATTTTATATTTTTTCGGAAAAAAAAAAATCATAAAAAAGCCTATTTTTACGGCCTCTAGAGTGGCCTAACCCCTTAAGCACGTGAGGTTTCAACACGGAAACTAAGGCAAAAATTCTACAGTAGTCCAATTGTAGTAGAAATGTTTGGCCGTTTGTTAAACATTTTAAAAACTCCGCCGTATTTTCCATCTCGACGCTTATTTATTGTATAATGACGTTTCAGTTGTCAGCCCTTTGGACAAGGTCCAAACCAGGTCAACGCTTCCAGATTCAGCTCATAAAATATCGAGAAACCCGAAAACGATCGGCAGTACAATTATCGTAGAAACAATTCCACTAATGCTTTGGCGCATGTCTCTCCGAAAAGAAACTGTACACCAATCTGGCGAAAGCAAAATATTTCTAAGAGGCTTGGCGAGGTTTGATGTCAGATTTTTTGGGCGAAAATGCGGGATCGATAATTCTCATTTTAAGTAGATTAGGAAAACGGTTTCAAGTCATTTGGCGGTGTTCTCCGTTTTGCCTCTGATACTCTTAATTTTCATCAAGCGACTCTGCTACTTTGTAATCCAGTATATTCCTTGGCTATCCGAAGTATCCTCTGCTTCTTATATTCGTCCCCAGACTCATTCAAGTGTAGAACGTTAACAACAGGGTAGTAATGCTCATCCAAAGTGGAATTCAATGCAATCAAAATGCAGTGCTATCTTCTGTCATTAAAGCGAAATTTAAACACCTAGTCTATATCCATGAAGGGCACTACTTGCCTTTTCGGAGCTGGAAAATTTTGCATTCTCGTTATGAGTGTCAATGACAGCCTACGATTCGATGACCACTTATTCGATGTTGTCAAAAATGCTTCAAAATGTCAGGGTCTCTTCTTACTACTTATTCCCGGTTTATCCGACTGCAGTATGAAAACCTTTATTCACATCAGGGTAGATGCTCCCAAAACCTCTGCGTTTGCTAAATGCGATTCAAACCACGTAACGAGGTGACACTAATATTGCTCAGTTAATTAGCAAATTCAAAAACTGACGTAATGTCTTATGGGATTCCGCCGTCTACAGATTTTGTGTTTTTTTTTTCTTTATTTCATATCAAAAGCTTATATAAAGTTTGTATTGAAAAAAACATAAAATTATTGTCTTTTATTTAATTTTCTTGAAACATGTATTCATTTTTGCTCCTCACTGTACATCACAAAAGGTTGTTGTTTGATAAAATGAACATATTTGTCTGAAATAGTTGGATACAATCAGTTGTCGTTTTTGAAAATACCCAGTTCAAAACTGGGGGTTCTAAGATTTACGAGGGCGGGTCAATAATTCTGTGCATTTTTGAATTTCTGACCTCTTTACTGAAACAGCAACACTGCTCCTGTCAACAGGCATTTGTCAGTTGACTCCTGTCAAAATTTAAACTTGCTGCGTCAGTTAGTTTGTGTTTGACAGCTATTTTTATCAGACTACTCACTAATTTGAGGAGAAAATGGAAAAAAGTGAATTTCGTGTGCTTATTAAGCATTATTTCTTGCGAAAAAAAACCATTACCGAGACCAAGGCTAAGCTTGATAAATACTGCACCATCGATTTCAATGGTAAAAAAGTGGTTTACTGAATTTCGTTGTGGCCGTATAAGCACTGAAGATGCCGAACGTCCTGGACGCCCAGTTGAGGTCTCTACACTCGAAACAATCGAAAAAATTCACGATATGGTGTTGGCCGACCGAAGATTGAAAGTGCGAGAGATTGTGGAAGCCGTAGGGATCTCGCATGGCTCAGTGGTTTCAATTTTGAATGATCACTTGGGCATGAGAAAGCTTTCCGCAAGATGGGTGCCGCGTTTGCTCACAGTCGACCACAAACGCAATCGTGTAACAACTTCACAGGAAGGTTTGGCGTTGTTTAATCGCAATATGGAGGAGTTTTTGCGCCGTTTTGTAATCGTGGACGAAATATGGATCCATCACAACAAACAACAGTCAAAACAGTGGGTTTCTAAGGGTGAATCGGCGCCAAAGAAGGCCAAGGTGGGTTTGTCAGCCAATAAAGTTATGGCGACTGTTTTTTGGGATGCACGCGGGATAATCCACATTGACTACCTTCAAAAGGGAAGAACAATCAATGGGGAATATTATGCCAACTTATTGGACCGATTCAATGACGATTTGAAAAAAAAACGACCTCATTTGGCCAAGAAAAAAGTTCTTTTCCACCAAGACAATGCAAGGGTACACACATGTGCAGTTGCCATGGCAAAAATCCATGAATTGGGCTATGAATTACTCCCTCATCCACCCTATTCTCCAGATTTGGCTCCGAGCGACTACTTCTTGTTCAAAAACCTGAAGAAATGGCTTGGTGGAAAAAGATTTGACTCCAATGATGAAGTCATCTCGTCATTTTGAGGACCTCGACAAATCATTTTTTTTGGAAGGGATAAAAAAATTGGAGAAGCGTTGGACAAAGTGTATAGAGCTCAACTGAGACTACGTTGAAAAATAAAATTATTTTTTTATCAAAAAATCTGTTTTAATCCAAAAGTCACGGACTTATTGACCCGCCCTCGTACTTTGTACGTAAATATTCCGTACTGTAGCTTTGATTTTAATAAACCCTCGTAGTCTAATTTTAAGATAGGCAGACGACAGCAGAGGCTAAGGTGGTAAAGTTGCCATGCAACACGATTTAAATATTGCTTCAGACTGTTATTGAATGTTACAGGATTACTCGTATGTTGGCTTTCAGCTAAACGAAAACGCAAGCAACTCGGTGAATGGTAATATAAAATAAGGTCATCGCATTTTGCCAAATATATAGTTTGTTTTATCACTGATTACTAGTTTATGGTATTTAAGCCATCTTCGGAATACTACCTTGATCAAAATGTTCCCGGAATGTATTCAGAAAATTTGAAATACAAGTTTATTCATCTAAATCTATATTGTCCCCTTCACAGTAATCCGCATCGACTGCAACACACTTATGCCAGCGCTTGATCCAATCCTCGAAACATTTTTTATATTCGGTTTTCGGTATGTCCATCAGTGCTTTCTGCGATTTTTCCATTACTTCCTATCGGCTGCTGAAACGCGTTCCCCGTAGTAGTTTTTTAACTCGATTGAACAGAAAGAAGCCACAGGAAGCCAAATGAGATGAACTCGGTGGCTGTTGGATGGTATTTGTTACATTTTTCGTCAAAAAATTACGAATAATCATGGCTCTGTGCGACGGTGCGTTATCATGATGCCCACAATTCTGGTATCTTTCGGCGAATTGCTTTGTTTACTGTCTGGTCTTCTGGCAAAAATTCATAATGCACTACATCGTTGTAATCCATGAAAACGACTGAAAAGGACGTGGTTTTTTTGGTCTCGGCTCATTTGGTGAGTGCCATGCACTTGCCTGATGTCTGGATTGCGTGTCGTACTCATAAACCCACGTCTCGTCTCCAGTAATAATCCTTTTGATGAATGTGGGATCGGATTCAGCCTCGCAAATCATCTTTTTTGAGACGTCAACACGGTCTCTTTTTTGCATGAAATTGGGGTCTTGTGGCACCAACTTTGCTGCTACACGGCGGAAACCCAAATCATTAACCAAAATGTCTTGGACGGATCCATATGCAATGTTCTAGTCCTCCGCTATTTCTGTGATGTTTAATTTGCGGTTATTGACCAACATTCTTTTACTTCATAAATTTTTTCGTCGGTTTTCGATGTTGATGGTCTGCCACTGCGTTCTTCATCTTCGATTGGCTCACGACCACTTTTGAACCGCTCATGCCACTTGTAAACGACCTTTTTCTTTAGAGAATCGTTGCCGAAACACTTTTCCAACATTTCCAACGTTCGCGCACCATTACATCCGTTTTCTACGCAAAATTTAATACAAGTTCGTTGTTGCAAATTTAAATCCATTTCTAAAATTGTAAAAAATCGCCAACACACCCAAAGATAGATGTACTCTTGGCTACGTAACTTTTACAAATGTCAAGCTATGACGCTAAGATTTAGAGGGAATGTCAACAGGGAATTTACCAACTTAACAAAACAAACAGAACTCAAATCGGAACAATGGGAGCGCCACACGGTGGTGTCCTCCGGGAACTTGTTGATCAAGGTGGTATATTATATCTAAATCATAATTTACATCCTCAAATAAATCCGGATATGTTTTTTTGAAATAGGAAATAGCAGTATCGTCAGCAAATGCAGTGATTTTACGTTTAAATACCGAAATCACTTATATTAAAAATATAATGGGACCCAAAATAGAACCTTGCGGAATACCTACATTTTTAAAATGCTGAGAACTAAACATTTGTTTGATCTGTACCCTTTGTTTGCGATATTTTTGATACGAAATAAATCAAGCATGAATAAAGCCCTGGAAACCCGCCTCATAAAGTTTATTCAACAGCAATGCGTGGTCCACCATATCGAAAGCATTGGTAATATCTATAAATAAAACACCTGCTTTATCGAGTTCATTTATCACTATTATAAATTTCAGTAGTTTCAGAATGATTGCTCACCAGATTCTCGTTAAGCTCATAGCCGGACATGGTTATTTTCTAACTTGTACAACTCGCTTATGGAATGCCCTCCGAAAATCCAGTTTTCTAGTCGTTATAACCTTCAAACATTTAAAACCAACTTGCATTGTTATCTATGTATCTTTCCTCTATAATTTTCCTCCCACCCGTGATGTATGCAAACATTTTAAGGGTGTTCATAATCCATTCTGTACACGCTAATTATAAGACAAACAAAAATAAAACTATCGAACGGAAAGTTAATGATTTGATTTTACTCGCCAATTTTAGGCCGCATTCTGTTATAACCCGGGTAGTGGAGAAAGTCCAGGACTCGTAAATGCCGAGTACTACCAAGCGAAACCTACTACACCTCTCGTTTTTCGACGAGTCAGGCTAACTTCTTCTGATCGAAGAAAAACTGAAAAAAACTGAAAGAGTTTTTACTTGTTTGTAGTGTTTCGGCAAGGTCCGGAAGTAGTAGTAGTAGTAGCAGTGATTTTATTGAAATATAAGAATTAAATATACGTTACAAAATTCACAATACGGCAATTGGCCTTTGCCGTCAGCCGGACAAGAGAGAGTTTTAAATTATATATATATTAATGAATAGCGATTAGTTCAAAAATAATTTGAAGATTCAAAAGTAATTGTTTGAAAATTACAAAAGATGAGTTGAAATAATTATATATATCGAGTACAAATCAGAAAGCTTCGTTCACTATTTGCTGTCGATATTTTACTGAACCATTTAGATAGCTATACAATGTGTTCTAGTTTTCACCATTTAGAATTGAAATTACTCGTATTTCCTGCGCTGAAAGAGTTACTTATTCCAAATGTGCTCTACTTATCGCTTTAAATATTGGACATATTCCGATAAAGTGATGTACGAGTACATTGCTCGTAGATTACACAAAGTACTCGTATGTACATTCTGCTTCGTCGTTTCGGTTGGCTATATGCGGCCTGTAGCTGAGCTGCAAGAGCTCTCCTCTGGTTTTTAGTAACAGAGAGATATTATCTATGGAGTTTTATCTTACTGCAACATCCTGTACGAGGTTCTTGTGAGGGTTTGTTGGGCTTTGGCTCTATATGCGCCTCGGTGCGCCTCTATCTTTTTCCACAAAATCTATAGGGTTTCTTCCGATATTTTTGCGGTATGTTGCGTTAGCTCTATTGGATGCATAATCGAGACCTTTCTCTGAAAAATTGGAGCTTGTGTCATATGAGATGATGTAGCAACGATGTGTGTAAGTGCTTTTATTTTTAGGAGGTTCAAGAAGTTCAGCCTTAGTGTGTAGATATGTATTGGCGGTAGACCGGTTTCCGGGTGTATTATACAGTTTGGGGTATTTTTTGGCAGCCTAAAGACTTTTTTAATGAAGTACACTAACAGATTTTCTACTTCTTCACACTGATAGATGCCCCATACTTGAGCTGCATAGTACGTAGTGGATCTCATTGCTACCTCATAATGTTTAAAGCAATACCTCGTTTTTCAAGTATATTCGTCCAGCTACAGCTAATTGACTGCTTTGCCTCTTAGTTTTCTTTGTAGGTGTTTTTTTTTTTTAAAGGATAATCGCGGTGTTATAATGATATACTTGTACTCTGCTACCTTTTCCAGATCTTCCCACCGCTACGACCATTTTTCTTTCCTCGAGTAACGCCCAGATCCATTACAGAAGACTAAAACTTTCGTTTTCTTTGTATTGACCTCTAAATTCCACATGCCAGCTGACCACGTTTTGCATCATCGTTGACGTTTCAGACAGGATAACTACAATGTCATCGTACATCAAAAATTTTATTTTTATTCCGTCGAATTCAATTCCTCCTGGCAGGAAGGATGGCAGTTCATCCAAAAAATATGAAAAAAGCAATGGACTCATAAAACATCCTTGTTTCACACCTTCCTCTGAACCAAACCAGTTTGTGATATTTTGTCCAACACATACTGTAGTTTTATTGTCATCGTAGAGATTTTGAATAATCTTAAGCATTTTTGTAGGCCCACGCAGATTGCTCGGTTTATAGAAAAGCGAGTCTGTATTGTGTTAAAGTGAGTTTTTTTCCCCTGTCAATATAGCATCATTGCGATGCTGGTTAATGTAAAAATATTATCGCCACTGTGGAGTAATTATTTCTGAGTCCCGCCTGGAATTCACTGAACAGTCCATTTCTTTCTATCCCCGCAATCAGCCAGTTTAACAAGACTCCAGTGAAGATTTTCATTATAGCGTTCAGGAAGGTTAAGCCTCCATAATTCGAAGGATCACTGCGATTGCCTTTTTTATATATATAGTAGTAGGGGGAACATTATATTTTTCTTGAAGCTGGACGGGACTGCCCTCGTATCGAATATGAAGTTGTATGCACGCATATGGCACGCAGTCCTCTCCTGGAGTCTTACTGTATGACTTTGCAGACTTCATGAGACAGAAGTATATCCAGCGTATCCACTCTCTGGTAAGGTAGTCCATAATGAATTTGGTTTCTCCTGTATGGTGGGTTGCTTAAAATGCTCAGCTAAAGGAGATGCCTTAACTTGTGTACTCTTTGCAAAAGTTTATCCATTGATAATTCTTTCAATTTCCCAATAAGATCAGCTGTCGGTGACTTCCTTATGTTTTGATCTGTTGCTCCAAATGCCTTTTTTTTTGAATATTTTATTGGCCTGTTGATACCATAGCTTTACAGAAATGCTTCCTGTTTCTCTTACTTAACGTAAATAAGTTTTAAATGTTTCTTTCTTTGCTGTGTTACATTCCCAGTAGTACCATATAGGTTTTTTCTTTTCCGTAGAGTTCTAGCTCGTTGCATTTGTTTAGCTCCGATTCGGTTAAAACTCTGAGCTTCTGGTTTAAGTGCAATTTGTAGTTACTCATATCTGCAAACCATTCTCTCCACTGAACTTTTGGAAGTATTTGTCACTGTGCTGGTACTGGGTGGAACTTAACGTTCACTGAAACAGGTAGTGGTAAGTGTTCTGTGAAGTCTATTACACTACGCTCGAGCCACTTTCCACGCACAAAACAGTAGCCAGTTGTCGAGCATGCAATACCTCTGACGAATGTTAGGTTTCCTTTTTTGTCACTTTCCGAGCGGCCATTTAAAACTGTCGTCCCAGTGGATTCTCTCAATTTCCAACGAGCTTTTTGCCGTTATTATTGATTTCGATCTCCTCTGAGCATCTGATCGGGTTTATTGTAGAAGTTTGAAGACACTGTTGCACGTCTAGAATCTGCTCGTTTCCTATTAAAATCCCCAATTAGCATTATATTTCCTTTTCCGGATTCTAATAGTCAAGAAGATTGCCATATAAGCTGACAAAAAAACTGCCCATTCTAGCCCTAAAGAGGTAGTTTTATCTTTTCGCAGTCTCTGAGAATACTCTATCGGCTTGAAGATGCAAGACATATGGTGACAAGCTAGATGAAACTTCTCGAAGTGCTTGGTACATAGGTATAAACCATGTCCAGTCTATGTTCCTGAACTCTTCGAGGTGCTTTAAATTTATGGTAGCCTATGATCGGTATAAACAACCGTATCGTGCATAATTTGAATTCTATATGCATTCTACACCCTGAATGATTCGAACTGCAACCAACTTCAGACTGCTATAATTTACAAACCGTTCATGACAGTGAGCTCAAATTTTGACACATGACAGATGATTTTATTATTTACAAGCCATTTAAACGATTTGCGTCTCAGTTGTGTTGAAAAATTTTTATCCGCGATGGAATTTAAACGTGATAGTGTGATTGCTTTATATTTGGCTGGAAAACCACAAGTAGCTATCGTTAGAGCCCTCCAGCACCTCAACGTGAATAAATCATTTGTGTCTCGAACCATAGCTCGTTACCGTGATACTGGCAGCGTTGCAAAACGCCATGGAGGTAGTCATAAAAAACAGCAACATCGGCAGAAATGGTTCGGAAAGGCTCTCATTGAGCGAAATCCGCGTCGAAGTGGAAGAAAAATGGCTCGTGAGCTCAACATATCGTTGGAACGGATGCAACACGTACTGAAAAATGAGCTTGTGCTCAAGCCACTGAAGTTCCAAAATGCACACGATGTTACACCGCAACAGAAAAAAGTTGGAGTCGAAAGAGCGAAGGAGTTGCTACGCTTGCACGAAAGTGGTGAGTTGCCGAATTTGTTTTTTTCCGATGAGTCGCCATTTGTTATCGAGCAATATGTCAACAAACAAAATGACAGAGTTTACTTGCCAGAGAGGTCCTTCGAAAATGTACACCTTCGGACGGCCACCAGAAAGCAGGCAGCACCGATGGTGATGGTTTGGGCCGCCATAACCGTCATAACCGCCATAACCGCCGATGGTCGCTCTTCGCTCGTATTTTTGGACCGTGGCGTCAAAATTAATGCGATCGTATACCGTGAAACTGTCTTAGAGGCAGACCGAAAAATACCGCAGAGCCAATTGCATGCAGCGTGCGATGCTTTCTTCGGTCGTCTCAAGGCCATTATTCGCGCCAAAAGTGGACATATTGAAAACTACTGATACAATTTGAAAACTGATGTATTTTCCAACATTTTTTGCTTTGGCACAGTAAAATTTATCAAAAAATAAAACAAATTATAGTATTTTAAAAAGTTGGAGTTCGAGTCATTCACCCTGTATATGATTGTCTTCGAGTTCCAGTTACGGGGATAGTGATAAGTTAATTTTTAATTATAGTGTTCGATTCCCAACGATCCTCTCGCATAAATTACATTACAACACCCACGATCTCAGCCAAACCTAGCACTCATACTCGGCAAAGATGTACCTCTAAAATGCAAGACTAATTTAAGCTTTACAAAACGATGTAAAACCCAAATCCGGCATTCTCTTTCGAAGAAATTAATTACTTTGGCATTTTAATATCTTTCTTCTTTGGAAACAATTCCATTTCTGGATTACTAGAGCTTTAGTCGTAACATAAAACCCTAAACGAATAGATAATGGCCGCCTACACAAACACAAATTTAATTAGTATCTAATTTTTCACCTCCTCAGCTGATCTGTTTTTATGGTCGTGTTATCAGCTCGCAGCGATTAAAGCAATCAAATGTCTTAGTTCAACCGAAAATATGTATTCACTCGTCAGTTGTTTTTGACTAAACCGAAATACAAATGTCAATAAAACGTAGAAGAAGCCACCACTAAATTCCTCCTACCCGACCAAATCTAGAATGGTATACAAGTATATTTTCATTTTATAGGAGTAAAAAAGATACATATACACCTAGGTATGTAGCAAGCTGATTTATTGAACCAGTTTCATAATTTTACGAGTTGTTTCCCGTAATTTACGATTTTACTGCATCTCAGTGTGATGTAGATAAATCGTTTTAATTTTTTTTTCTCTTTCCGTGTATCTGTATCTGTGGATGCGGGTGATGTACCTACTTATGTTGATTTACCTGAGTTTTTTTTTTTTCAGTTTCTGAGTGGAACCACTGTATTGGATTTTAAATTCATTAAGGAAAAATAAATCAATCCGATCGAGAGGCGGCATTAAATACGACTATGAGTGCGACTACAAGTACGAGTACTAAAGTTGCACTGCAATCCTAATCCATTAAAAGGTACGAGTGGCTCGTCGGAAAAAATCCCCGAGTCATTGAATTTGAATCTTGAGCTCATTCGATGGATTTGGTATAATTTCTTGAACAAAAAACTTTCACCTCCACAACAAGATTTCATCTAGCTCGCCTCCATCACATCTACTGGTCTATGGATCAATCCAATACTCGTACAAATCCAATTCAATCTTGGAGCGCGCATTTGAAGTGAAAAATCGTTAAGCAAACATAATGACGGTTTGCTGTTAAGTACTGCACCTCTGCCACCCGCTGTGTTACTGCCCCCACCGCCGTCTTTGCCGCTAAATACGAATACATACGGCTGTACGTGCCAGTAGTGCGGAGATTTCGATTTGGATTTATGCTCGACGAGTAGCTATGAGTGACTCGCTTAATTTGCAGCGCTGCGAATATTATTATTATTGCGTCCAGTGGGAGGTGAGGAGGTGGTTGGTAATAAGATTTTCTCCTCCAAAGTATCGGCAGCAAAGTTCAAGCAAAGTAAATTGCTCGCAGGAAATTCTGTTAATGGGTTTCCGCCAATGCATTACGTTGGAGCTGCGCTTGGATGAAGCGCGGAGCACATCAACAAAACGAAGAAGACCGAGAAGACGCGATTTGGTAAGCGCTTGGTTATGGTCCGAAAACGTTAATCGGATTTCATTACCATTGCCATTGTACGAAATATTGAATGCGGGTGTCCATTGTTTACGAATCGTTGTGTTTATTTGTTTTGTTTGTTTTTAGTGCAAGTGCAAGGGGTTTTGTGCGGGTCCGTGACTTTGGTATTAAAAATGAAAACAACAAGATTTTGGTTTTTTGGTGTAAGGATGGCGTGCTTTGCGCAATTGGCAAGGTAACAACGGAAATTGGGCGCAAATAGGTTAAGTGGTTGAAGTTCTGTTTTAAACGGGGATTTGGTTCGACAGCACTTTGTTGGGGTGAACTTATTAACGCCTACACGTGACCATGGGGGTTGACTTTACAAACTGTCGAGGAGGATGGGGGTTTCTCGTTTCAACATCTGACTCATTGTTTTTAATTTTTGATTAGTCATAGCAATAAAAAGGACCAGCTTTAAGTTTAAGACCGCTATCACTGGTCTGTATGTCAATTGACGCAGTTCAACAACGGTTTTCTCAACAATTTCTTAAAGATATTGCTTTCCATGTTGAGGACCGACCCGTGACGTAATATTTTTGAACGGCGCAGAGCTGGATCTGTTTTCCCTGGATCCTAGCATGCTGCCGTAAAATCAGTAAATAAGTGTGGTAAAGTGGTAATTTCGGCTATTTGGGTTCCACAAAGGGCCTGGCCTTCCAGCTTGGGGGTTGTGCGTAAGGTCAACTACCCACCACATTAAAACCTTACTGTTGCGAAGCAACCAATGGTCTGGGATTGTGGTTCTGCTTGCATATGATCGAATCTTAAATATGCTAATTGGCTGAATTGAGTTTGAACGAATTGCAATAAACCACCAAAACTTTTGCCGATCGCATATCCTTCAACCTTGCATTAAGTACTAAAGATCACTGGTATGGACGCCAAGCAGAAGCCCTCATAGATGCCGCAACTGGTTTCACCTGACCACGACAACTTTGTAGTAGTTCGCCTGTGAAGCGGTGCTGCATAGAAGGTCGGCAGCGAGCAAAGGATATAGGGAAAAACGAAGTGAATTTAATGCCTCAGCATATGTTAAGTTTTTTGGAAAATAGGATGAGATGGTATGAGAAGCGAAGGATCGAGGAAGTGAATAGGTCCTTCTACAGGATCAATATACGATAGTTTTGCTAAAACGTGAAAAGGAGGTGTAAAATCAACAAGACCGTAACAAAACCCTGTATAGGGAAACCAGTAGGCGAGTCACAGTCAGCACTGAGGATTTTGCAAAAGCCACTTCTGCAGATTGTTAAACGGTGGGAACAACCCAAATACTGCAGTCAGGCAGAATGAATCATTCAAAATGGGGTAAGATTTGCGTTTAGTAAATATAGCAATATCTAAGTGTATCAAGGCTGCCGCTCGATAATTAATCAAAAACCACAGAAAGTAAGCCTGATTAATGGAAACTCAAAATCTTTTAACAGAACAATAAGAAAGGAGACTCTCTAAACTGCGCCAACTACAGAGGCATCAGCTCCCTTACGATAACGCACATGATCTTGTTTGCCGTATTATGTGTCTGCTTGAAATCATTTGTCAATTATCTGATTGGTTCCTATCAGTGCGGTTTTAGTCTTTGTAATTCCATAATTGGCCAAGTCTTCTTCGACTTCAAAACCGCTTAAAACAACATTTGCAGAGGAGACCTATACAGAGCCCATGTCTAGTTTTGTCAGTGATTTTAGGAGACATTCCTGGCCTGTAAATGCACTGAGGGCAGCAGATCAGTTGGTTGCGGTGTTGCAGGCGTTCACAAAGGCGTAATATTACGATGTTTAGGCGATTACGGTAATGTTTAGAAAATTGATGCAATATAGGTGCAGAAGTTAAGACTATCAGCTCCAGCAGGTTTCTTGTTTTCACGTAATGGTTTATTATCGTATTAGTTAATTTCTTTTGCTGTCTGTTCAGATTTTGTAATTTTACCTTTTGCTTCACCTTCTTGTTTTTAGGATGGGGCTATTTTATTCCTTTCACCATATAGAGCTCGAAATCTGCTCTAGTCCTTTCATTTTGTAGCATTTTCTCATCGAAATATGTCGCCGGACTAGGGGTCTCATTGAACCTCAGTATATCAGAGGCAGCATTTTTGATGAGCTGCTGATAGTGTTGCCACTGGTGTTTTATATTTGATGCTGCTGCCACAGGACTTTCTAGGAAATTAAGGGGTACAAAGATTCGTGCTGCCTTTAACAATTATAGTCATTCGGCGCCGTATTTCTTGACAGCGCGCGGTCGTTGTTTTGGTGTATGTGAAGATAAGGATCAGGGTAAAATATTACCCTAGTCAATAATGGCGAAGTCAGTCAGCCTAAGCCAATCGTCAGACAAGTTAGTTACGTTCTAGTTCAGTCCATATTTTGAATGTTCAGTCATTCACAATCCAAGTTCCTGTAAAATTCGTTTGCAGCACCAGAGACTGCTGGGACATGTGAAATTTAGTGATATCGATGCCATTTCCTAAAAATTGACATGCAGAATAGGAGGTCCCTAAAAACCTTAGTTAGTATGGGCCCTGCTTCCTTTTGAAAATAAAGTAATTTCTTGAATACATAGAGTCAGATGGAGATAATTATCTTCTTGTGAAGTCTGTCCATCTGATGTTGACTGAGCAGTAATTGCTGGAATTTCTACAATAGTTTCGGCTTGCATTCCATATATGTATCTTGTCGCCAGTTGTTGTTTTTTGAATCCTTCTATCTGTTTTCGGAAGCGAAAGTTACTTTCTCTCTTATTTCCCTTGCAATCTCGTTAGGCCATATTCTTGAAACCGGCAGGTAACACTTTTGCAGAAAGCTGTCTTCACTTAGCATTTCCTACGTCAACTCGTTTTCCAGAAAATCTTCCTCTGGACAAGATCTTAAGATTTTCTATGGAGGATTGGCCGAGAGCAAAGCAATATAAAATGGGCCATCACCTGCTTTCAACACTTTCTATCCCCGAGTGGGATGCAATCTTTTTGACTCTAGTCCAGCAGAGTATCATTGTCTCCTTTAAACAGCATCTTCAAAATCAGTCATTTATGGTACGAGTATACTAGATGGAGTGAAAAGTGACCTACTTGGGAATTAAAATTTTTTTTTTTTAAATGTTTTTTTATATTATTCAATATAGTCCTCTTTTAGTTTGATACACTTATTCCAGCGATTTTCCAACTTCTTGATCCCGTCCGAAAAGTAATTTTCCGAAAGGCCTGCAAAATACTCCTCTGTGGCGTCGATGATTTCCTCGCGTGAGCTGAATTTTTTATTGATGAGCCATCTTTTGAGGTTTAGGAAGAGATAATAGTCCGAGGGATCCAAATTCAGTTACCAATCGACGGCAAAAGTCCGCCCGATTCCGCATCAGGAAGTCCAAACACTCTTTCGAAGTGCTCTCGCGTTCGTGTTTTTGGTCATTCGCGGCGCCCTGCGGCAGGATAACTTTTTCATATGCAGATTATTGCCCAAAATATGGCGTGTGCGCTCAGTGCTAGTCTTTGTGGTATCTGCTAGCTCACGCACCTTCACTTTCCGGTCAGCCAACACGATTTCATGTATTTTTTTGACATTGTCCTCTGTAACCGCATCGGAGGGCCTGCCGCTGCGGACTTGATCGGTAGTGGAGTTGCGGCCACCACTAAACTCTCGAAACCAATATTTGACGGTGCAATCTGCAACTTTTCTTTTGTTTCCTTCGCCGTTTTGCCTCTCAAAAAATAATGTTTTATGAGAGAACGAAAATCGTTTTTGTCCATACTCAACATGATGCCAAACACGTCCAAAACAATCAGCTGTCAAAATAAAATTAAAGACAGCATCGCACTGAAATTTGGCATGTCTACCTAAATATGAACGGACTTCAAGGCACCATAACCTTTTTGGCAGTAGCAGCGCATTCTGGCGGTCAAGGATGTCACTTTTCACTCCATCTAGTGTATTTGAAATTGTAGAAATACCGAAAATTGGGGGTAGATCAATAGAGCTGCCTAAATCGTTTATGCCGATAAGCCTATTTTCCCTTAAAACAATGGAAAGAGCCTTGAATGGGAATATCTGGGATGAAGCTCTTCAAATGATTACCATTTACATTTACCAATATTTTTACCAACACCAACAGAAACCTCAATCATCCTCGTCCTTCAGAGAACAACCAGAAATAAAAAGCCACTTAGAGGTAACGAGATACGAGTGGCTGTGAACTGTTTTATAAGCTGTGTTTTATTTGTAAGTGACTGCGCATTAATCAAACCCCAATTAAACGCTTTACTCACTGGGACACTCACTTTCAATCTATATTTCAAAGTTGGTACCCGTGCTATTAGTAGGTGTCAAAATACTATCTAGTGGAGGAGAACCTTTGTCTGTTCAAAAGTCCAGCGTGCAGTTCTATAAGTTATAAATATTTATTTCAATTAAAATATGTAAATCAAATTCGGTTAAATATTTTTGTTTACCTTTTTTCCATATTTCCTTTCGATCAATCTAAAAAAATCACTTGTTGACATTTGAATATGCTAACGGGTATGTTCGAAAGGTATATCGAAATTAGGAATCTCAAAGTTGCGAGTAATCTCAAAGTTGCTGCCAGCGTTTGCTCTGGTGCAATTACGGATCTCATAATGGTGTTTTTTTTTCTGCAGATAGTCGTTTATTAGCAAAAGAAGCAACTGAAAGGTTTACTTATTCATCCTTAACTAATTGAAGAAAGATTTCTCGTCACCAATTTGCAGCTTCTCTTGTAATAAAGAAAAATGAACCACGTTCATCCCTCACTTTTCTCCACGACTTCACCCAAATCTTTTTTTTCTTTTGTTTTTGCAACTCAAATGCATCTTTACACAAATCCAGGAATTAAACTACCACTTCCACGTCTGGACTTATTCCCGAATCCGTATTGGGAAATTGTAAAACATGCATCGTGTAAAACCCAACTAAGTAATAACTTCTCTCTTACAAGAACACACAGATTATATAAAACACATAGTCAACGAACACATCCTTAAATAAACGAAGTCTGACAACCTTCATGAAATAAAATTTTTTACAATCCCTGTCAGCGCTCCCTGGATTTCAGAATTCCTAAGTTCTATGTTCACTATGAGTATAAACACTTATTTACTGACCTATTTATCGACACTTTTCGTTTTTTTTTTTGTTGTTTGCGAAGGGATATTTTACTGAGCTTGGGTAGTCACTTACAAATCAAACACAGCTATTGTCATGGAACATGCTTTCAGTCCAAAAATAGTTTATTGCTATGAGCATTGTAGCTAGCAACGATTTTCAAAGTGTTCAACGAAAATGAAGAAATAACTTTGCAACTTAGTAGAACACGTCTACATTTCCTATGTAAATCTATTTTAAGTAAACCCGGCATTATGAATGGACTCACGCCTGAGAATATTATTACAATAGCATACTGGACTCCGTTCGATCGAGCCACTTACAATGCTCTTTTTCCAAAAAACAGTTTTTTGTCATTTCAACGTTCCAGGTCCTCTCCGCCATATAACTGAATCGATTTAAAGTAAAAGCCGGTGTCTTATGCTGCCGGCGGACGGCATCTTTCGATAATTTTCAGGATAACACTTTCAGTTCATAGGGTGTTGTCATCATGAGTTATCGCCGAATTCGAGGCATATTTTAGCGCTCCCACACCTTTATAATTTTTGCTATAGACAGATTCTTCTCATTGTGAAAGCCTTATTAACGATAGCCGACCCTATTTTTAACCCGTCAGGCAAAACAGGTCTGATTGAAACTGTTGACGTCATAAGGTAATGTACGAACTCACTCACCCCATATTTTTATCATATAAAAACCCAGCCTTCCCGCACTTACTTCAATTCCAAGGCCGAAGTTCCCATTCGAAACGTGTGTTCTAAAATAAAATCGCCATATAATATTGCAACGTCACTTTCTCAACTTAAACAGAATATCCACACAACGACGCAACTGCATCGTGGTCACTGACTCAATTATCTCTCTTCCAAAACCGATGACTGCTTAATGCTTTGCATAATTTTGCACTGTTTATCACCTCATGGCAGTTCTCAGAAGTTTTTAAGACCTCTGTCGAGGTAGATGGATAGTCTTTCCATTTTTTTTCCTAGAAAAATGCAACAAAACTTCTCAATCAACTGACTGAGTAATGCGCCAGTCAGTCAGTGGCGCCTCGTAAATCGAAAAATAGTTAAGCCACTCAATTGCATTATCTGAGTTTATTTTCTCTTAGTTGTCACATTACATGCTGCAAGCGCTAAAATAGTTGTAACCTTCATTCGATCAAAACAACGTTTTTTTTTTATTTTTTATTTTTTTTATTTCTACCAAGTGTCAACGAACTGGATTCTTTTATCCACCTCGATCAATGGAAACGATTAAACAATAGTTCACACTCAATTTGTTAACAAAAAACATCAACATTAGTTTTTTTTTTTTGTTTTTGATTGTTAGTAACAGCACGATGTGAAGTTTAACCCGATGACATGTGTCAATATCTTGATTTCCAGTATACCATTACGAATGACATCCACAATACAACATGTGTTTCAACGTTCAAAAGCTATATTCACGTTTCTTTCTTTTAGGAGTTCGATTTTATTGCATCGATAAAATTGTAGAAAAAAAGATCTGGAATGTTAAAACGTCAATAAAAGTCACAAGAACGAACTTATAAACGTGATTTTTGTTTCGTTTTAATTTATGCGGCTAAAAGTTTATTGACGTAACTGTTCTAGCCATATGAGGCTCGACGGATGGGTCTTTTTTTGTGTGTGGCCTTAATTAAGGATTTGTTTTTAGTATCAGTTTTTTTTAGACTTGTTAAGAAAACGGTTTTTTTAATTGGAAAGATTCTTTCTTTACAAACATGACTGATAAAATTACGAGTAATTTAACGGGACTAAATAAAAATATGACAACAACTTGTCATTGAAGTAGCAATTAGTAAATTGAAGTATACGAGGAGAGTCGTGCAAGTGGTAATGACAGAAGTTACTCGAAATTCACAAGCATCATTTGAAAACTCGGAAACAAACCCCCAATTCAAAAATTGCCAACCGTGAATGAAATTTTATAACTTCGTGCGGTTTTTTTTTTCAAAATTTGAACGTTTATTTAAGAAAAAACATGTACAAGAGTATTATTCAAAGTATTGCCCATCTGAAACTATGACTTTTTCCCATCTTTCTGGCAATTTGTGGATCCCATCCCAAAAGAACTGCGCCGGCTTGGCAGCCAAGACTGAATCAAGCCAATTTTTGAAATTCTGCTCTGATGTGAACCGTATTTCAGTGAGGGCGTTCTGCATCGACCGGAACAAATGGTAGTCAGAAGGGGCAAGGTTTGGGCTATAAGGCGGGTGGGGTAAGACTTCCCATCCACTGTTTTCCAAATAGTTCTTAACCGGAATAGCAACGTGGGGCCGAGCCTTGTCATGATGGAAAATTATTGCCTCGTGTCTGGTTGCATATTCCGGGCGTTTTTCAGCCACTGCTCTCTTCAAACGGATTAATTGTGTTCGGTAGCGTTGTCCATTGATGGTTTCACCCGGTTTTAGCAGCTCATAATACAGCACACCCATCTGATCGCACCAAATACAGAGCATTACCTTTTTTGCGCTTGGGGTTGTCGTAATGGATCCATTTTGCATCACCAGTAACAATCCGATGCAAAAATGACTTCCTTTTGTGGCGTTCCAGCAGCATTTCGGACATGCAAAACCACCTTTCGACGTCTCTCGGCTTGAGTTCATGTGGAACCCAATTTCCTTGCTTTTGAATATATCCAGCTGCTTTTAAACGTTTTGAAATGGCTGCTTGAGTGACACCCAAAGATTCTGCGAGCTCTTCTTGTGTTTGACAACAATCTTCATAGAGTAATGCTTTCAGTTCTTCATCTTCAATTTTTTTGGCTGCCCAGGACGTTCATCATCTTCCAAGCCAAAATCACCACTTTTAAATCGTGCAAACCACTTTTGGCACGTTCGCTCAGCTAGCGCATGTTCACCATAAACTTCCACCAAAATACGATGACTTTCGGCAGCAGTTTTCTTCATATTAAAGTGATGAAGAAGAACTCCCCGCAAAAACACTTTTTCAGGCACAAAGTTCGAGATATTCGAGTGAAAAAAAATTATTGTTGTAACGCTTCAAATGAATGACGTACAATGACAGTAGCTTTCCAACGCATGTTCCAATGGAATAATACAAGTTACGCCATCTCTTAGCAAACCGCACGAAGTTATAGACCCAGTATAATCTACGAGTATTTTAAGGTGATCCTGTCTTAAAATATTCTTAAAAACCTGATAAGGACTATATTTTTATGTAGGCTATTGTTTACGATTATTTTTTGAAGAATGAGAAAAGAACTTTGTAATCCTTAGCTATTCAGCCAAAAGAAGCTCTAAAGACGCAGCAAATCAAAAGCACTGCTGTTGAATCAGTGGGAATGAGAGTGGAAGCGGTCTGTGATCAATATGCCATGACAGGTATAAACAAGGGTGCTTTGTATCCCTTGTTATGCTGCATGGTGGTAAAGGCTCTGATTATTATCGCTCTCAATGAATATATGGATGACATTGGTGTGCTTTCTGTCAGCTTACACCTAGCATAAATAACACTTTGGCTGAAAAGTCAGGGACGTTTTATAGTAAAACACAAATTTTTTGCAAAATTCAACTTTATTTATCAATATAGTTGCCTTCGAGGGCGATACACTGATTGAAACGATTTTTCAATCTTTCGATACCAGTTTTGTAGTACGATTTCGGTTTAGCCTCAAAATAGGCCTCTGTTTCGGCGATTCGGTCTTAAATCTCTTTCCGGCGAGCATTCTTTTGAGGTCTGCGAACAGGAAATAGTCGCTGGGGACCAAATCTGGATAATACGGTGGGTGGGGAAGCAATTCGTAGCCGAATTCTTTCAATTTTGCCATCGTTTTCATCGACTTGTGACACGGTGCATTGTCTTGATGAAACAGCACTTTCTTTTTCTTCAAATGCGGCCGTTTTTCTGCGATTTCGTCCTTCAAACGCTCCAACAACGCAATGTAATAGTCGCTTTTGATAGTCTGCCCCTTTTGGAGATATTCGATGAAAATTATTCCATGTGCATCCCAAAATACGGATGCCATAACCTTGCCAGCCGACTGTTGAGTTTTTGGTCGTTTTGACGAGGTTCGTCGCCTGCTCGCCACTCAGCTGACTGTGAGCACTTTGAACAGAGCTTTCGCATGTCCAAATATTCGTGTATGATATATCCAACACGCTCTTTTGATATCTCCAGAGCCTCAGCTATCTCGATCAACTTCCCTTTATGGTCATTCGTAATCATTTTGTGGACTTTTTTGATGTTTTCAGCTGAAACAGCCTCTTTTAGACGTCCACTGCGTGCATCATCTTCGGTGCTTGTATGACCACTTTTAAATTTTTCAATCCACTTGCGAATGGTTCGTTCGGCTTGTGCAGAGTCCAGGTAACATTATCAAGCCATTTCTTTGCATCGGCTGCATTTTTTCCCATCAAAATGCAATGATAAATCAACACACGAAATTGCATTGAATCCATTTTTTTCAGCTGTCAGCTGTCAAATTTATACACGTATCTTTTGAAGGTTGGTACTAACTGAAAATGGTATGGATTTAATTCAAGTGGTGCCCTCTCTTAGAAACGGCATTGACTTTTCAGCCCATGTGTTATGTATGGCCCCAAGGCATAAATGAACCTAGGCGTGTGTTTCTGTACAAGTCAGCTGCTGCCGACGGGATTTTATCCAAATAATAGTTGCTCCACATGCAACTCGAATTTGTACATTTCTGTAATAAGCTGACTGTTATTCAACTACACAGAGGGTTTTTTAAAAGTGGCGATTCTTACGTGAGTGCTCGCCTCTAAGTTTATTCACGTTACAATATTCGGCAATCTAATATTCAGGCCAAGTGTGAATTTAATTCATTCGTGGGGGCAACGGTTCTGTGTGACCAGCTCTGAATAAATAACCTTCAGAGCAGAACATCAAGGACCACCGAAAACACTAAAGAGGTGTAACGGAGCTTGAGTGGCAATCCAAGAATCTCTTGGGACTTCCAAAAACTATCTTCCATGAAATTCTGTAGAAAGATTTAAAACATCTGTAGAAATAAGAACTTAAGGAAAGAGTCTTTGATGTATGGAAATCTTTTTTCTGAAACAATGCTGAATGGGCACATTGTTAAGCAGAACTGTCACTATCGGGCCCCACGAAAACGTAATCCGTGACTTAAACCTGACCTTTACACGCCATTTACATTGTCCAGGAGTTAGTTTTTGGTGCACCTTATTAACGAACAGAATCACCGGGACTTTTTTTTTTCAATTCCAAAGTACAAGTGAAAGTAATGGGCGCAAGATAACATATTATTTTTTAACTAATTTGTAATCAGATCCGTATTACTTGTCACACAGGTGATTTCCACAAAACAGGGTGACTCAGTATGAGTATACCGCTAGAACCTCCATAAATTTGCTGCGTGGAGATTTTCCACGAAAAACTGATAAGGCGTCCCGTAGCACCCGCGTCCGTCCTGAAAGTCATAACAGCCAGCCATGCCGGTTTTTTTTTTTTTTATAATTGCCGCACGCACCAGAGATTTTGTGTACCCTTAAGATGTTTGCACATAGCGCGGGCGAGGGGAAGTTAGGGAGGGAAAAAGGAGAGATACCGATGTGCGTTGGTTTTAAATGTTTGCAAGTTATAATGACTAGGGAATAAAGAGCTTGGCAGGGCATTCCATAACCTAGTTGTACGGCTTAGGAACGAATCACGATATTTCAGAGTACTTCCGAAAGTGGGCTTGAGGATATACTGATCAGCATTCATAGCGAGATGGGTGTTACGGTTAAAAGTTAGAAGGGGTGGAATGCTACTGGCAATTTCGTTGGAGCACTGGTGGTGGAATTAGCGATAAAACAAGGTAAGACAGCTGACATTACGTCTGTGTTCGAGGGTGTTGAATGACTGTGCGATATTGTCATCACCTATGAGTCTTACCGCACGGTTTTGGATCCTACCTAGCAAGTGCAAAGAGGTTTTAGGAGCACCTGACCAGATGTGGGCATTGTACTCCAATTTCGGGCGGATAAACGCCTTATGTATTGAGGCCAGATCAGAGGGTGTGAAATATTTCTTACATCGCTTGAGGAAACCTAGACATTTCGCAACATTTTTGGCGGCACCGAATATATGGTCATTTCAACTTTAGTTGTCATTGACACACATAACGAGAATGGAAAGTTTTTCGGTTTCAACGATGCAAGTGCCATTCATTTATAATGGGTGGGTGTTTAAATTGCGCTTTAACGACAGCAGACAGCATTGCGTTTTAGAAGCATTAAATTCTACTCTGTTAGTGATTGCCCAATTACTTATGCTGTTAATATCCGAATTTAATGAGCTTAACATACGCTGCCGTTCTCGTTCTACAGCCGAAGAGCAGGGACTTAAGTCCGGCAACAAATATGAAAAGCCGAGAGTACTGTCGTTAGCAAAGGAATATATTGAATTAGAAGTAGCAGACAAGAGATCATTAATGAAAATTAAAAAGATTGCGGGAAACAGAACGGAACCCTGAGGCACACGAGCATTTATTTTGTGAATATCAGACTTGAAACCGTCGAAGACAACTTGAATTGAGCGTCCCGAAAGGTAATTTCCAATACATTGAAGAAGAGAGTCGTCGATCCCAAATGAACGCATTTTCGAGAAAAGAGCCTGATGCCAAACTCTGCCAAATGGCTAAGAAATATCAGGTGCAACTATCTTGCTTTCTCCAGATTGGTGTAGACTTCGGGTACACTTTTCGGTGAGACATGCCATCAAATCACCAGTGGACCTGTTGAAACGAAAACCGTACTGCCGGTCATTGAGAAGTTTCCATGTTCCGAGATGTATCAGCGTTTCCATGACCTTGGAAAGAAGAGACGTAAGTGCAATGGGTCTGTAGGAGAAGAGAGAAGAAGGTTCGCCTTTTTTAGGGACGGGCTGGACAAATGATGTTTTCCATCTGCTCGGAAAGAGACCTAAAGGGTAGGATTGATGAAAAAGGTTACGCAGTGGTTTTCCTAGTAAGGAAGAACTTTTCTTCAGAAAAAGGGGACCTGCGGATTTGTGGATGTTAAGATCTTTGAATTCTCTTGCTACAACACGAGTGCGAAAATGAATTCGTCCCATTGAAGATTCGACACACGACACACTCAAATATAGGCGGGGATAAATCACAATCCGAAAGTGTTGAACTGGCCGCAAACTGGCCGCAAAGTGTGCAGCAAACAGATTGGCTTTTTCCAAAGCGCTGACAGCTGTAATGTCATTGTAAATGAGCGTTGGGATGGATGATGACCAGAATTTCTAATGTTTTTAATGAACGACCAAAAACTTTCACTACCTTCGGGACATTGTAGTGTTTTTTGCCTCAGTTTTTGGTCGTATAGAAATTTCACGCGCTTGAGAAAGACGTTGCAGTCATTCCTGGCTTGCTTGAACTTCTCTACTTCTCTAACCCTGGCAGCCTCTTCACAGCTCGAGTCTTACCATGCCATTTCTTTTGGTTTGATCCTCTTCATCCAATGAGGGAAAAAGGACCCCATTCCAAGGATCATATCAGAAGAGGCATCCACGTCGTTACCGAGGAAACCTAACGACCAGTTAAAGTTCCTAAAGAAGGTTTTAAGTCCGCTCCAATTGGCTATCTCGTATTACCATACGGTTCTGCGTGGTCAGTATACGAGAAATAAGCTGATATGACACAATGGTCTGACGAGCCTAGAGGGGACAGCACATCGACGGTGTACTTATCAGGGTGAGAAGTTAAAAACAAGTCCAGGGTGTTGGTGGTATGGCTCTCAACGTCTGGTAACCGCGTGTGCTCATTTGCACGCTGCGTTAAGTTGTTCTCAACAGCGAAGATCTCTACACACCGTCCTTCCTGGTGTTGTCTGTCCAGAATTTCGAAGCCACCCAGAATTGTGTATATTGAAATCTCCCGTAATAACAATTTCAGTATGTTGTTACACATGTCATGAAACACTGTGGTCCGCTTCAACCAGTTTGTGCGACTATGGTAAATGAATTCTTTCTCTTTATGTAAACTAATTAATAACACAAAATGTCTCATAATTTTTGTTTTGTTCACGCTTAAAAACATAAATCTTCCACCGGACACAATGTATTTATCCCAAGAGCATTCTAGACGCTAAATTTGGGGTTCTCTAACAACACAAATATCTCCATCTCAACATGGCTACCTCAAAGGAAAGGTTACGAAAAGAAAAATATTTACACTAAAAACAACTTCTGGTCTAGCCATAAATACTAGTACACGCCTAAACATTGTCATTGTACGAGTAGGTGAAGTATCGAAAGCACATAATTCATGCTGACTGCTATTTGTAACAAATTTGATTTCAGTTGTTTACAATCATGAAACCGGGTGAAATCGAAAATACTATTGTGGTAATTGGTGGTATCGTACATTGATATCTGTTGGAAGTTACGGGAGAGTGCGTGCACTTTGAGTACTCTGAGTGGCATAAAAATTGTGCATTCTGGAATCTTGTGAAAACCGGTACGAAAACAGAAAATCGCGGTATATTAAAATATTGCACAAATCCAAATGTTGCATATAAAAGACACCTTGGACACGTACTCATAGTCGCATTGAAGCAAAAACGAAAGTAGAAACTGGGCTGCTGATACGCCAAGAACATGGAAGGAACGTCCATCAAGTGTAGGCTCGGTCATTAAGAGAAACATCAGAGCTCATTCTGAGGGTCGAAAATGGTCAGTATTCCGAGTCAGGAATGGTATGGTGGGGAGTAAATATTAAACAACGATGGTGAAACGCGTCAAGTAAATAATTTTCGCCATGTCAAGATTCTGCTCCTGTTAACAAATCGAAATCCACCGAACAGTGACTCAAAAATAGCGTCCCAGACTTCATATTATAGGATGATTTACAAGCTTGAGTCCAGACTTCAACTTGTTGGATTACAAGCTATGCTTATCTGAGCAGTTGCCAATTATCCCATAAATGTGGTCCTTGTAGCGATGGATGATTGATCGGAGTGTCAAACTAAAAGCATCGATCTGAAATTTGTATTTATTTCTTTCTGTCTATACGGCGAATAGACAGCAGACGGTGCTTTTCCAGGGGCTTAAGCGACGTCCATAACTATCCGTCCTGTGAATAGCGTGATGAATACTTATGAATGTAGTGAGTGCCGGTTAAAACGAATAAAATACAAATCTGTTTGATTGCGCCATTTGATGTACGAGTATTTTCTTCATGCCTTAACGGAGAGTAGTAGCCCAAATTATAGTTCCGCGCTTCTAGATTATTAAGGAGTTCTGCAGATGTTATTGACGCTGCTTTAATAGTTCTGCGGAAATGCCATAAAGTTAACATATTGTTTCTGAGTACTTTAACCATGACAGTAGACTCATCTTACATGCGGATTAAGGGGTGAATAGAGGCATATGTTTTTCTGACGTCATCTTACGTGCTGCTTCCTCTGTTTTAGCGGCAAGCGTTGCGATGTTGTAACGTTTATCACGCCGTTTCCATTTTACCTATAGAATTGCCTTCAATCCCTAACCATGACTACTTTGGAGAGGTTTTTCCGAGTATGACAAAACAATGCAACACAAGCGCACAATGTTCATCCAAGCAAATTAATTCACTCGAACCTAAAAGTCAAGTTTATAGCGAACAAATTGTTAGTATCCATAATTATGCAGTGCAATTCAGGTGCACTGTAAGCTCAGCCCATCCCATCTGCGATTTAATCCACTTCACTCTTAACAGAAGAGTTATATATGCAAACTTTTGTCTAGGGTCTTCAAGAAAGAAACTGCATAAAGGAACACTCCAAGGTGGTGTACTCTTTACATTCGTATGAAACCCAGTCTGTTATGGGCGCATAGCGTAGGGTTCTTCCCTGAGGACCTCTACATACACAAAGCCGAGGTCTCAGCTAGTTATTCATCAGATCGCTGCTTGACTTTTATGTCAACCAGGGATCAGTTATCTAAATTAGAACACCATAAAGTTATGAGTGGTTATTGCTGCTTACCTCTACGAAATGCCTAAGCACCACAAGATCAGAATCTACGTGGGGTTCAGGGTCACTCGGACGCCCCAGAACTGCGTCGCTGATAAACTGAGCAGGCTCGTATCCCTAGGAACAAAGAGGAAGCAGCTTGACAATGTAAAGCCACAAACTTCCTACAAATATAGGCAAATCATTGGTGAACTTATCGGAACTTTTGTGAGATATTTAGACGATACTCAATTCCAAATGATCAAGAAATCTGGTCAATCTCAAGAGATGAATTCTCTCCAAAATCGCAAATATAATCAAGGTACATAACGATTAAGTATTCATATTGAGATTTCGTCAGAAGATGCAGGGGCGATGAGGTAGATGAATCTATGTCGGACAATCCTACAACCTCGAAGATCTAAATGTCATATGTTCTATGAAGATCACTAATCTTGATGAATTCGTTAAGAGACCTCTTTGGTTCGAAGAGTAGCTAGAGCATCGCCCTCCTACCCTAACACTGGATAAACAACTGTTTTTAGTGCACCTCAACGAGGACCTCTCTTATCTTACCTAACCTAACCTATCTCGGCTCACGATTTAAGCAAATCATCGCATTACGCAGCCTTAGATGTTGGCTTTAATACGAGGGCTGTTTGATAAGTACCCGTGTTGGAAGATAGGTGGCGCTACTGAGCCAAAATGAGTATACCATCATTTAGTATAACCTCTTTTAGCCCGCCTGTCAAAATTTGGTGACAATCCGACGCTTAGTTTTGTTTTGAGACCTTTCCGGCCGAAGGCACGGTCGTCGCGTTCTTTGGAGCACATTCACCGGGTAAAACCCATTGTTTCGATAGTTCTTTGGTCTCTGGTGTACACCAACAAATCCATGTCTCATCGACGGTCACGAAACGATGCAGAAACTCCTCCGGATTTCGATTAAACAGCGCCAAGCACCACGTATTTGAAGTTCTCCGATGTGAACAAACGCGGCACTCATCGCGCGGACAGCTTTCACATGCCCAAAATCTCGTGCAAAATATGGCCAACGCATTCAGTTGAAATGCCTGATATCTAAGCCAACTCGCGAATTTTCACTCGGCGGTCCGCCAATACGAGATTATGGATTTTGTCCACGGTTTCCACGGTATGGTAACCGTTTTTGGGCCACCTGGTCGCGGCTCATCAAAAACCGACGTGCGGGCACGGGGAAACTCTGCAAAGTAATTGTAAACGGTTGTACGGGAAGGTGAATGGGTCCCAGACACACAATCGAGAGTGGGCTTGATTTCCTCGCAGGTTTTGCCATCCAAAAACAAAAATCGGATCACGGAGCGATACTGCTCTTTTTCCATGGTCGCAAAAAACACTAACGCGATGTTTTGAAATGAGTGTCAAAACAAATTTAAGCGTCGGATTGTCACCAAATTTTGACAGGCGGGCTAAAAGAGGTTATACTAAATGATGGTATACTCATTTTGGATCAGTAGCGCGCCACCTATCTTCCAACACGGGTGGTTATGAAACAGCTATCGTATATGATATTCTTCGGTAGTTGGTCATTATTAGATCTACCTTTGCCCCCTTACGTTTCAATACATAAGGAGTTAGCTTTCATATTAAGTAAAAGTGTCGGGGTACTGTCCACCGACTTTGAGGATATTCTCCATCGTCGTTTTGGATAAACAGATAAGACCAAAAGGAATGCCAAAACTTTGGATTTATGACTTTATAGAGCTGCGGCCCTAAAAAGGATATATATGTAGGTAAAGGGTTTCGACGAAATACTCGTGAAGTTTTTTAAAGACCACGAGTAGTGTTATAGTTAGTTAGTTAGTTAGTTGACTTTTATTTTCAATAAATGTTTTACAATGTAACGATTAACCTACGTCTTTGATGGTTTGGCCTGTGGCCGTCTACCAGGTTGACAAAATACATAATTAAATTTTACATTAAAAATCTCCATCTATGATACGCTTTCTATAACAAAGTGCTGCTACTGAGTAATCATATAAGACTTTCCATCCTTTTTCTCCATTTAAAATGCTCATTACTTCATCTTCGTCTAAATCATGTTTTCCGAACATGATAGTCGAAATTCTTTTAAAATCGGACAAACACCAAGAAAATGTAAGATGTCTTCTCTCTTCTTTATGTTGCAGAGGTCACAAAGTATTGGTAAATCTGGTCTATGGGGTATAAAGTTTAGTTGAACGAGTTCCCCTTTCAGTTTGAAAATAGTACTTATCTTGTCAACTGCGTGACTATCTAGGAAGTATGTTTTTTCATTTAGAAAATGGTTTAGTTTGCTGTAATAGTTGCTAAACATTGACGATTCAGCTTCTTCGACATATTGGTCATATGTATGTCTGCCAAAATTCTCCAAAACCAAGTTAAATTTTTCTCTTAAAGATGAGGATGCTCGTTCACTTGAATAGACAGATTTAATCCGCATTCAGAAGCTGTTTTCTTCCATTCCTCGCAAATGCCTCCGTTTGTTCTAATTATGCTTCTTAAAACTACGTTTGGTATTCTGCATTCATTAGTTTCTAGTATTTTTAGGATATAGTTGAAGTGCATTTTGAGCGTGTACAAGAGCAAAGGAAGAGTTCCCGTTTCAAGATGTAGCATATAGTTCGGGGTATTTTTTGGTAATCGGAAAATCTTCTTCAAAAAGTAGCGAAGAAATTTTTCCACAGCATCGTAGCCTTTGTAAGCCCATACCTGAGCTCCGTAAAGCATTATCGACGCTGCGGTTGAGTGGAACAAAGTTTGTTTTGTACTTTGCGATACATATTTATTTTTGAAGCAACGTTCCCAAATCGAACAGATAGCTCTTTTAGCAACAGCTAATTTTTCCTCAAAGTGTGGTTTGAAATTTAAGGAGGACGATATTAGGATACCTAGGTATCTATATCTGGATACTACCTCAATCTCTTCCCCGTCTAACTTCCACTTTTCCAAATGTGAGAAGCATCCCCCTGCATTTCTGAATATCATCATTTTTGATTTATCAAGATTTACAATGAGATTCCAACTTTTACAGAAAGCATTAAGCCTTTTTATCATTAACTGCATACCTTGGGTTGTGTCACCCAGAAAGACGATATCATCAGCATACATCAGCGCAGGAATTGAATCTTATTCCACCTTTGACATCATCTGTTATATCATTGATGTATAATATAAAAAGCAGAGCACTTAAAATACAGCCTTGTTTAACACCCATTGAAGATTCGAACTCTTCAGAAATTAAGTCTCCATTCCACACATATGCAATATTACTCGTATTCTCATACAAGGCTCTCAGGATTCGAATAATTTTACTTGATACACCGATTTTGGAAAGCTTGTAAAAGAGTGCTTCACGTGGTATTGAATCCAACGCTGCTCGAAAATCTACAAAGAAGGCTTACAACTTTTTTTTTTTGCACTTATATGTTTCAGCAATGTTTGTTAAGCAGAATACCTGGTCGATTGTAGAATAACCTTTCCTAAATCCAGCTTGGAATTCTTTAAGGATGCTATGTTCTTCTACCCATTCATACAATCTTTTATAAATTAATGAAGCAAACAATTTGGCTGAAGTGTTTAAAAATGTGATTCCCCTATAGTTCTTCGGGTCCCTGTAATCGCCTTTTTTGTGTAGGGGAAAAATTATTGCTTTCCTGAATACGTCGGAGATATTAGCAGAGTCGAATATTTGATTAAATTCAATTGTGAGAGAATTCATAAACTCATATGTGCAATTTTTATAGAACTCAAACGGGATGCGATCAATACCAGGTGCTTTATTTGATTTCGATTTGAATATTACTTCATTGACTTCTTCCAGAGTAAATGCAGAGTCTAATTTTTCGTCTAAGAGCAGAGGGGCTGCATATCTGATCTAACATATAGCTTGCCAAGCCAGAACTACACTGATCTGGACTACCAGTTTGTTGACCTGAGACGGTTTAATACCCTTTCGCAATCGAGGATCTACCTCCTGTCGTTTGATATTAGGCCCCTCGAGCAGTCCTTGCTCTTCTAAAGAAAGACGTTCGGTATGTTTGACTGCACTTGATCGCCGACGTTTATGAACAAATTAGGGTTTTCACTGTGATAGCTCTATGCAGCGTATTATCAAAATTTTTAATGGCTCCTTGGCCTTGGTGCCATCATACAAGTACTTTGTCTGTCGTAGTATCTCCAGATCGAAAGCGAATACTTTTCGAGTAGACGCACCGGTGTGTTTTGCCACCCAGCACGGTGCTGTAATTTCAGGATTTCCGTTTCTAATATAACCACCGCATTAAATCCCCAGAAGAAAAGGTTTATGTGAGAAAAGATTGATTATATAGTATAAAATGAACAATTTAAGACTTAATTGCATTTAAAATAACAGTAATTCACCGAGCTTTACCTTGATGCAGCAGAAATGAAGTAATCTTCTATATTAAATCTCAAGGAATACACACGTAATATGATAATATACTCGTAGGTACTGGAACTCGCCAATCATACCCGTACTCGTGTCTCATCAAAAAGTTAACGATGCCATTTGGTTTTTATAACGTCCTTCATTTTAAATGAACCCAATCCAACTGCTACGTTACATCTCTGGTCTCCGTTTATTATATGATACTCGTACAATAGAAAGATTTCCCCGGTATGTACTCCTAGCGTTCCACACTTGAGAGTAGGTCTCCTCCAAAGAACCTTCAACTTCCAACACTTGTCGTTTGTTGGCTCTCGTTTCACGTGCGTCATTAATGTTTTTCTTTTTATTTCTTGTTGTTTTCCATGTTCGTTTTTCTTTTCACCACATCTGCCCCAAGCTATGACCGCATAAAGGTCGTTTTGTGGTAAGCTGGTAAGCGGAAACGTCAACAAAATAACATAAAACCAAACGTGCGTCTGTTCAATCCAGGCAAAAACGATTTTTTATTTTTTATTATTTTTTTTTGTATTTTTATTTTGAATGTTTAAAACGCTGCAAACACAACAACCAGTCGTCTCCATTGGCAGTAATTTAAAAAGAGTAATTTTATTAATTTGCAATGATGTCATACCAGACGACTCGACATCATCATTATTATTGAGCTGAACTCACAGTCTCTCTGGTTGGTTGGTTAAAGCAGAGCGCACACTGTTCTAATGACATGGCCGGGTTACCGCAACGCCTAGATGAATGCTCGTGATCGGGCTGCTGTAGTGCGTACACTACTGGAACTGGATTCTATGAACAATGACACTTTTGCAAATTGCCTATATGTGCTGTAATTTACCATAAAATGCGGAACTTGCATTGTTTGACGTTTTACTGTAACTGTTTCGGTTTCAGTTTGGCCATTAGATGTTCGGTGCGTGCTGGTATGCGCTGCACAGAAAGGGCAGCGCGTTCCATTGCTCTTTGAATGGAGTTGCTGGCTCTAATGCTTTGAAGCTGGAAATGGTCTATTGGGAACATGAATTGGTTTTGATTAATTGTTGCACTAAATACTTTTGTTATACAAATACGTACTTAGTTGCATCTAAAATAGGCCACTCGTGGCCTAGCAATAAAAATTAATGAAAATCATAGCGAGCAAATCGTCAGAGGCAGGAAGTTTTGGTTGGACTGAAAAGAAGAAGCACCATCTGTCCATGAATACAATGTATGGGAATGAGTTTAGATTTGAATTTAAATTAGTGGTGAGTAATTAAGACTTTTTGAAAAATATGAATTTTTGTTGTGTTAGTTTTAACATAAGATCGATAACCAAAACATGAGATAATTTCATAGCAGAAATTGATAGTGTCTTACGTTATATCGATATCATAGTACTAAACGAAATAAACATATCAAAGCAGAAAAATGAAATATATCACTGTGATGGATTTGAATCTGAATTCATAAATCGAAATGAAAGAAAAGCCAGAGGTGTTGCAATATTTATTAAAAAGAATATAAAATACGATATAATACCAATAAAACCAATAAACTATGAAGGCATACACATCGAAATAAACAGAAGAAAGTAAGAAAACATACATACATGCAATTTACAGGCCACCAAAACTAAGTATTACGAAATTCATTGACGAATTAAATGAAAATATCAAAGAAGACAAAGAAAACATTGTGTTGGGTGATGCTAATATAAATATACAAGATGAAAATAACTCACTAGTTTTGAAATATATAGAGATAATGGCCTCGAAAGGACTTACAAATGTAATCAAACAACCTTCGCGCGTAGATTTGAAAAGGAGCACCTCAACATTCATTGATCACATGTATGTTATGTTACAGAACGTTCCATGATTTTTAACGTAAACCACCTGTCATAAGACCTTATGTTTACGAGATGCCCATACATTCATAGGGAGCAAGGATACGCCTTGCCATCGCTCTCCGTCATTCCTTTGATATTAATTCGGAACTGTGTTTGTCCACCCTTGGTATGAGTCGAGGCCGACCTAAAACCTATTACTGTAGGGTCACAGCACCCAGTATTTTTTTGCAACTCTACAATGGGTTAGACCCGTTCCCGCAATTTGGGTTTAAACCACAGCCACCATGACGCTCCCACAAGGGGGCCTACCTCTAACAAGTCAGGCCCGGACCGAAATCCGGCGCGCTCCTGACTGCCATGGTACCGTGATTTAAGTCCTAAGTACCGGTGGTCCAGCCGCCAACAAGACCTATGACCGGCAACTTGTAACTGGTCAAATCGTAGCAACCATTCAGAGGTGTTATTATCTGAAGATGTTTACGATAAGACCAGTAATATGCTCTGCTCCCGCTTTTTGTTAGACAACGTCATTAATGGGTGAAGCCTTGATAATTGGGCGGGGGCCCATGTTATGTTACCATCACAAAACTAGATATATTCTCCGCAATCATTGCAACGGACCTTTCCGATCACTACATAACTCTGTATGCAACAAAAAGTGTAAGCCAAAACCAAACGAATGATCAAACTGACATTAAACATATTAGCCAACAAAAAGTTAATGAGCTAATAGAACCAACGAACTGGCAAAATATACTAGAAGAGAGGCATATTGAAAAACTCTATAATAACTTCGTATAGGTAATGAATAATATATACACTGAAGCAAGTAGAACAAAAACAAGCAAACGTCCTCGAAAGCAAAAACCATGGATTACGAAAGAAATAATTTCAATGTGCAAAAAGAGAGATGAACTTTATAGAAGATGGAAAAACAGCCCAAGAAGTCAAAGCTATTAAATCCAGTACAAGAACTTTCGAAATATTGTCAATAAAAACATACAAAATATAAAAGCTACTTTTTATAAGCAACAATTTGTAAACGCTAAAAATGACCCAAGAAAAACATGGAGTATCGTTAATGAACTTTTAAGAAGGAAAAGATGTTCTATAGATGATACTATTGAAAACAATTTCACGGGTAACGACGAAGACTTGAATGAAACGGCCAAGAAATTTGCGAAGCAATTCTCAAACTAGGCTACATAGAGTATGCATGTGTGCAATGTAAGAACATCAAACCGGAAATTTATAAAATGATGTATCAATTGAACTGCAATAAATGTCCTGGAGCCGATAACATTAGACCAATTGATTTAAAAATAAATGCAGTGTACCTAGCTCCTGCTATAAAGACAATAGTTAACCAAAGTATAAATCAATGCATTGTTCCAAGGCTGATGAAAACATCGATTATTCGAGGAGGAACCAAAAATAACACTGAAAACTACAGGCCAATCGCAGTTGCTTGTCAGTTGTTCAAAAGTGTATGGAGGAGGTAATTGTTAATCGACTTAACAATTTTATAACCAATCACCAAATACTACATCCAAACCAATACGGTTTTCAGAAAAATAAAAGTACTGGAATGTTACTAGGCGAATTTACCAATACTGTTAATGCCGGAAATCACCATGTTCTCGTGCTATTTATCGATTTCAGTAAAGCGTTCGATACACTAATGCATGAAAAGCTAATCGAAAGCAGCAGTAAAATAGGTTTGAGAGGAATAATGGCAAACTGGCTTAAGAGCTATTTGAAAGATACAACCATAAAAGTTAAGGTCTCAGACAAAATGAGCGCGGAAAAACCAAGTGAATACGGTGTACCACAAGGCTCCAAACTGGGCCCGTTGTTATTTATCCTCTATACAAACGAACTCTTGCGCCTATTCAAAAAAAAGTACTGCCTATGCCTACGCTGATGACATAGCAATTGTGGTAAAACACAAATGTTTAAATTCTGCAGTGGAAATATTGTAAGAAGAATTTAACACCGTCTCTAAATGGTGTCATGCTAGAGGTCTTCTAATAAATGCGACCAAGACAAAAGTAATGCACATACGCACCTCCTCTAAGCGAGAAGATATTGTTCAAATATTTCACCGAAACGAACACTATCCATTGTCAGCCAACAATAAAGAAATTGAAGTAGTTAAAAGCATGAAATACCTCGGTATAATTATAGATGAACACCTATTATGGCGAGAGCATATAACATAAATACCCTACGTCTTCAACTTAAGAGCGCACTCTTTGCGATGGTATACCTTAAAAGATATTCCCATTTAGAAGTGCAGAAACAAGAATCAGATATGGGATTCTGGCCTGGGGAAACGCGGCGAAAACCCATATTGATAAGATATTAAATCTTCAGCATCGTCTATTCAAAGTTTTTAGACCTGCTTATACATCTTTTAAAGTTTTAGATGCCAACGCAATATTTCAGATGACAACACTCATACACTGTATGGATGGTCAAAGATTTCTACAACTTATACGTCATACGCAAAAAACCATAAGACGAGCCCAAGGAATGCTAGAAATACCAGAAACATTCAACATCTATGGAAAACGAGAACTACGCTGTGCTATTCCAATACTTATGAACAAACTTCTTCAATCTTTGAAATACATTCCTAACCTTAGAAAACGAAAAAAAGAATTAAAAAATTATTTATTTCGATGTACTTTGTAAAGTAGAATAGTCACCAATAATGAATTTAGTTAATTGTATATCTACATAAAGAAATAATGCTATTCTTTTATATATCTAATAAACTGAGATATTATTTTAAATCACCTCAGAACCAACTAATGATACCAATGCTAACAACCACCTGCAGATAAGCACTTTGCTTTGCGGGTAAATTGATGTAAATTTAAAATGTAAATAATAAAAAAAAAAGAAAAAAAAAGCATATTCTTATAAGTGCTGTCACTTATAGGGTAGGAATGGAATCGTTCTACATCGAAGATGGTGTAGAGCGTCACCGGAAAACACAACGTATTTATTATCTAAAGGTTCTCCTGATCAATTTTTGTCAACTATTGATTACATTGCAATTGATGCGACGCACTGATTCAGTATTTTAGATTCTCCAAAGTTCCAAGGGGCCAACTTAGACCGGAACAACTACTTTGTTGTCCAAGAAATACTGTGAATACATACCATACAAATTCCCTTCCAAAGTAAACGGTACTTTTTAAAAATAGATATTTCTAGCGATGCCATCTATCGGAAATTACATGCGACGGAAAGGTAGCTCTTTCACTGTTGTACTGTCAAAATTGCATGCCATTTGGACGAATAGAAGTGGAGTTATCGGGTCTGAAGTGACAGCATGTTTGTGTCACCGGTGCAAAAATGAGCATCGATGAAAAATTGCTCAGAATTCAACATTAAGGAGGCCAAAAAGAACATTGTGACTGGTGACGAAAAGCGGCTTTTTCGCGACAGACGAGCCAAAAAATCCAAAAATGTCGTTTAGAAGTCAAAAGTGAAGGCTTGATTTCAAGGGCATTGCCCACAAAGAGTTCATTCCAGCGAGCTAAGCAGTTAACGCATAATTCTATCTTGGTTGCTTGCACAATAATGCGCCATCTCATCGATCGATACTTTTAACTGTCAACCACTCCCTGTATTTGCTTGATTTGTCACCGTGCGACTTTTACCTTTCTGAAAATATGCATTTGCCCATGAAAGCAAAGCATCTTGTGGACGTAGAAGCTATCCAACAGACTTGTACCGACATCCTGAAGGACATCCCGGCTGATGATCTAAAATATTCATTCGATATGCTTTTAGATCGTGCCGCTGTATTGAGTCGGATTGCGATTATTTTGAACAAAATTTGTCAAAAAAGCTTTTTGGTGTTCTTATTTTTAAGGAGACCTGTTTACTTTGGAACGTACAGTGTTGTGCAAAACATACCGTATTTTTATCGAACATTTTTCTTTGGTGAATTTTAGGGAACAGAAAGAACCTAAGTAAAATCTGTTGTCAATTTAAGAAAGCTTATTGTATGAGTTTACAAATAAAAGAAAAAAAAGGTTTTGCGATAATTCCCCTCTAGGCTCGTCGGACCATTGTGTCATATCAGCTAAATTCTCGTACACCCACCACGCAGTTAGAGAAAAGATTCGTAAAAGAACCGTATGGCAATACGAGAAAGCCAATTGGAGCGGACTTAATAACTTCTTTAGGAATTTTAACTGGTCGTTATGTTTCCTCGATAACGACGTGGATGCCGCTGCTGACATGATCACAGAAACTATTCTCTTTGGAATGAGATGCTTTATCCCTCATCGAACGAAGAGTATCAAACCAAAAGAAAAGGCATGGTACGACTCGAGCTGTAAAGAGGCTGTCAGGGTTAGAGAATTGTTTTTTCGGTCCTACAAGACCAACCCGCCAGAGGAAAACCGAAAAAAGTTTAAACGAGCCAGAAATGACTGCAACGTCTTTCTCAAGCGCGTACAATGTCCCAAAGGTAGTGAAAGTTTTTGGTCGTTCATTAAAAACATTAGAAATGCAGGTCATCATCCATCCCAACGCTCATTTACAATGACATTAAAGCTGTAAGCTCTTTGGAAAAAGCCAATCTGTTTGCTGCACACTTTGCGGCCAGTTTGCGACCAGTTCAACACTTCCGGATTGTGCTTTGTCCCCGCCTATAGTTGAGTGCGTCGAATCTTCAATGGGACGAATCCACTTTCGCACTTGTGTAGTAGCAAGAGTATTCAAAGATCTTAACATCCACAAACCCGCAGATCCCCTTCTTCTGAAGAGGAGTTTTTCCTCGCTAGCAAAACCACTGCGTGAGCTTTTTTATCAATCCTACTCTTTAGGACTCTTTCCAAGCAGATGGAAAACACCATTCGTCCAGCCCGTCCCTAAAAAAGGCGAATCTTCCTCTCCCTCTTCCTATAGACCCATTGCGTCCCTTCTTCTAAGGTCATGGAAACGCTCCGAAATCGTCAGCTCCTGACATATCTCCAAAAACGAAAACCGGCAGTACGGTTTTCGTATCAACAGGTCCACTGTTCCATCAAATCGATGGCATGTCTCACCGAAAAGTCTACACTAATCTGGCGAAAGCAAGATAGTTGCACCTGATATTTCTAAGACTCTAAGACAGAGTTTGGCATCAGGCTCTTTTGTCGAAAATGCGTGCTTTTGGGATCGATGACTCTCTTCTTCAATGGATTAGAAATTTCCTTTCGGAACGTTCAATTCAAGTTGTCTTGGATGGTTTGAAGTCTGACATTCACAAAATAAATGCTGGTGTGCCCTAGGGCTCCGTGCTGTCTCCGACACTCTTTAATTTTCATCGGCGATCTCTTGTCTGCTACTTCTAATCCAGTATACATATTCCTTTGCTGACGACAGTACTCTCTGCTTTACATATTCGTTCCCGGACTCGCGTCCCTAGTCTTCGGCTGTAGAACGGGAACGGCAGCGTATGTTAAGCTCATTAAATTCCGATATTAACAGCATAACCAATTGGGGAACTATCAACCGGGTGGAATTTAATGCTTCCAAAACTCAATGCTGTCTGCTGTCATTAAAGTGAAATTCAAATACCCAGCCGTTATCCATGAATGGCACTTGCGTCGTCGAAACCGATAAACTTTCCATTCTCGGTATGTATGTCAGTGACAAAATGCTGCGAAATGTCTAGGTTTCCTCAAGCGATGTAAGAAATATTTTACCCCCTCTGATCTGGCCACAATATACAATATAAGGCATTTATCCGCCCCAAACTGGAGTACAATGTCCACATCTGGTCAGGTGCTCCTAAATCATCTGTGCACCTGTTAGATAGGATTCAAAACCGTGCGATAAAACTCAAAGGTGATACCAATCTCAATAAAACAATGGACACCCTCGAACACCGATGTAATGTCTCGTTTTATCGCTATTTCCACCAACAGTGCTCCATACAAATTGCCAGTATCATTCTGCCCATTCAAACTTTTAACCGTAACACCCGTCTCGCTATGAATGCTCATCAGTATACCCTCAAGCCCATTTTCGGGCTCGCTTATGGAATGCCCTGGCGACCTCTGTGTTTCCTGGTCGTTATAACTTACAATTATTTAAAAACAATTTACATCGGTACCTGTCTTTTCTTCCTCCCTAAATTTCCTTCGCCCGGGCTGTGTACGAATATTTTAAGGGTACAAAAACCCCTTGAGCGCGCGCCGATTATAAAAAAAAAAAAAAGTATACAAAAAAAAAAACTTAACTTAACTCGGTAACGGCCTGCGCAAAACATACCAGATTTTTGTTACACTTAATATTTTGTCCAGTAACCCTTATATTTTTTAAGACCTCCTCGCATGGAAGACACTAGATTTGTTTGGGAGTTCATTTTTGGATGTGTGCGTCTTTGACCCTAGCCGTCTTTTTAAAACGGCCCGCAAGTTCTCGATAGGATTTAGATTGGGCGATTGAGAGGTCCATTCCAACACAACAATATTTTTCTGCGCAAAAAACTCCTTAACCAACTTTGATGCATGTTTTGGGTCATTATCATGTTGATAAAACCAACGCAGTGGTATCTCCTTCTTAGCGTATGGTAGCATTACAGATTCCAGTATATTCCTGTACTGAAAACAATCCATAATACCACTAATCTCATGTATTGGTCCACATCCCGCACCAGAAAAAACATCCCCACACCATAATTGAGCCCCCTGCACGGCTAGACGACAATTTCGTGGCTGAGGACGTGTCCCCTTCTTTCATCTCACTTGAATACTTCCATCGGAAGCAATCAAGTTGAACTTATTCTCGTCGCTAAGGAGTACAGTTTTCCACTTCAAATGGCTCCCTGCGAATTCCAGTCTAGGAAACGATTAGCTTTAGTAAAGTAATTAAAGACTTACTAGAAGAATAAAATGGTACCTTATTTATTTGTCTATGCTTAGCAGTAAGTAGACGCTTTTTCGCTGGTGGGAAAGAACAAAAATCAGCTTCTCTTAAACGCCTGTGTACGGCGCTTGCTTCAATTGAAAGATTAAGATTCGTTAAGAATCATTTTCATAATTTGCCTATCGGTTCGGAGTGTGGTTTTTCGGGGTCGTCCTCTACAGTGAAAGGTTTCGACCGGTTTTCCATTCCGAAACTTTTTTATAATGTCGATGATGGCATTTTACACTTTTTGGTTATAGATTTTTGTTTTAGCCCTGCCCTGAAATCCGCTACCACCTGATTTTTAACAACACCACTATATTTATTTTTACCTGAGACACCTGACCTTTTAAGTTTTATTAAGTCTATAACTCAATTTAAATGACGGCCAAAACCATTATCAGCAAGTTAAAGAGCAAGAAAATACGGTACTTTTGAAAATCCGGTATGTTTTGCACAGTTTTTCATAAAACTCTAAAAATAAAGATAGCAATGCCTTATTTATCTGTAAATTTATACAATAGGTTTTCTTAAATTGCCAAACGAGTGTACCTACTGTATTCCTGTCTCCTAAAATTCTTCAATGAAAAACGTTCAAGAAAAATTCGGTATGTTTTGCACAACACTGTATGTTACATACTTTGTATTTTGAATTCGGAAACAACGCCAAAGCATTTAACAGTCGCGTGTCCCTAAACTCTGAAAATATAAATTTGGTTCTGGAGAGCAACAAGATAATTGGACTCGCCGTTGGTATTTACAACTCGGAAAGAAAACTTCTGCAAACTTTTAAAGGACGATGATGACCGATAATCCGTTGTCAGGCAGAACGAACTTACTTACTTACTTAGGTGGCGCTACAGATCAGGGCGCACCTGGTACTCAACTATCGAGTCTCTCCAGTTAGCTGGGTCCTTAATTAACTACCTCTAGTGGCGCGTTTTAGATCCTCTTCCACTTGTTCGCGTTACCTAACGTAAGGTCTTCCTCTACTGCGTTGTCCCTCCAGCTTAGATTCGAAGACTCTAGAGGCGGGCGCATTTTTGTCTTTTCGCACTAAACATCATAGCCAGCTAAAGCGACTGACTAGACGAATGTCACCCTACAGCCGGTCAAGGCAAACGGGACTAAATATCCGGAGATTTGTTCTCTCGAAACGACCGAGGATATCTACGAGGGGCGTTCAAGATATTCTCGGTATCGGGGTGAAGCTGTGGTTGCATATATAAATTGACTTATTTATCAAGTAATACTATTATTTTAGTGCATTCATGTAAAATTTCATATAAATGTGATTATTAATTCGCGTTTTATCTCTAGTTAAACAGAATCATAATGGAAACTGAGACGATGATGGTGAAAATTGAGCATCGCGCTGTAATTAAATTTCTCACTAAGCAAGGAAAAAGTCAAAAAACTATTCATGAAGAGATGGTGGCTGTTTACCAGGGTTCCGCACCTTCATTATCAACTGTGCAAAAGTGGTCAAGTGAGTTCAAGAGAGGCAGAGAGAGCATTGAAGACGACCCCCGCTCCGGCGCCCCGGCTACTGCTTGTACGGGAGAAAGCATCAAAGAAGTCGAAAAACTTGTTCTTGAGGATGCCCGAATAAAGGTGAAAATGATGGCAGAGATCACCAAGCTTTCAATTGGTACCATTCACACCATTCTTCATGACCATCTTAACCTTTCAAAGGTCAGTGCAAGGTGGGTGCCACGAATGCTCACAGCGCCTCAGAAAAAAGTTAGAATCGCATGCTGTAGAGAGCTTTTGGAGATGTGTAGTGAGAACGCGGACGGTGTTATGGATCGAATTGTTACTGGGGACGAAACATGGGTCCACCACTATGACCCTGAAAGCAAACAAGAGTCCATGCAGTGGCATAAAGAAGGAACAGACCCCCCGAAGAAGTTCAAAGTCACTCCGTCTGCCGGGAAGCTCATAGCCACCGTTTTTTGGGACTCAAAGGGAATCTTGCTCATTGAGTACAAAAAAAAAGTTGAAACCATCAACGCCACATCCTACGCTTCCACTTTGCATAATTTGCGGGAGGAAATTAAAAAGAAAAGACTGGGTAAACTCGCAGCGGGTGTGTTGCTTCTTCATGACAACGCTCCTGTTCACATGGCGCGAGTTTCCAAGGCTGCTGCGCGAGATTGTGGTTTCGAAGAAATCCAACACCCACCCTATAGTCCAGATCTTGCCCCTAGTGATTATTTCCTGTTTCCGGATTTGAAAAAATGTCTTCGTGGAAAAAGATTTTCGGATGATGTAGAACTCAAGTCGGTATTTTGCAGAGAAAGAGGAAATTTATTTTTTTTGAGGGTTTAAAAAAGCTTATCTCAAGATGTAACAAATGCACTGATGTTAGGGGAGATTATATTGAAAAATAAAAACAATTTAAATTGAATTCGCATTTTCCTTCATATCGATACCGAGAATATATTGAACGCTCCTCGTACGTCTGTTTTAGATAGAGTCGATGCTTCGGGGCCATAAAGCAGGACTGAGTTGATCAAAGTTTTATATATACGAGTATATACTCACCTTGGTTTTTTGGGATAGGTTCTTACTACTCAATTGCTTTCTTAGTGTAAAAAAACAGGGATTGGCTAAGTTATTGTTCGTTTTATTTCTACTGAGGTTTTATTGGCAGAATTGATAGCACATAGCAAAGTTATAGCTGCGTATATGATGCTCAGTCCAATTCGTCGATGTTGTGTACGTCTTGTTGTTGGCAGAATATATCATACTTGGTTTTGCCCTCGTTTATCGCCAAACCGATTCCGTTAATATTATTGGCGTATGCAGTCTTTTGTGCCTCCGGTGTTGGCTTGTGAATTCTTGTCAATATGATGTTACCTATTTTGACAAAGCAGTGAACGTTCTCGATCGTCATTTTACACAAGACATGGCTCTATATACGAGTAGCTCGTCTCTATAAATGCTTATGCAGACTTAAAATCGACGAAAAGGTGGTTGATATCGATTTGAACCTCTTGAGTTTTTTTCCCAGTATCTGTGAACTTTCTGAGCATAAAACCACGCTAATAGGACCTAATCAGGGTGATGACAAAGGGTTTTAGACATTCACACAATATGGCAGATAAGATCTTGTACGTAATGTTAAAGAGGCTTAATCCTCTATAGATGGTGCAGTTGAGGGTTCTCCTTTTTGCTAGATCGGGCAAAAAAATGCTGAGATTCCATTCTTCAATTATGCACTCTTCTGATCAGATCGCAGAAATGCTTTCCACAAAGTCACTTCCTGCAGCTTTGAATACTTCGGCCGATAGGCCGTCAGGATCTCCGGCTTTGTTGGATTCAAACTTAGATTTTGGAATCCTCACTCTGGTTTGGTCAGATGGGTTGAAGTTTTGCCTAAGTTGAATGGTCTATTCTGCTGTTGTCTATTCTATTATGTTGCGGCGTATCTGGTGGCACGTTAGCAGCGTTACCACTGTTCTTCGGTATTTGTTGCTGGCGGCACAGCAGTTCTGGTGGTTTCTTGCGATTACAGATTTTTTACGATATATCTTCTCACAGTGGGTTTTCTTTTGAGGCGCTTGGGAAATTCGCATTGATAACTTGCCTGCAACAATAGTGATCCTAGTCAATGTTGACTGCGCGGAAGGTTCCGGCGTATAGAATACTGGGGATATCCATCACGTCGATCTCAAAATAATCAATTTGGCTTAGCGTTTCATGATCCGGAGACTGCCATATCCCCTTGTGTATATAGAGATAAGAAAATCGTATACTTGCTATATACTTACCAACTGTCTTTCCAAGGAAGCCCTCCATTCCCATCTTGGCGCCATAATTAGGACATTGCTGATATGTCTGGTCGACGAGCTCGTAGAAATTTTCTTTGGTGGCGTCGTCCTTGACTTCTGCGGGGCACGAGCGTGTCGTAAACTCAAGCCTTCTTGCCTTAGTCTGGAGGTTTTTAATCGACAACTTCAGTGTAATGATCTCCGGGTTATGTCTGTCAGTAAACTGTCTATACAAGGTTTTTAGTCTTGACAGCAGCCTACATTTTTGTCGGTGAAGTGCGTCAATAGTTGCGTTGCGGAATAAGTCATCTTCGTCGGTGTGTTGATACCGAGGTATCGTTTTGTCCATTGTTCGTTTGATTGTCTCGTCCATTAGTCTTAATCTCCTCGTTTGACAGATTTCTGTTGGACGGTGGTTAGAGCGAATTCGAGGAGAGTGCTCTCGTCAGTGTTCTTGTGATAATTGTAGGAATGCCTTTGCAGAAACTCATCCAATTCCGCAATTTCGTTGGGAACAGTTATTTTGGTGCTGAGACCAGAGAGTGCTGAGTACGTAGATAGTTTGTAGTTTGTTGGTTAGTGCATGCTAGTTGTATTCGAGAGTCGAACAGCAGAAGATTGAAATAGGACCCGTGTCTGGGAAACGACAGACTATCTGTCGCCTTAAGCCCGAGTCGATACATTATGCTGTGTTGACCCCATCAATTGAATAGTAGATTCCCTCTAGTATTTGGTGTATTATTTCAGTGGGAACCGATGCTTTCAGTGTGACGAGGCCGTTGACCGAGTCGAAATATTTCGTTCTTTTTCCAAACCCGAGAAGCTTAGAAGGTGGTCCCTACAGCTCCTGCAAAATCCATTATAAGGAAGCCCGAATCTGTCTACCCACGTCCACAAAATACACAGGCCAGATAGAAGATTATTTGTACGTTTCAGATCTAGGTCAGACAAATTACTGCCGATGATTATTGAATCGAATATTGACGCCTATTAGTTTACCCATTGTCTGCCTATGATATCTGGGATTGTGTCACATTCTCCATTTACGTGACGCGGAACATGGCAGCATCAGTTTTTAGATATCCTTGTCAAAATAGGATTACAAAATTATGTTGCTGCTTGACTTCGGTGAAAAAGAAGATACCACATTCCACTTAAACCGAGAGAAGGCCTATTTGGTTGTTAATATTTCCGCTTGAAATACACTACACGATTTTGGGGGAGATAGAAAAACAAACAGTAAACATTATGACTGTTTGACTCTTTGGATTTCAGGATAGGCAGAGTGGGCTGTTTGGAGAGCAAAGTTTCGGTGAGGTCTTCGGCGTCTTTTATGTACACTGGCGATCACTAGGATGAGGCCATACATTTTGCAATCGATTTTCACTCTTTATACCTGTTTGAAATTTTGTACCGGCAAACTTTTACTACCTGCAACCAGGTACATATTTTCTCAACAGGAAGTCATAAAATTAAAGGGTAAATAGGATGAGGCCACTAGGATGAGGCCACTAGGATGAGGCCACTAGGATGAGGCCACATGCAAAATCTTCGAAAGAAAGGAAAAAACGAATAAAATGTTTACATTTTATGGTTTTAAAACATTTATTTATTATGTTTTTCTACATTAATAATGAGTATGGCCATATGACCTCTATAAGACGGTTTGGAATAGAATCATACAGTTTTTTTTAAATAATCAAGAGAAATTTGGGCCCAGGCATCACGAATAGCTTCGATTAAAGTGTCCTTGTCTTCAAATTATCTGCCGTCTTCATACACCTTACGAGATAACCATGCCCAAACATTTTCGATTATGTTTAAGTCCGGTGAATAGGGCGGTCATGGCAAAAGTTCCACGTCTTCTGATTGAATTCAAATTTTAACAACCCTGGAAGTGTGGATGGGGGCATTGTCTTGACCGTTCCAGCAAACATTTGTAGTTGTTTCCGTTTATTGTTGTGGACAAAAACTCCAACTCGATTGTGCCATAGTAGGTAATGGCTCCCCAAACTATTAAACCTGATGTACGGCTGTGGTGTCTTGCCAAAATAAGCTCCTCCTTTCTTAGATCATGGAAATAAAAGTTGTAACCATCGGGTCGGTCAAGGTAAAATTTTTTCTATCCGAAAAGACAATGCGTTTCCATTCACTGCTCCATGCGACATGTTCTTCTGCAAAATTCATTCGATGCTCCTTGTCTTCTTGCCTCAAAACTGGTTTCTTTGTAAGTTTTTTTCTCTGTATAGTAACACTTTTTCGCACTATCCTTCGGACCGTTGCTATGCTGGCTGACACTCCGCTGTTGGCCCTTATTTTAGTAGCTGGTAGAGTAGAATTAACCGCTTTTCTCGCAATGTTGTTGCTTCTGCCGTGCGTGCTTTTTGATTTTTTCCATAGTTTTGTGGATCCGCAAGATAACTTTTTTTTTTCGTGGGAAGGTGAGAAATCTTCATAGACACTATAGGCCCGGAGCCTATAGTAGTGTGAGATTCTTACTCACTAAAAAACACCTCCCTTCTGCAAATCACGACTGAGTTCACACTCAACAAGCAGTTCTTCTATCGCATTTTATTTTGTTTTTATAAGATATCCTGCAGGCGATTTTCCATTGAAAATTCCTGTGTACTTTAGAAAAATTAAGCGCTGCTAATCACCGCGCTAGATCGAGAGGCTTAGTCCTTTTCAGACGGCGCAGTAAATTTGTCTCGTCGCGGATCTGTTGAACAGAAATATTTGCATGTCCTTGTAGTCGATTTTTGTGTTTTCGCGCAAACATTTTAATTTGGTTCTGAACGTTTTCGACTCCTAAATCTCTGTGGATATCATCGTTTCTAATGTACCACGGCGCATTAACAATACCTCGAATAACTTTGTTTTGGAATGTCTGTATTACATTAACGTTACTATTTTTAGTACAACCCCAAAGTTGTACACCATATGTCCAAATCGGTTTTAGCACTTGCTTGTATAACAGCAGTTTGTTCTCTGAGCTAAGCTTGGAATGCTTTCCAGCAAGCCACGTTTTTTCTTGACGTGTGCTCTCCATTTTAGTTTAGCGTCGAGTGTCATACCGAGGTATTTCGCCTCGTTCGCGTAAGGAATTCGAACTGCGTTGATAAACACCGGTGGATTCTCAATTTTCTTGAGAGTGAAGTTCACGTGGACAGACTTGTTTTCATTAAGCGCGATTCGCCAAGTCTTTGTCCAATTGTTAATTAGTGTAAGGGCACGTTGCAACTTGGCAGTTGCTTCTTCGACTGTTTTAGCCGTTGCCAAAATGGCAGTGTCATCAGCAAATGTGGTTAGGACAGTGTCGTCCATTTGCGGTATATCGCGGGTAAAAAGTAAATATAGCAGAGGGCCAAGTACACTTCCTTGCGGCACCCCGCCTTTATTGTCCTAAAAGTGGAATATTCGTTTCCGTGTCTCACACGGAAGAGTCGGTCTTCCAGGTATGAAGCTAAAATACAAGACAATTGCTGGGGTAGGGCTTGTTGAAGTTTATATTTTAGGCCTTCGTGCCATACCTTATCAAAGGCTTGCGAAACGTCAAGGAATGCGCTTGAACAGACTAACTTACACTCAATTGCTCGTTCAATTACATCGGTTATTCGATGCACTTGGTCAACTGTAGAGTGTTGGCTTCTAAAGCCAAATTGATGATCAGGCAAGAGGGAATTTGTGTCGGTAATTGGTTTTAGGCGATTAAGAAGGATTCGCTCGAAGACCTTCGATGTAATCGGGAGAAGCGATATTGGTCTATATGACTTGACTTCAGTCAGCGGTTTACCTGGTTTCGGAAGCATAATAACTTCGGCTGCTTTCCACTGGTGCGGTACATGCTCTAATCTAATGCTGGCATTTATAAGATAGAGCAGCTTTAGCAAACCTTTTTTCGCCAACGCTTTGAGTATCTCTCCCGTTATTAAGTCATATATCGGGGCTTTATTGGGCTTAAGCGTGTCTATAACTTGTCTAAGTTCCCAGAGTGTAGCCTTTTCTATTTTAAGGTTCGTCGTCACGTTTAGCGTATAGACATTCTCTGGAAGCACTTTCCCGTCGAATGGTTTAAACGTTTCTGCAAGATGGTCGGCGAAAACATTAGCTTTTTCGTTATCTTCTTTCGCCCAGTCATCCTAGTTTCTTCTTATTGGCGCCACGTGTATTTGGGACTTTCGAACACTTTTAACGGCTCTCCATATGGAGTAGTTGGTATCCTTTGTCGCTGTGAGTCTTTCAAGGTAGTTATTAATACCTCGATTATTGAAGTCCTTGATCGATTTTTTCAGCAAGTTGCAGAGCCTATTGAAGGACGTTTTATCTTGTGGCGCCCGGGTTTCATGCCACTTTTTCCGCGCTCTTCGTTTCTTCCTTATCATTTCTCTGATTTCCGGTGGGTATCTTATGCCGACTTTGGCAACTTTGTTCGATTCGCGGGGAGTGTTCTTCCAGGCCGCTTGCTGTATGACTTCAACAAAACGTTCAACTTCTTTTTCAAGTTGATACGGCGTTCTAAGTGCTACTTTCAACTCAGTATTGTCTATAACGTCTATTCGGAAATCTTCCCAGTGAGTTTTGCTGTTAGTTAATCTGGGTGGTCTTTGTTTCTTAACCAAGGATTCGCACAGTGAGAGGATAACTGGAGAATGATCGGAGGAAAGATCGAAGCCCTCTTCAACTTTGACGTAACTAGCGTTTACTCCTTTTCCGATAAAGAAGTCTATTAGATCGGGTGTTTTGGCGACATCCGAGGGCCAGTATGTCGGCTTGCCTGTTGAGTAAAAATAGCGATTTGCCTTTTTGAGAGATACATACAGAGGTGTGCTTCGCGTTAAAGTCGCCACCAATAATGAAGATTGGTCCAAGAGAGTTGAATAGGTCACTAAATTCGTATTTTTCTATTTTGCTGCGCGATTGGCAGTAGATTGAGGATATATTAAAAGAGTAATTTTTATTTTTAGCGCCCACCAAGGTCATTTGAAATTTGTCAAGTTCAATTATTGCTTCCAGAGTATGTTCAATGCAGTCTTTTATGAATGGGGATGACCCGCTTCTTGCGTTTCCCGATGGATGATGAGCGTGGAAGTCGCGGTAACCTTTTAATTCCACGCCCGATTCTGTCGCCAGGTGACTTTCAGAAATTAAACATATGTCAATTACTTTTTCCTGCATGAAAATATTTAGTTCATCAAGCCTTTTCTGTAGCCCGTTGGCATTCCACGCAAGTATATTGAGCTTCTTTGCCATAATTAGTTGCAGAAATTGGCTTCGAACTTAAGAAGCCGTTCGACTATTATCTTATTTATTTTAGTTTGTTCTTCTAGTCTCTCGAGAATTACTGAGAACAAATTTGAGGCAGGATCCGGTGATGTACAGTTAGTCATATTTACTCGCGCCGCTATTTGCGCGTAAGTTTTTCCACTTTCCACTTGCGCATTGTTATTTTTGACGTTGTTGTTATTGGTGATTTTAGCGTTTGTCACCATTACCTTCTTTAAAGGCTTTGGAGTAGGACCGCTGTTGTTATTTGTTATCCTAGCTGTCCCTGCGTTTTTCAAAGGCTTCGTTTTTGATTGATCTCGTAGCTTATGCAACTCCTTCGCGACTTCGCAGCCTCGATAATTAGCTGGATGTTTTCCCTTGCAGTTGATGCATATCGCTGGGGACTCTTTCGCGGCATTGCACCCTCGAGTCAGATGCTTGCCAGGGCATTTTACACAGCGAGGTTCCTTCTGGCAGTAGGCCTGAGTATGGCTGAATCCCTGGCAACGTGTACATTGAGGAATCAGCCTAGAGTTTTTCCGCGGAGGTTCAATTTTGAGAACAAGTCCCAAAATTGAATTTATTGCATAAATTCTTTCTAGGCTTTCGGTTTTGTCGAAAGTTAGCCTAAAGAGGGGAAGACCGCGTTTTGGGGTCGTCCTCTCGCTTTCAACATTGCGCTGTATTTGCGCAAGTATATTAACTGCGTCGATTATCTTAAAGTCTTTATTTTTAAGGTCATTTAAGGCAAGAGGGATGCAATCCTCTAGCTACGACGCGTATGGGTCTTTCCATTTTATTTTCGTACGTATGCCATTGAATCTTGTCGGCATTTAATTTTTGCGAAAGCGAACGGTAGTTGTCTGGATTAAGGACATTAATAGTCCATGTATCATTATTACGAGATCTTACTTTATAATCGGTTGAGCACAGTGATTTCAGGATTATGTGCAACTTGTTGTAGTCCGAGATTTCAAAAACGTTTTTTGGCGGCGGCGGCCTTTGTTTGGGTTGCTTTGTTGCCTTATCGACCTCAGCAATGTTAAAGCTGGCTTGCTTCTTTGTTTGTTCGATATCAGGCGGGGAAGTAGCTTTGCGCTTCTTACCTGGCTTTTTTTTAAGTATCCAGTCCGTTTCGCGGACTAGATCTTCTTCGTTCGTGTGAAACAACAGTCTTACTTCTTTTAAACCTCCTTCAAATTTCTTGGCCTGAGAGTCCTAACTCTTTGTAAGCATCTATTTTTCCTTTTTCTGTCGCTGCCAAAGTCCTTCTGGAACCCATTTTTTTTAACTAAATAAAAACACTTCTTAACAAAACTTTGAAAAAAATTGTTGGTGTGAACTCCTGCAACGAAATATTTTATACGCTTTTCAAGTAGTTCATTTTTTGATCTTGGGAAATTCCAACGGTCGTTTTTTATTTACCGTTTAATTTTATGACTTCCTGTTTAGAAAATACGTACAGAGTGAAAATCGATTGCAAAATGTATGGCCTCATTCCTTACCGGCAACTAAAATCTTTCCTTTGGGTCTCTAGCTTGCGTCAGGTTGGAGATACTTAAAAACTTCTGAAAACTCATGATGCGCGATGATATCTCTCATATAATTTGGCGAAATTCAAAATTTCAAAGAACACAGATCTAGAGACCTTAAAAACTATTTCAACTTGAAGTTTATCAATTTAAGCATTTCGTAGTAGAACAACTGTCTATCTGATTTGCCTTAAATAACAACTCACAAACTTAAATTGAAAGAAGCAATTCGTACAAACATATGTTGCTTATAAAGAGCTGCACATACACGTACAATAGTATGCGTTACAACAGACAGATGCAAGGCAAGTAACAGCTGGCACTTCCTCCTTCCAAAGCTTTACACATTGTTGACAGCGGGATGATATACTGTAAAATGTTTCTTAAGATTAGGGCGTTCGCAAAGACAGCCAGACATGTGTACACTTCCTCTTGCAGGCTGTAAAGACAAAATCTGAAGTACATGACTGATAAGACCTTACGAAAGAGCAAATATCTCATGATACATCTGCACGGATCATATTTGAGTGATGTCAACGTTGGATGGACGTTTTTCTCCGGTACAAAAGTTTTATACTTGTTTTCGGGAAGAGACACTTGACACATTTCAGATGATAAATATTGTCAGTGTCAATCTTTCCAATTAGAGCGAATTATAACTTCTATCGTTCCATTTATAGCATTATTTACTGTCATTACAAAGTGTATCCCAATTGACATCCTTCCAATTAACACGAAAACTACCTCAGAAGATTCTAATCTGTTCCCTTCTTTGATATAGCTAATTGACACCGTGAGTGTTTTTTTTTTTTTTTATTCTCTGTCTGGTCTCCCTTATCTAAATCACGCTCGAACAATCATCTATCCGCCCACCATCAACATCGCGTCCCATAAAACACATGTGGGCTGAGGCAGCAATCCGTAATCGTTGTAATTAATTTTCTTCCTTGAAAGCAGTCGCTTGTTGTTAGTGTTTGCTCGTTCAAGTGATTCTGGCTCTGTGCAGACATCATCAGCGATTTCCAAGAACTCGTTTCAAATATAAACTCATGTTGCAATCTTACCCTAGAAAAAAAAACAACATACTCGTAGTAACTCATACGAGCACGTTTCAAGGATCTCATTCCATTCAATTCAATTCAATACAATGCAATGCCGGTGTTTTCCTAATTACTTTGCTGACAGATGACATACCGTACATAGTCGCTGTACCATGAGAAAAAACAAAAAAAAAAAAAAACGTGAATTTTATTCGACACCCATGGTTGACAGTTGACACTTTATATGACGGAACAGTTTGCGTAGATGAGCTGTTTATTTCGTCAGCGATAGTTGTATTAATATCAAATGTCAAGCCATCGAATGCACTCAACTTTGAACGCATCCAAAGTGGTAACGGGAATTAGCGTCATTCTTATACGAGTATCAGAAGCGCCACCCAAATGCAATATGTGACAGATTAATTTATCTCCACAGGAAAATGTATATCTCTCCGAGTCTCCACTCTGCATGAGTAATGATGAAAGTAAATAAAAATAAAACTGAAAATAAAAAAAAATAAAAAATTAAACTATAAACAAAGCGCACAAAAAATAAATTCTCCTCCTGTGCCCTGTTTTCAATTTATTTCTGAGAAAGACTCTGTGAGTCATATGTAGTATCGTTGCACAGACAGTCCTCGGTGCTGGACGTTCTGCGGTGTCAGCAAACAGCAATAGCCGTATGCATAAGAACACTTCAGCTTCATCTGTCACCCTGTCACCCTGTCACCCCTTTGGCAGTAGCGGGAACTATGACTAGTATCTGTGGCGCAATGTGATGTGGAGAATTTTAAGCAAATTGACGCGTCGATTGGAATTAAAAGTGAATAGTAAGAATAAAAATAAATTTGACAATTGCCTTTCCATTCGAATTGAATTGGATTTTTCTCCATGTAACCAAAGTATGACGTTAGTTTCTGTCATATACCTAGTAGGTGCCACTCCTGAAATTCCCCTCAACGATGGCTCTCTATATTGATGCATACACAATGGGACAAGACAAGACAACCCTTTTGTAATTTCCACTTCACTATTTGTACAATGCAGTGTATTCGTACCTTAAGCTTAGCTGTCAGAATGAAGTTAAGCCGTCTGTGCGCGTCAATTTGACACATTCATAATTCGAAATTTCACGTCCGTTGGTGTTTGTTATGGATGAGATGCTTGTGGACTTTAAATTAAAGGCATTAGCCTTCCCGGTGGCTTGGAATGGGTTCTGCTATACGTACGCCCATTAGATGCGGGAACCCAGCTAAGCCATTAGCCTCATTCGGTTAATAAAGTTCACGTTTGATGGTTTGTAAAGTTCTTTAAAATTGTATTTTTTATTTTTTTTTTTATTTTGTAATCCGTCTGCAGCCGAAACGAGTAAGTAGTGTGAAGTTTGGCATTCTTTGTGGTTGGGTGACTTAGGAACTTCTAGGTGTGGATGGATGCTAAGAATATTTGTAATAGTTACTGTGGCATAAGATTGCCGCTCTATTTATATGTATACTTGTGAGACAAATTAAGTATGCCTTCCCTTGTAATGGATGCAGTTTAGCTCCAGTGCCGTTTGCCTATTTTGGAAGTGGTTTCAAGGCATCTACACGATATATGTGTGTTTTTTATACATGGTTCTTCTATTGAGTTTGTTGTTTAAAGGGAAGGAACTACATTTAGATTGAAGTAAGGCAAATGGGGAAATCTGCCAACTCAGTTAATCGTTGCATAATTTGGAAAGGGCTATGCATGAGTCTCCATCCTTTAAACTGACTTGGTGGCGCTGCATAATGAAATCGTAAATGAGTCATTGAGTCAAATAGAGTGCTGATGGTGAATTAACAATCTCTTTCCTTTCCTTTCGATGTGACATGCATACTTTTACTTGTTTATGCATACAGAAATGAGTGTGCCGCCTTTCACATATGTTCAACAACATACAAATGTTGACAAGCTTATCGAACCAGCACGCACTATCATGTAGTACGGGGCATACTCGTATCACATCGAAAGGTCAATTGACTCAGTGTATACAAATGCTTCAATAGGTTCTTGGCATTTGGAAAACATAATGCGATATGGTAACAGCAAATTAGAAGAGCACACTCAGAATAGAATCAAACTAAACTGAATCGGTATCTCAGAAATCGAAGGGACTAAATTTAGAATATTAACCTTTTGTCCATGTATAAACGAAATCAGTAAAACTGCCGACTTGACTAATCCATAACAAAGACCCAAGGGAGGTGTAAGTCTTTATAAGAAAAGAACATTTTCTTATGAAACATCCCGGTTTCTGTCCGGTGAAAACCCATTAATAGAGCGCAATCGCTATTTCAAATAAAATTCCTCATAAAAACCGCTTTCTTGCGACAGACAGTGCAAATATTTCTGCCGAAATTCATCAAGTGACACCACTTGTATCACCACAAATTATCGTAAATTTAAATTTCAGAGATTCACAGAGTATATATGAACCAGATGATTCATATTGCGATGAATTAAGACTGACAATGTGTTATGGATGTTATAGAAGACTGTGGATACTAAAACAAAACAGGAAAACAATTCATAAAGACAGTATGTTACACTTTGTGGTAGGCGCGACCACAAAGTATGAATAGTATCGAAAGGTATTTTAGTATTTTGCTCGTACTCGTATCTTCCGTGCCGTAACGAGAGGCAGTCTGGACAGATGTCTCTTGTGTTTTACGTAGGTACCTGCCGTGAGGGCTTAAGCCTACGGTGCGTCTTCGCACAAGATATCAAAATAATGCGTTGATAAGCGCCCTTCGGGTAGTACAAGTACTACCACCAGTACCAGATTCGAAGTCGTGTGTAAGGCACGAACTTCCCCTTTGGTGAAGGGTCGAGGCCTATCTAATACCTCAGCTATTCTGTTGGTCATGGCACCCGGTTCCAATGCAACTCCACATCGAGCAGACCAATTGGTTCCATAGCAATCCCATGGTTTAGCACAGGTCGTAGTAAACTACACACATGCTAAGCTATGAGATGTCCAAGATCCATTCGGTCCATTCTCCCCGCGATTTTGGGTTTAAACCTACAGCCACCACGATACTCCCACAAGAGGGCCAACTCCTAGGTCAGGCCGGAACCATAGTTCCGGGGGCTCCTGGCCTCCCGTGGTACCGGAATATAGCTTCCGGTCGAGCTTCGCAACCTTGAGGTTACTTCCAGTTGGGCACCTCACTGCCCAGGACTGGCGGCCTTGCAACAATTTCAAAATCTACAAACTTCCCGCTAGCTGCCTACTGCGCCTTCTATTGAATACATCTTTTGCAAAACTACCGGTTCTTTCAAACCGTACGGTATCAGTGATAATTCCACTGACATCGTAGGTCTCACCATTAAAGGTGATGCCCATAGCCTGCAAGTTCCTTATGTCAGCGTAATTGGGACACTCACATAGGACATGAAGCCAGTCCTCATAGGTAGCTCCACATGAGCAGCTCGCAACCTCGCTAAGCCCCCTCTTATGCAAGAATGCATTGAGAGAGCCATGCCCGGTCAACAAAAAGCCCAGGCTGAGGTTAAAATTCCGTTCAGGAAAAATTCTCATGGTTAGCACATCCCTTAGGAAGCCGTAAGTAACCCTACCATTTTCGCTAGCATCCCATCTAGATTGCCATCTAGATAGAACACATGCGTGTAGCAAGGTTTTACGCTGCTTCAGGGATAGGCCATCCACTTCTTCCGGGGAAACCCAATCGCGCTCATTTAGAGGGAGACCTTTTCTGATCTTGAAAGTAATACCACGACGTATCACTTCCAGATCCAGAGGTGGCACTCCCAGCAAGACCTGCATTGCCTCTGTGGAGACAGTGTGGCACACCGGAGGCAGTCTGGACAAAAAGATCTAGCTTAAGATGCCTTCTAGAGATCTAATTGCATGCCTATAACAAGTCGGGAGAGAATCCAAAAATAGCCACAAGACGCAGAAGGCATTAATGGGGAAGACAAAGTGCGTTCTCAGACTTTTAAAACACACCCAACTTGTCGAAACCCATGACAGGACGACCCTGGCTATGGATGTGGATGCTGCAACCACCACTGCAGCTTGTGCAAATTAACGTAGCTCAGTCGCCTCTAATAACCTGTAGGTGCTCCTAAGAGAAGAGCGGCTAGTTCTAGCCCTAGTCCTAGTCCAACCGTGGATTCATGACAATCTCGTGATTGGACTGTGGTCAAAGAAATATCAAGTTCCTTATAAAAGAAAAGCCAAACTTGTATAGTAGATATGAAAATCTATGCAATGCACTAATATCTAATGTCAGCAACGGTAATCCGATGGTAAAGGGAAGTGGAAGAAGGTCGTTTCAGCTTGGTACGAATAACTAGATTTAAACTGGGAAACTTGTGCCCACTAAGCCGGATGGCATCGTTGAATATTTCACTCTGAACTTACAACTCCGCTAAGCAGTGTCGAATAACATGGGCTGAAAAGTCCGTGCCGCTTTATAGTAAAACACAATGTTTTTGCAAAATTCAACCTTATTTATCAATATAGTTGCCTTCGAGGGCGATACACTGATTGAAGCGATTTTTCAATCTTTCGATACCAGTTTTGTAGTACGATTCCGGTTTAGCCTCAAAATAGGCCTCTGTTTCGGCGATTACTTCTTCATCGGTCTTAAATCTCTTTCCGGCGAGCATTCTTTTGAGGTCTGCGAAAAGGAAATAGTCGCTGGGGGCCAAATCTGGAGAATACGGTGGGTGGGGAAGCAATTCGTAGCCGAATTCATTCAATTTTGCCATCGTTTTCATCGACTTGTGAAACGGTGCATTGTCTTGATGAAACAGCACTTTCTTTTTCTTCAAATGCGGCCGTTTTTCTGCGATTTCGTCCTTCAAACGCTCCAATAACGCAAGGTAATAGTCGCTGTTGATAGTCTCCCCTTTTTGGAGATAGTCGATGAAAATTATTCCATGTGCATCCCACAATACGGATACCATAACCTTGTCAGCCGAGGACGAGGTTCGTCGCCTGCTCGCCACTCAGCTGACTGCCGACTTGACTCTTTTGTGAAGTGATGGAGCCAAGTTTCATCCATTGTCACATACCGACGCAAAAATTCGGCTTTATTGCCGTTGAACAGCTTTAAACACTCCTCTGAATCATCAACACGTTGTTGTTTTTGGTCGACTGTGAGCAAACGCGGCACCCACTTTGAACAGAGCTTTCGCATGTCCAAATATTCGTGTATGATATATCCAACACGCTCTTTTGATATCTTCAGAGCCTCAGCTATCTCGATCAACTTCACTTTACGGTCATTCGTAATCATTTTGTGGACTTTTTTGATGTTTTCATCTGAAACAGCCTCTTTTGGACGTCCACTGCGTGCATCATCTTCGGTGCTTGTATGACCACTTTTAAATTGTTCAATCCACTTGCGAATGGTTCGTTCGGCTGGTGCAGAGTCCGGCTAACACTTATCAAGCCATTTCTTTGCATCGGCTGCATTTTTTCCCATCAAAAAGCAATGATAAATCAACACACGAAATTGCTTTGAATCCATTTTTTTTCGCAATAACAAAAGTTGCTTCACTCACAACGCTATATCTCGAGAACTAATCGTCCGACAGCTGTCAAATTTATACACGTATCTTTTGAAGGTTGGTACTAACTGAAAATGGTATGGATTTAACTCAATTGGTGCCCTCTCTTAAAAACGGACTTTTCAGCCCATGTGTCAAAGGTAATGCCAAGATTCTCAAAAAGGAAACTAGATTTAATTGTCAATATGACAATCGTCAAAGGTACCGAAGATGACCATGAAGTCCTGCTTTAGAAATTGTTTGTCTTCGTAACTACAATATATCCCTTGATAAAAACCGATTTATCCCATCTGGACTTGCATCGAAAAGACATTACTCCCTAATGTAACGTCAGGATGCACGGTTTAAGAATAGAGCTCAAACCACCAGAGAAGCCATCGACTGAAAATCGAACAAGGAGCTCCTCAAAATATTGAAACTTAACACTGAAAGCAGCTCAAAGGAAACACTTGAAAATTTTGTTTTGAAAATTTAGAGGAGTTTTTCGAAGGCTTTTGGAATCGCAAAGTTTTCGCTTTGAATACAACCAACCTTTTGGTCTAGTCAGATGTCTTTCGGATGAACTTTCTCTTTCAAATTGAATTAACAATTGTGTTTTTGACAATCATCTTACTTATATGAAGTCACTCGAAGACACCTCATTTCAATCTAAAGAACCTCGTTAACAGAACGATGGTTAATTGAGCTTTAAAAATCGTTGACACATTCAAGTTTTTGGGACAACATGACATATTTTCTACTGAGATCTAAATAGCTCCTACACATCTGTAACATGATAAGAAGTCATCTTAATTAAGTCCACATAGCCCAATTAGAAGCGGTGACCAACGTTTGCCATCATTCCTTCTGAAAACGTTGGAGAGATTGTTTGAATCCCACATTCTTCAGAGGAACACCCGTGAAAACCGTTCATGTAGTCACTAGTATGCCTAATGGAAAAACTATTTGTCCCAAGGTATGTGGTATGGTGTGTCGTTAAATAATTCACTTATAAGAAGGACTACCATAGAGAGTTAAAATTAGAAGCCAGGAGGTGTTTCCACTCTGGAAATTATATACTAGTCACGAATTAACTACAGTTGGTAGCAGCGGCAAATGATACACAAGAGAAGTGTGGCTTTGGCGTCAAACCTGATAAGATCGAACTGGACCGCTCTGCAAGAAAGTATAGGAAATCAATCGTAGTTCCACTTAGACTTTCTAGAACAGACACTGAATTGAGAGTCAAATACCCAGAAACCTGTGAACATGCAAAAGACTCATAGCGACAAAATAGGACTACAACTGCAAATAACTCATAAAATTATACTAATATTATTTGGCCAGTTCTGGACTTCAAGCTAGCTTTCATTAGATTCGAAAATGCAAAGATCGGCCACATGTGCATTAGCGATACTGTAAGATCTACTCTTCCATTAGATATGCCATTTGTCGCTTAATACCTTTGGGTGTCTATGGTTAGCAGATGCCAGCCTACATATACTGCCATCCATCTAATATTTATTTCATTCTAGATAAGAGTACATCCACAGTTTAATCATCTTCGATCCCAAGCAAACTGCTTCCAGTGCTTCCAGAGCAAGAGGTCTGACATTCTCTACACCTTAGTTTTTAAAACGATGGATTTTGTTCCTTCTCGTTGACACTGAAAAGTCCTTATGGTTGGAGCATTATTGCCTATTTGCGTGTTGTTGCCCGGCTTTTTAAATTGCATCCACACTACGAGGGTGGGTCAATAGGTCCCTGAAAAATAAAACAGATGGCGTTGCCACCCACAATATTTTTCTTGTCAAAAAGCATCTTAAAAAAGAACACACCCAAATTTTCAGAAAGATCTGTCAAATAGTTTTGTTGTGACAACCATTTGGAAAAGTGAATTTCGTCTGCTCATTAAACACAATTTTTTGCGCAAAAAAACCATCACGCAAACCAGATAAAAGCTTGAAAAGTATTTTGCGGACTCCTCACACTGTCGATTGGAACCATCCACCACTGGTTTACTCAATTTGGGTGCGGTCGAACCAGCACAAATGACGCCGGACCTTCTGGTCGTCACGGTATGATATTGTTGGGTGTCCTGTCTTGTTGACAACATACCATATAGTTGGTCTTGCCCTCATTGACCGTTAACTCCATCTTCGCCGCTTTCGCCTCAATACTTGTTTAAACGCTGCTGACTTCAGGCCGCTTTCATCTGATTATGTCAATATCAAGAATGATGTTAAAGAAATCGCATGACAGCGTATCGCCTGGTCTAAATCCTTTTTTGACATCAAACGTCAACATCAAACACTGCTAGAGCAGTGTGCATTATCCATCGTAATCATCCTGCATAAACGGGATGCCAAAGATAGACATTGATCCGTTCAGTTCGGCTCTCTAAATGCTGTCATACGCAACCTTAAAGTCGATGAATAAGTGGTGTGTGTTGATTTCGAGCTCATGGGTTTTTTTCAAGATCTGCCGTAGTGAGAAAATTGGGTCGATGGTGGACTTTTCTGGCCTGAAGCCATGGAGATATGAACCAATCAGGTTGTTGACGTTCCGCTTCAGGTACACAATACCGCAGATAGGATTTTGCAGGCGATGTTGAGAAGACTGATACCTCTGTAGTTGGCGCAGTTCAGAGAGTCTCCTTTCTTGAGTATCGGACAAGCAATGATGAGGTTTTATTCATCGGGCATACATATTTTACAGATAAGTTGGCATATGCTCCTTACCAAGTCGTCGTCTGCTGTTGGTCCATTAATGGCTCATCCGCCGCCATTTCTTTTCTAAGACCCTGATTTAGTCTCGGTAATCCTTACTGGGCTGAGCTGTCGGAGTAGCCCAGATAAGGTCTCATTTGTTTTATTTCGAGATTTCACTTCATCGTTTATTCCATCTGTACTAGGTTTGTAGTAGTACTCCAGTGAAAGATCGTTTCTAGGCCGTTGATCGGATGATCACTCTCCTTTACAGCTCTGTGGAGTGTTTTGGTTTCTAAATCAAATAGTGAAGGAACCCCTTATTAACAATTATGTCCATCTAGTTGGAAAATCGTCCATGTTTGTGTTTGACTTTTTTTTTTTATAATGATGCAGAAATTCAGAGTGGATATAGCCAATATTCGCTAGCTTAAAAGTAACCACGTCTGTAAATACAGACAAGCTGTTTTGGCACTTAGTGAAACGCAGGTATATCCCCGTCCACACCTCTCAGATCGCTCTGATCTGAAGCTACCTGGCTACGAACTAGTGCCATTATTCTTTTCTCACTGTGGTCTCGCCATTTACGTGCGTAGTGATGTAGCTTACCAAACTCCACTACAATGTAGTCCCTGTTCCAAATCCGGAATTCAATTTCATGTGGTTAAAATTCCATCTCCGTAAGCAAATTACCCACTATTGCTTTATTTACAGAAGCCCCAAACTGGACATCAATTCGACCTTGAACGAGTTTGATGCGCTGTCTGACTCCATACAAAGAATTGTACCCCTGTATCGGGTATCCTCATACTGAAATGGTCATTACAGGCGATTTCAATATAAACAATTCTGGGTTGCTTCGACATTCTGGACATACAGCACCCGAAGGACGGTGTGTTGAGATCTTCGCTGAGGAAAATAACTTAACTCAGCTTGTAAATGAGCCCACATAAATACCAGACGTTGATAGTCATACCGCCAACACCCTGGACTTGTCTTTAACTTCTCACCCTGACAAATGCAGGATTAATGTGCTATCCCCTCAAGGCTCGTCGGACCACTGTGTCATGTCAGCTAATTTCTCGTACATCGACCACACACTTAGAGAAAAGATACGAGAAATCCAATTGGAATGGACTTAACTGCTTCTTTAGGAATTTTAACTGATCGTTATGTTTCCTCGATAACGACGTTGATATGATACTGCTGCTGATATGATCACAGACACTATTTTCTTTGGAATGAGATCCTTTATCCCTCATCGGACGAAGAGTATCAAACCAAAAGAAAAGCCATGGTACGACTCGAGCTGTAAAGAGGCTGTCAGGGTTAGAGAAATGTATGTTTTTCTGTCCTATAAGACCAACCTGACAGAGGACAACCGAAAAAAGTTCAAACGAGCCAGGAATGACCGCAGCAACGTCCTTCTTAAGCGTATAAAATTCCAATACGACCAAAAACTGAGGCAAAAAATACTACAATGTCCTAAAGGTAGTAAAAATTGTTCGCCAAAAATATTAGAAATTCTGCCTTATCCTCCATCCCAACGCTCATTTACAATGACACTCCAGCTTTGGACAAGACCAATCAGCTTGCTGCACACTTTGCAGCCAGCTCAACATTCCCAGATTGTGCTTTGTCTCTTCCTGCACTTGAATGCGTCGAATCTTCAATGGGAAAAATCCATTTTCGCACTCGTGTAATAGCAAGAGTTCTTAAAGATCTTAACATTCACAAATCCGCTGGTCCAGATGGTATATCTCCCCACCTTCTGAAGAGGTGTTCTTCCTCGCTGGCAAAACCACTGCGTAAGCTTTTCCATCAGTCCTACTCTTTAGGACTCCTTCCGCGTAGATGGAAAACAGCACTTGTCCAGCCCGTTTCTAAAAAGGCGAATCTTTCTCACTCTCCTCCTACAGACCCATTGCACTTACGTCTCTTCTTTCCAAGGTCATGGAAACGCTGATACATCTCGGAACACGAAAATTTCTCAATAGGTCCACTGGTGATTTGATAGCATGTCTCACCGAAAAGTGGACCCGAAGTCTACACCAATCTGGAGAAAGCAAGATAGTTGCACTTGATATTTCTAAGCCATTTGACAGAGTTTGGCATCAGGCTCTTTTCTCGAAAATGCGTTCATTTGGAATAGACGACTCTCTTCTTCAATGGATTAGAAATTTCCTTTCGGAACATTCAATTCAAGTTGTCTTGGATGGTTTCAAGTTTGATTTTCACAAAATAGATCCTGGTGTACCCCAGGGCTCCGTTCTGTCTCCGACACTCTTTTTAATTTTCATCAGCGATCTCTTGTCTGCTACTTGTAATCCAGTATATTCCTTTGCTGATGACAGTACTCTCTGCTTTACATATTTGTTCCCGGACTCGCGTCCCTACTCTTCGGGTGTAGAACGGGAACGTATGTTAAGCTTATTAAATTCCGATATTAACAGCATAACCAATTGGGCAACTATCAACCGGGTGGAATTTAATGCTTCCAAAACTCAATGCTGTCTGCTGTCATTAAAGCGAAATTTAAACACTCAGCCATTAATGGCACTTGCATCGTCGAAACCGATAAGCTTTGCATTCTCGGTATGTGTGCCAATGACAACTTACGGTGTCGTCAAAAATACTGCGAAATGTCTAGGTTTCCTCAAGCGATGTAAGAAATACCTCACCCCCTCTGATTTGGTCTCAATATATAAGACATTTATCCGCCTAAAGTTGGAGTACAATGCCCACATCCAAACGCCCAAAACATCTCTGCACCTGCTAGATAGGATTCAAATCCGTGCGATAAAACTCAAAGGTGATACCAATATCAATAAAACAATGGACACCCTCGAACACCGATGCAATGTCTCGTCTTATCGCTATTTCCACCAACAGTGCTCCATACAAATCGCCAGTATCATTTCGCCCATTCAAACTTTTAACCGTAACACCCGCCTTGCTATGAATGCTGATCAGTATAACCTCAAGCCCACTTTCGGACGTAGATACTCTAAAATATCGTGATTCGTTCCTAGGCCGTACAACGCGCTTATGGGATGCTCTGCCCAGCTCTTTCTTTCCTAGTCATTATAACCTTCAAACATTTAAAACCAACGTTCACCGGTACCTCTCTTCCTATCCTCCCTGATTTTCCTTCGCCCGCGCTGTGTTTAAGCAAAACAAAAACCGACCATTCTCTGATCTCAACGTCTACTTTTGAATGCGTCTATGAATACGTTAAACCTGTTAGCACTAGTAATTGCGCACGACATCTCCCACAGGTTTTAGTTATTTTTTACCATATTTTGCTCGAATGCAATGATTTGTTATCTGTTATTTTCGTAGCTTTGAGTTAGATACGGATAAATTTATGCGTGTTATTTTCGTGAGATCGTATAGTTCAGCTAGCCTTTTGAATGTTAAGAATTTCGATATTTTATGTGCTGAGTCCATTTCGGATCGTACTTGTTGGTTGTCATGGTAGAGGGGGAAGAAGAAAAAGTAATTATCACAAATCCAATCAAGCCAAACGGATTAACATGCAATTTGAAGGTCTTCTTAATGTTTTTCTTGGTGCTCCAAACTTGGTAACAACATAAACATACCCTATCTGTAAGTACTCGTATAGCGCCTAGGGCATCTAAACCCATTATTAGCCGAAGCTTGTCATTAACTAGTTTCAGTGTCTTGAACTTCATCCATATTCAGAAGTTTTCATTCATAAAATTCGTCGTGCTTTCGGTTGTTGGGGCAGGAAATTGCTTTTGATTTTGTTTAAGTTTTCCATGGTGCTATCATTAAGACTTAAAAAAACATTTAAATTATGTCTTAACATCCTGTGTTTTCTTTTTAAAAAAATAAAATGTTAAGTAGGTACTTCTTATTTGGTAGATCCGATTTCTAAGAAGACCATTCGAAGAAGATACTCGTACGCCTTACATTTTGTTTATAATTGACCGGGGCACCGAAGTGGTTTGGCGACTGCTCGTAACTTCGTTTTTTTGTGGATTTGCCAAAACTGGTCATTGATTAAATTCATGTTTTGTTTATTCTCGGGTTGTTTTTCAAATTGAAATCTTGTTCCGAATAGTAACCAAATTCAGATAGAATTGTTTGTCTAAAAAGTTTACAAAGACACATTCAAGATAAAACGTCTTTTAAATGAACGATCCGTTTGTGTAGAAAATTGTCACACGTGGTAAAAAACATTGATCTGTCATATGTACCTAGTACCTATATATGTTCGAGTCGAATCAGACGGAAAACGATCCCAAATTAGATGAGAGCCCTTAAAAATTATGAAAGTGTCCCACGGACAAAGTTAATTTGTTAATACCCGTCTTCCATTTTTAGCAAAGCTTATAACGTAATTTACAAAATTACGCTGTAGCTATTTATTTTCATTGGGGATTAAGGCTTCACCATCAGTTTATTTACTAGTGCCTTACTTTCCGTGACTTTCTTGCTTAAGAATTCATTGTACTAATATTTTGAGGCCGATGACTTTAGACGCGATTTCCATAAATGATCGGACACCAATTTCTTACCTTCAGGAGTACAACTTACTCAGTTCCGTCAGTCCCATCTTCGTAGATATGAATAACAACCACGCGCTTTACATCCCTCTAAAACCAACACAGCAGTTTGACTTTCAGGACGGTTTTGGCAGAAACGAAGATAAAGTTATAGGCTCTCTCTAAGGCTTTCATTTTTAAGGATGACACTCTTCTAGAGAAACACATTCCCAAATCAATGCTAGGACTCTTAATTTAGGAACAGGAAATGTCTTAACTAAAAACAATAAGGTGATTGTTTTTGTCTTGTTCCTCAGTGAGTGATAATCTAGTCGCAATTCAATGGAGCTCACAACTAAATTTACATCTTTAATGTCACGCGACACGCACTACTATATATTAAGGACTATTTCCACAGGGGAATTGATTGTTGAAGTGTCGAGATTCTTTGTGAGTTTCCGTGATTATGCAGGAGCGGATCAATTTGCTTGAATTCAGGACTGCTACCGTTTAAAAAGAGTGTCATGATTTTAGCAATAAATCGCTTTATGGAGAACACCGCTGCCGTCGATCTTAGTAGGTGAAAAATTGATCTCGATCTGCTTTACCGTTGAATGTTAGTCTCAGCTAGTCCGCATAAATTTCTTAAAATATGTTACCTGAAGTTATACGTAGAAAAGAATGATTCAAAGAAGGTGCCTTTTTAATTTGGTACTACCGGTTATTACATACTAAAGGTACAGTGTGTTCGACAAAAACGTGCGCCTAAAAAATCAATGAAAAATTACAGAATTTTATTAAATCATATTTTTGTAATAAAGTATATATCGAAACGAATTGGGCAATTATATTAGTAGGAAGTCCAAACACCAATTTCTATTTATAATTGCTTGACATCGTCTGGTGTAAATTTCACTTAATTTTTCCGCATATTCTAAACTTAGGCCTCTCCAAATTTGCTTCCAAACCCGCGTAAGTTATTTTATCGTGGCTATTTTATGCCCCTTAAGCCTCTGCTTCATTAAAGACCACGCATTTTTTATTGTATTCGCATCAGGACTTTGGGGGCGGCCAATCTAACGTCTCTATACCATTTTACTCTTTCCAATATTTTGGTTCGTTATCCTCTTGGAAAATCCTGTCATAATTGTTTGGTCCATAAAGAGATTCGGCAGAATTTAGCAAACCCGTCTGGTGTAATTTTACCTTGTATTGTGCATCGAAGTTTTGTGTGAATACTATCAACTTTTCGAATCCTTTGTCCGAGAATCATCCATAAACATGAACTTTTGCTGGTTGTTTTACGGGGCGCTGCAGAAACTTTTCATCTTTTTTGTCATCTGAAAATATGGCGTTGCTCCAATCCCAGTCTAAATTTTGCGTTGCCAAACTTAGTCTCTTTTTAATATGTTTTTGGATCAGTAGCGGTTTAGGTTTATTACTCCCATTTTTCATGGACACTTTAATTCCTTTTCAATTGCGTTACTAAGATCAATTGTGGAGTCTTTCCGAAACAATTCACAAATTATTTTATTGTCCTTACCGGATGTGCTTGCTTTAGTCCATCTACCTGATCCATCAGAGGCATTTTACCGCATTCCGTATACTTCTTTATCTTTTTTACTTTTTAAATATTTTGCTGCCGACTTAATAACGCTTTTTAGAAGCCCCCACTTATTTTGTAATGATGTTATACCGCCAAAATGCAGAAAATAATTTGGCTTCAAGCATGTATTCGTGAGCAAAACAAAAGCCAGGTTGCAGGCAGACGAAACGAATACTTCCCGATGCCTCCAGGAGGTCGGCGGTCTTCCTACTATCCCTCAGCAGGAAAGACTGCAGGTTGCTTACTACCGTCGTGATGGGGCACTAAGCTTTTACTAAGCATAAGTGATACAACATCCTGCGACGTTTGCTGTGAAAATGATGACGACACCGCAGAGGACTACTTGTACCTCTGTGAATGTCCGGCTTACGCTTGCATCAGGCTGCAGGCGTTGACGTGGTGGGTGCTGGTACTGTATCGCTTACTAATCTTTCTTAGAAAGACTGAAAGATTCCATTAATAGGAACTTACAAAGAGTACAATGGATTACTTCCTTGGCTGAGTGCTCTGTTAAAAAAAAAAGAGTAATTTAATGCACGTTTTTCTGGAACACACTGTACCTTCCTAGCGACGGAAGGTGTTTGTGATTGAACAGCCCTGAATAAAGTTGTAACCATTCTGTGGAATATCTACTATTTTCGGCCAAGCATAAATAATCTGATGAACTAAGGTCAACAAGGTGGAGTCCTATGATTTCTCCTCTGATTACTCGTCAAGGATGACTTTCTGGTAAAATAGAAGACTAGTCAACTAATTCAATTGAGGACGTATCTTCTCAATTGGAAGAATTGTTTTCTTTTCGATATTTAGCAGTTTCGAGGAGACCTCCCGCGTCAGCATGCTCTAGACTATTGCCACAAAGTAACCGTTTCCTATTCTTCAAGAGACCAGTTAAAAACATTAGAAAGGCGTGTTACCTGATGAAAGAGTTTTCGAGCCTTATTCCTGCCACCAGAAGCATTGCATCGTTCCTTTGTAGCTCGGTTATAACTGACTTTAGGGTGGCTCGGTACGCTGCTCCTTTCGGTGCAGTAGTTTCGCTCCATTTGTGGTTGTACAACCGGTGTCGCCGATGAAATTGAAAACCAATTGCCTCTTCGGATGCGATCCGAATAGAACGGGGATATACGATATAGTCCTAGTTGAGAAGGGTGTTGTCCACGCGGAAGTATGGTATGTAATATTCAAATAGCGAAGTTTAGGGTTTTCCACTTTAGTTGAAGTTTTTCAGCGTCGACCTTTCCCCATATCGGTATCCGTACATTTATTATTGCTGGCAAATTGTTATACAGACTTTGCTTGCAACAAAGAACTGATTTCAATATATGTTGCCACCACTGATCGTGTGAACGTGCAAAAGACTGAACACGTGCTTTCCGTTTATGAAAATATTGTCAATTCAGCTATCACGGAAAAGCCAGGTAGCCTTACGCTTACCGAAATGATGAAATCTGCTGTTGCTTACCACTATGATTCTGGCGGTGAGGTAGTGAATCAGCCTTATGTCGTTTTCAGGATGAAAGGGTTAAAGACGCTCTTCTAGCCCACCTTGGCTTTAAAGTTATGTAGAATGAGTTTAATATTGTATGATGGGATGATGATGATCGTCCTTCTCATTTATCAGAGCGTAGACATAAATAAAGCTAAAATTGAAGTGCTGGCTTAGTGGCCAGTCGTTTGTTCGTTGATGCGAACTAGGACACAACTGGCGCAGTCAATACTGAGTTCGTCTTTATCCGCGTTGCAGTTATAAAAGACGTCACAGGATTCTCTCTTTGAGCAGCTATGTCCGTATCTCATGTGGATGCTGTCTGGCGTATACTCGTATTTTGCGAGGGCGTTATCCAGTTGAACAGAACCTGCTTCCGTATTGATAATCCAATTATTCCAGGTTTATATACTTAAATCGTTGTTCATTATTTGTTTGGGTGGGTCGACATCATACACCCTGAATGACTCGAACTGCAACTGACTTCAGACTGCTATAATTTCCAAACCGTTCATGACAGTGTGCTCAAATTTTGACGCATGACAGATGATTTTGTTATTTACTAGCCTTTTAAACGATTTGCGTCTCAGTTGTGTTGAAAAATTTTTATCCGCGTTGGAATTTAAACGTGATAGTGTGATTGCTTTATATTTGGCTGGAAAATCACAAGTAGTTAGAGCCCTCCAGCACCTCAACGTGAATAAATCATTTGTGTCTCGAACCATAGCTCGTTACCGTGATACTGGCAGCGTTGCAAAACGCCATGGAGGTGGTCATAAAAAAACAGCAACATCGGCAGAAATGGTTCGGAAAGTGAAGGCTCTCATTGAGCGTAATCCGCGTCGAAGTGGAAGAAAAATGGCTCGTGAGCTCAACATATCGTTGGAACGGATGCAACACATACTGAAAAATGAGCTTGTGCTCAAGCCATTGAAGTTCCAAAAAGCACACGATCTTACACCGCAACAGAAAAAAGTTGGAGTCGAAAGAGCGAAGGAGTTGCTATGCTTGCACGAAAGTGGTGAGTTGCCGAATTTAGTTTTTTCCGATGAGTCGCCATTTGTTATCGAGCAATATGTCAACAAACAAAATGACAGAGTTTACTTGCCAGAGAGGTCCTTCGAAAATGTACACCTTCGGACGGCCACCAGAAAGCAGGCAGCACCGATGGTGATGGTTTGGGCCGCCATAACCGCCATAACCGCCGATGGTAGTTCTCCGCTCATATTTTTGGACCGTGGCCGTGGCGTGAAACTGTCTTAGAGGCAGTATTGAAGCCTTGGGCAAACAATCATTTCGGTCGGAGACCGTGGACATTTCAACAAGACTCGGCACCGTCTTACAAAGCGCGCGTCAACAAAGATTGGTTAAAAAACAATGTTCCACACTTCATTTCTTCGACACAATGGATTGCAAATTCTCCGGATGCAAATCCATTGGACTTCTCTGTCTGGGGTATTTTGAAGGCGAAGGTTGGCACTAAAAAATACCAATACCAAAGTTTGGACCACCTCAAACAAGCACTTCGCCGGGAATGGGCTAAAATACCGCAGAGCCACAGCGTGCGATGCTTTCTTCGGCCGTCTCAAGGCCATTATTCGCGCCAAAGTTGGACATATTGAAAACTACTGATACAATTTGAAAATTGATGTATTCTCCAAGGTATACATATGGGGGCGTAGGGTTTTATATGTGTCAGGTTTCAATCTTGACGTCCAATCGCTGTTGATAAAGCGGGAATACTTATAGTCTTGTGCACCTACTTTAAGCAGAAAATCGGCAAATCTCATTCGTTGGACTGCAGAGCATTTTTTTTAATATCTTGGTCCTATTTCTATCGCTGTTACCAATTCATTATTCTGAGGTCTTTGATCGGCTTGAGATTGATGTTGAGTTATTATACGAGTAGTACCGCTCCACTTAGTCTTAGTGGATTCTATTCGCTCTGTCTCTACCATGAATATATTAGGTAAGCATTATTCCCAGCACTCTCGTATACTATTCTTCAAGCGATACCGAGATTCCTAGCTAAGCTTCTGTCTGTAGCCATCGTTGCAAACTCACATTTCTGTTCAATCTATAAAATGATATGTCAAAGTCATTTTGAGGGATATCTAAAGATTAGCAGTGATCACTAAAGAACGAAATATCCAAGACTACCTATACACACAGATTGCTTAAAATAGGGGGAACGTTAAGTATCGAAAAACATCGCTATGAATTAGTATGGATTCCGTACGAGTAATATCACTTCGAATTGATTGCGATCGCTGAAGATTGCTAAAGATGAATTTTTGGTTCGCTGCTAAGTATTTCTTAAAATTATTTCCACCAAAAAAGATTCATCAGTTGTTTGATCAACAACAATTTGAGAAAAATCACCAGCGCTATGTTATCTGCATCATAAATTTTTAAAAAATCATAATGAACAGCTTTCCAAACATTCCCTTCTTTCACTGTTGCGAAACATTATCTCATTATAATCTGGCAGTCAATAAAAAAAAAAAAAAACCTAATCCTCATATGACAATCCAATCTGAAACAGATCTAGATGTTTGCATTAATTAAGCTTAAGGCCTGATAACGAGCCAAATATTTTGAAATTCAAATCCATTCAGCTAAAAGCTAACGATAAACTAAACAAACATTCAGCCATCCAAAGATGCACCTTCCTTTGCATTTTGTGTTGTAAATTATTGCCCCAGAGCTAGCTTTTTTTCATCCACATTTTTCTTGGTTAAAAAAAGAAATATAGATCTTGAACGATTTGTTTTATGTTTTATGTTGCACATCAACAACGCATCAGGAAAAAATAATAAAATACCGAGAAAAATGAAAAACTGAAGGAAAAAAGCGAAAAAACTGAAAAACCAAAAGAACACTATGATGTTTTGGTTTTTTTTTTTTATTTAGAAAAAAATTAACAAATTTATTTTTAGGCTCAACACGTAAACAGTGACAGGCAAGGGAAAAGATTAAAGAAGATGTACCGCCAGAAGAACTTATGCAATTTTGTTGTGTGAACCTACAGACATCACCCCACGTACAGTGTCGTCCTATGCCCATTCTACTTCTCTCTCTGGTGATTCTTGTAAATTCATGAAAATTGTACAACTTTGTCCGGGGCCACAGTGACTATAACATGCCTGTGTCGTATCTACTATAATTAAGAGTATGTTTGAGATGCATCATGTGGGGCCAAGAGGAGACCAGGGATGCTAGTGCCGATGGTGGTAAAAAAGGGGACGTTTTAAGTCTAAACCCTTTATATCTTCACATTTGTTAGATGCCAGAGCACACTATGTATGCGCTTTGAATTAATGATGAATGAGCCTAATTGAATAAGATCCATTGAAGTTAAGCAGTTTGACTTCTAGCGTGCACTCTCTGGCAAATGGTACCATAAAATGTATTGTATGGCAGAGCCAAGGGTTAAACTCTTACTCATCGTCCTCATCATCACCAACATCGTCTCATTGCTGCAGTGCAGATACGAATGTACGAATAGAAGTGCCATGCAAAATTTATTTTCTAAAGATACGGGCGGAAGATGTGTCATCATCATGACTTTGGACATGGCGAGTTAAAGTGTCAACTGGTACTTTGCTATTAATACTGTGTTATTATTCCAGTAGTATACGAATACGAACAAATGTTTGTCCTTTTGAGAGACGCGCACCAATGTCTCTGGACGAGTTACAATGGACCTGGTAATTGTTGGAGTTCTTTCAAAAGCATGATTAAGAATAAGTAGACGTCATGAGTTGTTGGATCAAAAGTCTACTTAAAATAGTTCTCTGATAAAACCTGCAAATATTATACACATGCATAAAAAGTGTAGGTGTGAGGTGACACTCTTGTGGCACCTCAGAGGAAGTTTTTATATATTAAGAGAAGAAATTGAATCTTTTCAATTTTCTAAAAAAAAACTGGACTAAACTGCCGCAAAGCGATTAATTTACCTTAAACATTTTTATGTAGCTATAAAAAGTGGTGCAAAAGTTCACACTCCATTTCTTACTCCGACGCTTTTTTTTCTTTGTCCAATTGCTGATATCATTTGCACAATCCCAGGATTTGCCCGTCGTAAGCATAAACCGGCGCAGGGTTATTACAATTATTGATTCTAGCTGCTGCGTAGTTTTTGCATTCTATTAGTAGATACTTTGCGTACTCGGATATGTCATCCACATGCTTGTACAATATTTATAAATGCATGCCACGACCGAAACTGTTTTCTGCCTGTCTATTCTTTGTCTTTTTTGGTAACAAATTGTATGTGCAACATGTCCCTTTGCTAAGTTTTTCTATAGTTTCGTGAAAGCCGATTGCATCCTCCTTGTGTGTTCGGCATGCGCATCATACTCTGAGTGATGCTCTTCTGTGAACGGATGTGATCCTTCTCAGGTATACATATGTATTTCTGTAATTATTGCTGGTGCCCAGATGAGAGCTCTGTACATCAGGCTTGATATGGTGGTCGTTGCAAGCAGCTTTCTTTTAGGCTGCCTGGATCCTTCAATGTTTGGCGTTAGCATCGGCAACTGCTGATTGACTTTCTTGCTTCTACATTTAAATGGTTCCTCAAATGTATCCTATGGTCCTCCAGTACTCTAAGATACGTAATGTGGGCCTTTGACTTGATACTGTATTCTTCAATCTGTATGGTCAAGCGCTCAGCTGTGATCTGTTTTATGATCTGCCAGTTCCAGACATGAAGAGCGTAGCCAAGACTTTATACTTTTGATGGTATCGTTGCGAAATTGTGCCACTTTCTTTGTGGTTTTGACAACTATGTCGTCCGTGTATCCAATGGTTTTCACTCCTCTTGGTCGCAGTACCGCATCGTACATTATATTCTTGGGCTTAGAGCTAACCCCTGTGGAACTCCTGTTATTTTGTATTTCTTTAGCCCTTCCCCTGTGTCTTGGAAAATGATTTCAGAGTCTGGCTCATTTTGTGAGTTAGAGAGACCATTGTCCGCTATACTGCTCCAATCTTTCGTGAATGCTTTTCACCTTTTGGGGTGGGTACAAGCGTTTGTTTTTTCCATTGTTGTAGGAAATATACCATATATCGCTCACCAGTCACAATATCAGTCAAAAAAAAAAGAAAAAAATGCGGACAAAACCTTTTGTCCCTGAACGAGACCTTGAGAGGATGCAATCGCTCTTCGTCCATTACACAAGGACAGTGCTCCGGAACCGATAAATGCGCCTATCGCTCATGATCATTTTCAATTAAAAATCATCCCTTCTCGGTCAAGGTATATGAAGGCCTGGCTGTAGTTTATACACGATTGTCGTTTTGGAGGCAATAGCGGATGCAGTTGCACCTTTTACTTAAACATCTTCAAGTTTTTCGCTGTAAGGACTGTCTATTGATGTCCTATTGCATGGCCCGTGATCTAGTTGATTCTTGAGTGTTCTTTGGACATCTGCAGCCACAGCTGCAATAATCACGACTGGCAAAACCCACATCTGTAGCCTCGCGCTAAGTCAGTATCGCCGAGCCCAGCTGCTAAACCTCAGGTTTTGCCACGCAACTAGGTAATCGACCAAACTAGGTAATCTTGCCGGCCTATTTTTTTTTTTTTTAAAAAGTTGACGCAATTATTTAGAATTCTGAGAGAATATAGCTATTCATACGTGTATTCTGCTTCTGTTTACTTTACCTTTTACTGCACCTTGTACTCGCTTTTATATTCGTATATGTCCTGCATGTCATTGTGGGTTCTACAATAGATCCTCCACTTCAAGTGTGATCAAATCCAATATACCTTTAACTTAACTGCAGGCACTCGGTCATGTATATCTTGCTTAACCCTCTTTTCATTCGGCCTTGGAAAGGGTTGCTATTTCATTCCATGACAAGCAAGCATGAATGCAGGGGCTATGGTAATATTTGGGAAGCTGCTTTTTTGGAAACCCCATCTACATGACAAATCGGACTCGGTCTGCTACGAAGGGAAGACCAAAACCAGCGTCATAGTATCCATCCAGCAGGAAGGCCTCCCTACCGACCCTATCAGTCTCAGGAACCTTTATGTCAGGTACCACGAGATTTTTAGCATCTCCACTCAGAAAGTAGCAGACGACCTTGCTGCATTCGCCACTATGACTCTAAACGAGTCTCACATCTACAGCGAAGCCGAGCCGACCACGATAAATTTTTTCGTCCCTAACGTGCCTCTCTTGTCAGCACTTAAACCATCCCGCCTTACATCCCTCGTACATTTTACTATCAGAATGTAAGAGGTCTTTGCTTTAAAACCAATGCTGTCCTACCTCAATCGCATTCTGTTCTCTTTGATATTTACCTTGCCTTGGCCGAAACCAATTTGATTCCCGACATAAAAAACCAGGAATTGTTCCCCCCTACTTTTAATGTTTTTCGCGACGACGATCCTACCCTCCCACATGATGATTCTCCCTGTCGAGGCGTCCTACTGGCGATCCACAACAGCCGTAACTTTTCTCCCATTACCATTTCATTATCCTCTAAAGTCGACTTTGTCGCAATAAAAATATCACTCCCTTTCAAGTCCCTTTACGTTTTATGTTGCTACATCCTGCCAGCTCAACCTATCGAATCTTACCAACTTGTTGTCGATGCGATCGACCATTTAATTGACCTGTCTGACTCTACTGACGACATATTTATTTTCGGCGACATTAATCTTCCTCAGCTACAGTGGACTCCATCAGACGATCAACCGTTCTTCATCGCTTCAAATGTCAACTCAGCTAGGGAATGTCTCTTCTTAGATTGCTTAACAGACTCAAGTCTATGCCAAGTCAGTGGTGTATCCAACTATATGGGCAGGCAATTGGACCTTATTTTCACAACAGTTCCAATTAACTCCTCAGTCTCACTTTGTCCCCTATCTCTCTCAACAATCGACAACTACCACCCCCCCCCCCCCTTCTACTTTCATTTTTTCATAACTCTTCTTTCCAGTCCGCTCCCCCCACAACTCTTTCATCCTACGACTTCCATAAAGCACAAAATCAGTGACTATCTTAGCAGATCCCTCTTTAACTAACACAACCTAAGTGTAAATGATGCCTTATCCATTTTTTATAAAGAAATATATAATTCTTTTAGCCTTTACGTTCCGTTTTCCCGCCTTAAAACATCATCTACTAGTCCTCCCTGGTATAATCGCAAGCTTCGTTCCTCACGAAACAAGAGAAACAAGTTATGGGCTGTTTTCCTGCGTACCAGATCCTTGTCCGACTATTCCAACTATCTTGGTGTTTATCTTCATTTCACCGAACTTTACGTTCCCTTTACCAGCGTTACCTTAATAATGCTCAAGTCAACCTTATAAATGACCCTAAGTCCTTTTTCCAATTTGTTAACTACAAAAGAAAGTCCGATGGTTACCCTCCTTCCCTCTCTTTTAAAAACAAGTCATCAACCGATCCACTCACCATTGCTAACCTATTTGCCACCTTTTTTAAACAATCCTTCACCAATGGCTCACTTCTCTCTCACATCTTGGACCCCTCTTATATTGAATAACGAATTAACACCCGGTCCAGATGGCCTCCCTGCCATATTTCTTAGAAAAATGTTCGTCATCTCTTTCCCTTGCCCTTTCTGATCTCTTTCGTCTATCCCTTTCACAAGGGGAATTTCCTCAGATTTGAAACCTCCTTCATAACCCCGATCAAAGAACGAAATAACAAACTATCGTCCAATCGCTAAACTCTCCCATATACCCAAACTCCTCGAAAGTATTTTGTATGAAGCTCTAAGCTTCCAATGCAAATCACTTATTTCCCCTAGACAACATGGCTTCCTAAAGGGTAGGTCAACCACCACAAATCTCGTTGAATTCGTATCCTTTGCCATCTCTGCCCTAGAGAACGGCATCGAAGTCGATGTAGTTGCAACCGATTTTAGCAAAGCCTTCGATAAAATCTTTCATCGATTAATACTCTTCAAATTGTCTGCCCTCGGCTTTGAGCTCATACTGTTAAAATGGATATCCTCTTACCTCGAAAATCGTTTTTACAGTGTTCGTTTTAGGTCAGCCCACTCCGCTCCATTTTTGGCCACCTCTGGAGTTCCTCAAGGTAGCCATCTCGGTCCCCTTCTCTTTATATTAACCATAAATGATCTCGATAGGATCATCAAACGCTCGTCCGTCTCCCTTTACGCCGACGATCCCAAATTTTTCAAAACCATTTCCTCTCCCCATGGCTCCTTCCTCCTTCAACAAAAGCTTGATAGTTTTTCGATCTGGTGCCTCAAAAATTGTTTGGAACTTAATATCGCCAAATGCGAAACCATCACCTTTTCACATAAGCGGAACCAATCTCCTCGCCGACTCTACCTTCCCAACAACCAACCTATCTCCTCCGTTGAATTTCTTCGCGACCTCGGCATTTTGTGTGATAGGGAGCTCAATTTCCGTTTACATATGGATGGGATAATCCTTAAAGCCAACTCTGCATTAGGTTTTGTAAAACGATGATCCAAAGAATTCACCAACCCATACGTGACCAGGTCCCTCTATATTACCTTTGTTCGCCCCCTCCTAGAGTACGCCAGTCAAGTATGGTGCCCATATCATCGCGTTCCTATGTATCTCGAAAATCAAAAGCAACCAGAGCCATTTTCTTCGATTTGCGCTTCGAGGTTTGCCCTGGGACGATCCTTTTACTCTGCCCCCCCCCCCCCCCCCCCCCCCCCCAACCTATCAAAACCGTCTCAATCTTACCAACTTAAACACCCTTGAGGAACGCAGAGATGCAGCCGGCTTTCTCTTCATTCATCGACTCCTTTTATTGTAAATCACGTTGACTGGGCATCCCTTCACAACTCTATTTTCTTCAACACTAACCCTCGAAATCTACGTACCCCTCGTCCCTTGTATCTACCAACCCACCACACCTCCTATGGAGCGAACGAACCAATCTCCTGTATGCTACGAAAAATCAATTCAAACCCTACCGTCTTCGACTTCCACCGCACCACTCCCTACCTCAACTCCGTTCTCCTTCACCACTCCAACTAGCCTTAGTTTTAAGTTTGAGTTTAATTTTAAGTTGTAGCTTGTATTAAGCCGAATAAATGGCGGCCCTCGCCCCACCAAAATTAAATTAGTTACTGCAATAGCAGGCCTAAGTCTCGACGCATAATTCGCCAAATTGTGGTCGGCAAAATGTCAAGTTCTTGGGCGCGACGAGGAATGACTGCCTCGGGTTATTCTGGACACACTCCCGTCCACTGCAGCAACTTTTTGTGCAGACCTCATGCATTGATGACGTACGGGTGTTGTTTGATTGTTTGCTGAACCAGTTGGAGCTTCACTCTCGAAGTTCGAGCGCCGCTATTTGAAAACCCACTACAGCACATCAATAGGGTATCACACAATTCCTTCCTCTCAAACTTGGTCGCTGCCTTATGTTTCCATTTGCTCTTGACTGTTGACTAAACATCTAAATCAAGCATTAGGCGTAGTCCGCGAAACCAGTTCTCTATACAACTACGACGCTAAACCCAAAACCAACACGTCATTCTGAGCTCTGGCACAAGCCAGAGAGTCTGAATGAAATTTGCATAGCCTCCGACCTGCAATTCGTTTTATCAATTGTTTAAATATGATTTCATTGAATGACGAATAATATACGAGTAGGTACGATATCAGAAAACAATTCGATCAGTAAAAACAACGCAATCGAATGAAACGTCCCCAAATTCGAACAATCCGAAACATTCACATTTTGTCGCATACTTTCATTTATCATCGGCGATTCTGACTCACTCAATCTGCGCAATATGCCATTTCAAGTGAACACGAGCTGATTGTAATTATGGTTTCCAAGAAATTAACCTATTTTCGCCAGCCTGATTTTTCAGATTTTTCTCAAGTGCTTCTTGATTGTCCACTTCCAAGAGAAAGAGGTACAAATACCTACTTGTACTCCTCATGTAGAAGAGCCATGAACGCGGAAAGCAATCATAATGTAAAGACATGTTTCTCTCTAACAGGAATGTTCTTATAAATTTCAATGACACAGCAGAACAATCACGTACCACGAATAAAGGTAATAACAACCGCAATAATGGAACAACAACCCGGCCTAAATCAATTACAACACACAAGCAAACACATACTCGTATATAGTATGGTATGCGAGCATACACAGTACTAGCCGCCATCCGGCAGATAAGCATTCGGCCTTGTTCAAGATACATTTCTTCGTCTGTCTGTCTGGCTGGCTGGCTGGCTGCCGCCTACCTGTCCACAAAAGAATGTTTGACATGTGCACATGGTGAAACTGAATCTGCAGATGGATTTCTTTTCTCGATTCAGAAGCGGGGAATCGGGAATGTAGATGGTTTTCACCTCTCTATAGTATAGCAGCCGATGCACTTACATATGTACCTTCCCAACTTGACAGTGTAGGAGCAATTATTAGGTCCTCACCTTAAGAGTGAGTGCTCTTGAGGAAATTAAAGAAATCATCAACCGAAAGGTAGAGACCTTTTTGCCAGACCTCTCAGGCGAACTCCGAACTCGTTTCGGTTGGAAGGTGGAAAAGCCTTATACATTGAATCTTTAGAAAAGCAGGTAAAAACTGCCAGCTTGGAGTAATTGCTGGAAGAGATTCTTTCAGTAAGTCGTCATACCACTTGATAAGTGGGCAATCCAAAAGACATGGAATTGTTCCATGTCCCATGGCAATTGCAATCTGGTAAACTGAAAAGAATTCACTCGTAAGCGTGTGTGTGAGTCATCATCAAGTGGCTAGCCTGAGGGGGCCAAAATGTAAATTGTAGGCCAATTTATTTAGAGATGTATGTGTGGGGGTTTTAGTTGAGTTAATTTATGCGGGTCAAGGTGGGGAAGATAAAATAAGTAAAAAAAATTTACTACCAGCAAAGTCGAAACATTGATTTGAATTTTTCTTTTTTCAAGTTGAACTAGACTCTGAGGCAAGGCGGTTGATGGAATTGATTAAATTCCCGACAAACGAATGTTGAAGAAGTGATTTAGATGGTGGGTCCTAACATTGATCAGAGATACTTGTAAGCTAGATTTAATCGGTTTTTTTTTTTTTTTTATTTGGTATGTGTACCAGTAGGTGTTACTAACAGTGATTAATAGGTTTTTTATTGGGAAAGTGATACTCAAACGATTAAGATAAAAAAAAAAAGCCTTGTGGTATGATTACCAAGCTTACCCAATTTTTTATCGAAATAAAATATCAGTTCGAAAGTACGTACTAAATACATATACTCCCAATAGATTTCTGACCATAATATTCTTGACTCTGATGCGAGTTGGTAATCAAAGCAGGAAATGGGTTTGTTTTTTTCAATCGAAATGTTATACCAAACACTTTTGACAATATTCTGACATACCACCTTGATCAAAAAGTTCCCGGGGACACCACCGTGTGGCGCTCCCATTGTTCCGATTTGAGTTCTGTTTTTTTTTTTTGTTAAGTTGGTAAATTCTGTTGTTGACATTCCCTCTAAATCTTAGCGTCATAGCTTGACATTTGCAAAAGTTACGTAGCCAAGCGTACATCTATCTCTGTGTGTGTTGGCGATTCTTTACAATTTTAGAAATGGATTTAAATTTTCAACAACGAACTTGTATTAAATTTTGCGTAAAAATGGTGCGCGAATGTTGGAAATGTTGGAAAAGTGTTTCAGCAAACGATTCTCTAAAGAAAACGGTCGTTTACCAGTGGCACGAGCGGTTCAAAAGTGGTCGTGTGTCAATCGAAGATGATGAACGCGGTGGCAGACCATCGACATCGAAAACCGACGAAAATATTGATGAAGTACGAGTAAAAGAAATGTTGGTCAATAACCGCAAATTAAACATCAGAGAAATAGCGGAGGACTAGAACATTGCCTATGGATCCGTCCAAGACATTTTGGTTACTGATTTGGGTTTCCGTCGTGTAGTAGCAAAGTTGGTGCCAAAAGACCTCAATTTCATCCAAAAAAGAGACTGTGTTGACGTCGCAAAATAGATGATTTGCGAGGCCGAATCTGATCCCACATTCAACAAAAGGATCATAACTGCAGACGAGACGTGGGTTTATGAGTACGACACGCAATCCAGACATCAGACAAGAGAATGTCGTTCACCAAATCAGCCGAGACCAAGAAAACCACGTCGTTTTCAGTCAAAAAAGAAGGCAATGCTCACGGTTTTCATCATGGATTACAACGGTGTAGTGCATCATGAACTTTTGCCAGAAGGCCAGACAGTAAACAAAGAGTATTATTTGGGCGTTATGAGACGTTTCCGTGAAGCAATTCGCCGGAAGAGACCAGAATTGTGGGCAGAAAACTCGCGGATTTTGCACCATGATAACGCACCGTCGCACAGTGCCATCATTATTCGTAATCTTTTGACGAAAAATGCAACAAATACCATCCAACAGCCACCGAATTCACCTGATTTAGCTCCCTGTGACATCTTTCTGTTCAATCGAGTTAAAAAACCACTACGGGGAACGCGTTTCAGCACCCGAGAGGAAGTAATGGAAAAATCGCAGGAAGCACTGATGGACATACCGAAAGCCGAATGTAAAAAATGTTTCGAGGATAGGATCAAGCGCTAGCATAAGTGTGTTGCAGTCGATGGGGAATACTTTGAAATGGACAATATACTATAGATTTAGATGAATAAACTTGTATTTTGAATTCTCTGAATATATTCCTTTTTGATCGAGGTAGTAGCAGTCATTACAGTCAGGTGGGAGTAAATTTTGGATAGCAATGGACATACAATTCATTCACCAGGAACTCAGAATCCGTTTTCTAAGGACTGAAACGAATAAAATCTGTAAATTTTAATACGGGCTATAGTTCCAATACGTAAAAATTGTAATTCCATTTTGTACCCAAATTAGTACCTAGTTTCAGTTTGTTATTGATTTTAGTTCGGTGCGGCTTAAAATATTTATAAAATATGAGTCAAGAGGAACGCCGTAAAAAGATCATCGACAAATGGGTCGAAAATACTTCGCGTCCAAACCATTTCATCGCAAAAAATTTAAACATAGCACGCAGTACAGTGGATTCTGTTATTAAACGATATTTGGAGACGTTGACAGATAAACGAAAACAGAAAAGTGGAGCCAAAGGTGGAACACATGATACAAATTTGGACAGGAAAATAGTGGGTACCATCGTAAAAAACCGGACTATATCATCCAAAGATGTTGCTCGCAAATGTAATACTAACCAAACAATGGTACAAAGATCTAAAAAACGTTAGACCGTTACACGAAAAAAAAACAAAAAATACCAAAAGTTACTGAAAAGCAAAACAAAGTCATAAAAACACGAGCCCGAAAGCTATACGAGTTGATCGGCAACAAGAAAGCGTGCTTGGTTTTGGATGACGAAACTTATGTCAAAGCCGACTTTACTACTCTTCCAGGTGCGCAGTTTTACAACTCGTTTGAAGCTGAGATTCTTCCGCAATCAACAACATCGATTGGGATGGAAAAATTCGGGTCAAAATATCTCGTTTGGCAGGCCATTTGCCAAAGTGGACACAGAAACTCACCGTTTATTGCAACGGGAACAATTAACGGAGAAGTGTACATTAACGAGTGCCTAAAAAAACGGTTGATTCCTTTCTTAAGCAAACACGAGGGTTCAACATTATTTTGGCCAGATTTAGCTTCAGCTCACTATGGTCATGTGACTTTGAGCTTTCTTGTTGCTAAAAATGTCGACTTTGTACCAAAAGACATGAATCCACCCAATGTTCCACAGTGCCGTCCCATTGAAAGGTATTGGGCTGTGGTCAAAGCTAAATTGAGGAAAAGTGAGCAGTGTGCAAAGGACTTAAAAGATATTAGTGCTAAATGGAAAAGAGCGTCCAAAAAGATCACGGATGTAACTGTCACTAACCTTATGGAGGACATTCGAAAGAAGTTGAGAAAAGATAGGAACTCAAATAATTTTTTTTATTTTTTGTAATTGTGAATTAAATTTATTCAAACGAGTTTTAAAACAAATAAAAAAAATTTACATGAACTATGAAAATATTTTTTTTTTTTGACTTTGAAGTTTCCAAATTTTATTCGTTTCAGCCCTTATAATAAACAGCGGCGCTGTTTTGCTGGCTTTTCAGGTTGGATGCAAGGCAAATTCAGGATCTTTTATGTTACTTTGTTTTTCAATACCCAACCAACGCACAATGTGACGAATCGCTAATTTAGCTTGATTTAATTAAGAAAATGATATGTACAAAATTAATCAACAACCGGCTTCTCTCAGAGAGTAAACCTCCTACGTAATGACTGTGCAATTTTTGTTTGTTGTAGCTTAGTGCAACAAAAAAGAAATCATCTCAAACTTCCAATTGTGTATAATTTTTTTTATAAGAAGGTCAATTTGAAGATCAAGTGTTTATATAGTTTTTAATTGGTTTGCATACATTTTATAGCTTTTTTTTGTTTTTTCTCAATAAATAAACAGTCAATTGATATAAAAGTAAGTTTTTCTTAAACAATTAGAGATTTTGTTTAATATAAGGGGTAAATGAAAATAAAATTTATAGATAGAATAGTTGTTTTTTGTATTCATTAGACGAAAAGTATAGTCGTTCAGTGTTGTTCAAGTTGGAGAGCGTGTTTGTTCTAAAGCCTTGCATATGCACTGTTTCAACTTCTTGCGCACAGGTGCGACACTCATACTAAATTTTTCGTTTTTTTTTTTTTGATGCCCATCGAAATCATTAAAAAGCAAATTTTTCATGTTTGGATTTCTAAAGTCAAAATTAAGCTCTTAGATGCTGTTTCTGCCTTTTTTATGGGTTACTTTAGCCATACACTATTTTCTGAGGCAATCTAACATTACTGCAACATATCTTAGATGAAATACCTTCTTCATCTAGAGTAGGAAGACCGAGAAAAAGCTTTGATGAGTGCTGTGAGAAAAGCAAGAGGAGAAAAGTAAAACCATTTTAGATTCTTTTAACGCTGAAGAAATTGCAATGGCTCATGAAAAAAGGCTTAGACAAGACGGAAAAAGAAATACTGCTATTGCAGTGAAAAAATTATCTGAAAGTTCTCCAAACCGAGGTTTGATTGTTTTTTTTTTTAATATTTTTATAGGTTAAATTTTGTTATTAAGGTTCTACGAGGGTTGTCTGAAAAGATTCCGCAACGTAAAGATAGCGGCACTCGTCAATAAAAGCTAGTGAATGCAAAAACTGCAACCACTGGCGATAACATTGCTAAAGTTCACCAAATGGTGTTAGACGACCGCCGAATTAAAGTGAGAGAGATAGTAGAGGTTATGAAAATTTCCAAAGAATGTGTTTGTTATATATTAAATCAAGATTCAGGCATGAGAAAGCTGTCCGCGCGTTGGGTGCCGCGTTTGCTTACGTTAGACCAAAAACGTATTCGAATGAACATTTCCAACGCTCTGTTGGCGCAGTTTAGGCGCAATAAATCCGAGTTTTGGCGCCGATTAATTACTGTAGATGTAACTTGGATACACCATTTTACGCCCGAAACAAAAATTCTGTCAAAACAGTGGACTGCAAAGGGCGAGCCGGCTCCAAAAAAAGCAAAAACTGTTTTTTTGGGCTGGGAAAGTGATGGCGACTGTTTTTTGGGATGGTAAAGAAGTTATCTTAATCGATTATCTTCAAAAAGGAAAAACCATTACAGGAGCATACTACGCATCATTACTTGCCAAGCTGAAGGTAGAAATTGCGGAAAAACGGCCACATTTGCAGAAAAAGAAAATCCTGTTTCATCAAGATAACGCGCCGTCTCACATCTCAGTGGTTGCCATGGCGAAATTCCATGAATTACGGTTTGAACTGCTTGACCATCCGCCATATTCACCAGATCTAGCCTCAAGCGACTTCTTTTTGTTCCCTCAACTCAATCTAAAAACTGCGCTCGGAGGACAAAGATTTTCATCAAATGAGGAGGCAATCACCTTCGTGAACAATTACAATTCGCTGGGAGAAGTGTGTAGAGTTACAAGGAGACTATGTAGAAAAATAAAAAAAAATTGAGAAAAAATATCTTGTATCATTGTTCGGAAACTTTTCAGACAACCCTCGTATGACTACAAATTTCAAGACAAAACAATACATAAAAACCAGCTTATTTTAATTTTTTTAATTATTTGCTACATCTAAAAGTTACAAGACTTCATGTTCCATGACACTTTTCTTTCTTCTCGGAAAGCATCTTAGACTTGCTAAGAATGGATCTGAGGTTATAAGCAATCGATTTAAGAGCTCAGTATTTATATCTACACGTGATATTTTTCTAGTAAACAGTTCCCTAAACCTTCTAGTTTCCTTTTTTCTTGCCTCTTGCGCTTCTTCTGAAAGTTATCCGATTGGAAGTAAACAAGTAGAAATTATTTGTTTTCCATAAAACAAGACCTTATAGTATGCACACTTAGTGACATAAAATACCAGGCATAATTTTTAAGATATAGTTCCCTTCTGCATCTGCATCTATTGGGAACCCAGACCCAAGAGCTTCTGAGATGCTATGATAATTTCTTTATCCCTGTAATTTGAGCAGTCTTTTCCTCATCTCTAAAAAATCTTCTAACCTTGTTTCCGTCATTAGTATTGCCAGACTGTTGAGTTGGCATATCAACCAATAACCCTGTTTCTCTTCTAAATTTTTCTTGGATTAGTTTTTTTCTGGCTTTGACTTTTTCTTTACTGCGTTGGTCTCTTACCTGCCACACCTTGACATCTAATCTATACGCTATGTGAAGGATGCATTCCATAAATCGTATCCATGAGTAAAGGGGGCTTAATCCAAAGGACATTGCTTCTTGGTTCACATGCCTAGTTGAAAGATTAGTTAAATTGTTCATTTCGGAGGGTTTGGCACCGCAAATATGGTATAACACGTTTGTGATGAAGATGTTGTAGATGATAAAGCAGTACAAATTTTTCCGTCAATCATAATTAACAAAAAGACCGGTTTAATTATGATATGCAAACTGTCAATGTTAAATAATATAGGAAGTAGAGTTTTAATTTGATCTTGAATTGATTCTACCTCTGACTTGATCGGTTGTGTGGTTTACTTAGCAAAATTTAATTTTATTGATCGACAATATCGGGTTGATGATGGGGCAGGGTTTTGCCAAAGTACTTGCTTAATTTCATTATTAAAGAAATACATCTGGATGGGAACGATTGAGATACAAAAAAGATTTTCATCCGAATTATCACCAGCAGAAAATTTTTGTTTGTATGATTTCTGTTGAGCACCATCACAGCCCCATTTTTTTTTTTACCAAGGATAGTTCTTTTAGGTCAGCAACGGAACTTAAAACGTCTATTTGAGCTAAACATAAACGCTCAACGCTGTGATTTACTAAACTTTGCAATCCACATTCTGCAGAAGTTTCGCTCACAGTTTTATCATTTGGGTAGTATTTCGTTTTAGTTTCTTTAATTTTGTAGTGTGAAGGTAATAAATTGGGAACTTTGTTGATAATTTTTAGGCGTAGTATTTCGTATTGTTGAGTTGAAAGCTGAATGTCCATGATTAATGCTATTGCAGTTATTGGTAAAAATCCAGGAGCATGTGTTTTTAGCGTTTTCCTCACAATACGAGATTTGTCTGAAAAGTCTCCGACCGAACAATGATACAAGAAATTTTTTCTCAAATTTTTTTTTATTTTTCTACATAGTCTCCTTGTAACTCTACACACTTCTCCTAGCGATGCTCCCATCTCTCTAACCCGTCCAAATAGTACTTGGCGTTTTTCTCTGCAAAATAATTGTTCACGAAGGTGATTGCCTCCTCATTTGACGAAAATCTTTGTCCTCCGAGCGCAGTTTTTAGATGAGGGAACAAAAAGAAGTCGCTTGGGACTAGATCTGATGAATAAGGCGGATGGTCAAGCAGTTCAAACCGTAATTCATGGAATTTCGCCATGGCAACCACTGAGATGTGAGGCGGCGCGTTATCTTGATGAAACAAGATTTTCTTTTTCTGCAAATGTGGCTGCTCTTCCGTAATTTCTGCCTTCAGCTTGGCAAGTAATGATGCAAACATTATGGTGTATCTAAGTTTCATCTAAGTACTGAAACGAATAAAATCTGTAAATTTTAATGCAGGCTATACTTCCAATGCGTAAAAATTGCAATCCCATTTTGTACCCAAATTAGCTTGTATATTCTCTAGTTTCAGTTTCTTATTGATTTTAGTTCGGTGCGGTTAAAAATATTTATAAAATATAAGTCAAGAGGAACGCCGTAAAAAGATCATCGACAAATGGCTCGAAAATACTTCGCGTCCAAACCATTTCATCGCAACAAATTTAAACATAGCACGCAGTACAGTGGATTCTGTTATTAAACGATATTTGGAGACGTTGACAGATAAACGAAAACAGAAAAGTAGAGCCAAAGGTGGAGCACATGATACAAATTTGGACAGGAAAATAGTGGGTACCATCGTAAAAAACCGGACTATGTCATCCAGAGATGTTGCTCGGAAATGTAATACCAATGGTACAAAGATCTAAAAAACGTAACGGCCTAAAAACACGAAAAAAACAAAAAATACCAAAAGTTACTGAAAAGCAAAAAAAAGTTATACGAGTTGATCGGCAACAAGAAAGCATGCTTGGTTTTGGATGACGAAACTTATGTCAAAGCCGACTTTACTACTCTTCCAGGTGCGCAGTTTTACAACTCGTTTGAAGCTGAGATTCTTCCGCAATCAACAACATCGATTGGGATGGAAAAATTCGGGTCAAAATATCTCGTTTGGCAGGCCATTTGCCAATGTGGACACAGAAGCTCATCGTTTATTACAACGGGAACAATTAACGGAGAAGTGTACATTAACGAGTCTAAAAAAACGGTTGATTCCTTTCTTAAACAAACATGAGGTTCAACATTATTTTGGCCAGATTTAGCTTCAGCTCACTATGCTCCTGCGACGTTGAGCTTTCTTGTTGCTAAAAATGTCGACTTTGTCCTAAAAGACATGAATCCACCCAATGTTCCACAGTGCCGTCCCATTGAAAGGTATTGGGCTTTGGTCAAAGCTAAATTGAGGAAAAGTGAGCAGTGTGCAAAGGACGTAAAAGATTTTAGTGCTAAATGGAAAAGAGCGTCCAAAAAGATCACGGATGTAACTGTGACCAACCTTATGAACCCAAATAATTTTTTTTATTTTTTGTAATTGTGAATGAATTTAATAAAAACAGAGTTTTAAAGCAAATAAAAAAAATTTACATGAATTATGAAAATATTTTATTTTTTACTTTGAAGTTTCCAAACTTTATTCGTTTCAGTCCTTAAATTCAATGTTGCTTTGGTGCGAAGTTAGCTGAAATGCGCTGTCTGTTGTAGTGGTAGTTTCATGTATACGATTTCGACATTGTACTCTAAACGGCTCTGTAGGATAAATTCGGAAACTTGAAAACTCCTTCTATTGAGATCATTTTATATCTTTCAATCATGCAGATAGTATTGTAGCATAGTTTTCAAGTATTTTCTATATTTTTTTTATTTTTCTGAATATAATGAAAACTTATGGCATTTCTGTATTTTTTTTCAGTGTTTTCCCAAAGCGTATGCGAGGATAAATATCAAGGAGAAAAGGTGAGCTTGGTTTTGAATATTTCAGGAATATAGTAAAGTCAGATCAGATGTGCATATATATACCTTTTTGTTGGATTGCACTCGTAACCAACCTTAAAGTAAATTCTCCCCTAAGTGTACGAATTGCTATAACACCCACTGTATGGTGCATATTTCACTTTTCGTGTGCACTTTATGCAATCATATTTCTCTGCGTACTCATTATATTATTCAGCAGTGAGAAAAGCAGCATCTAATTAATATAAATACACTTTGTCGTTGGTGACGTTTTTATGCGCAACACCTGTACCGTGGACACATTTGTCTCTGAGCCAACATTCATCCCGCATGCAGAGGCCGTATACGAGAAATGCCTCTTGTGGCACTTGCACACATATAAAGGAGGGTGCGTTCGCGTTGGCAGGTTGCACATTTTGTTATTTTTATTTTTTATTTTTTGAAAAGAAATGTAAAAATAAACAATCGGAACGTTTTTATCATGCATCACTTGCCACAGAGAAATATTTTGTGGTACCACTGTCTTCGATGAATTGTTATTGTTCCTGTTTACAGGGTGGGTGGAACCAGATCAAACGCTTCCACGTAAAATGCCTTAATTCCACTTTGGGGCGTAATCGGCAACAGTGACAACAACGACGATGATGATGATGTTGATGATGACGTTGATAGACGACTGACAACCACTGTCAACTGCGTCTTAAAGACAACGAAATGCTAATTGAAACCGCAAACTAGAGCGTAGTTAATAAGTTTCCACAATTGTCCATGCCCATGCCCATGTCCATGTTTAGAGTGGGCCATGGTATGTATTTAATAAAATGGCATATGCGGGTCACTTCGCGGATATGTCAATGTTCTACTTCCTGTTTGGGATCTTTAAGCGACTTAACAGCCAGAAGCAATGACAAGAGCTGCATGTAGATACTCCTATGGTAGACAGAGGAGGCAAGCAATAAGTATGGCTTGCCAACCCTAACCAACAGATTGTTATCCGTAATTAGTTGTGAGTTGACAGACAGAAAACGAAGCGAGTTAGTGCCTACTAGAGCTGACTTCAAAACCCAGCGCCAATGGAGGCATTGAAGTATGCATAAAATATCGGAAACGAAATGATTTTGAAATGGTGGTGTTCAGATGAGTGAGGGATTACCTATGAGTACCATTTGGAATATATCCATGCGTTGACATCAAAATGTCTTAGCAGACATGTACGACTTGTGTATACATTCGAAAAGCTGCAGCATGAGGAAAACTAGTTTGAATGTATTCAGAAAGAAACTTTTCCTTTAAAAGAGTACTCAGACATGCTGGGATTTCTTAGAGGAAATTGGAATGATAAATGGTTTCGAGTTGAGTACAATATGATGTAGACAAGGGTAAATGGTGTAGACAAGGGCAAAAGCTGTTGGAGTATGGTATAGTGGAGGAGTACGCTCCTAAGGGAAACAAAGTTTTAGGGAAATGACAAAGAAATTGACTCAAGTAGTACTTTGTGGAGGAGACTTTTTCGAAACTACTTAAACTCTTGTCAGTAACTTGTGTTCTTTTGTGTGCTATTCTTTTAATTTTCGACAAAAGCTGGTGATCTCATGAGAATTGTTGTTTACTTTCTGCACAAAGAAATAAGTATGTACATCAGTTTTGTCTGATATGAGTATGCATGTAGATGTCAGCTAAATTTTCCACAAACTGAAAGATACAAAACATTTGTCGGGGCCCAACGCTCTTTATGAATAGTGCCCAACGGGGAACGAGAATCTGTCAGCTTTAATAAAAGATTTAGTGCTATCTAAGCGGACAATTTAATGTTGAATATTTGGGATTTGATAGAACTTGCTACATACGAACGTTGTCGAACGTTGTCATTAACAAGAAATTTCCAGATGCCTGCTTGAGAACGATGTCTGTGCAATACCAAACTGAGTTTTTTAGGTCTTATCTTCAGAACCTTTTATTGCTCCTTGCGCTTGAGGCTTATGTAAGTCTGTCGACTGCTTAAGTCTCTACGACTACGCATCAGCCCCCAATTTAGTTAGATGGCCCGAAATCATTCAGACTTGTAGATGTTTCTACGTGTGAACCACGACTTTAACTATCTTCTCACTATGTTTGTATACAAAAGAGTGGGATCAACTCCGAATGCCAATAGTGTGATGGAATATTGTGTTTGTAACTCCCATCACAATACTGGCAATACTTTTCTGGTATGGATCCCAATAATTTTGTCATATTTAATGGAATATGCTCCTGCTTCAGCTCTCGAAAAGCTAACCCTCACTTAGGGATCAGTCTCCTCCAGCAATGAAATATATTAACAACTGATAATCAGCGCTTCTGAAGCCGGTTTGCGCTGCTACCCATGACTTTTTGAATTCTCCGCGTTTAAACTTGAAAAGCAACACTGCTCCACTCGACACCATCTGTCAATAGACTACTGTCAAATGTTGAGCAAGCTACGTCATTCAGTTTGTGTGTGACAGCGTGCATTTTAGCGAAAAAGGAAAAAGTGATTTTCATGTGCCCAATTTCGAAGGAGTGTTTGGCATTGATAAATTGTACTCCGTATTTGTTGCGTGGTTTCCCAACCATGGACAAAACATGGATCCACCGCAATCCACTGGACACCAACCAGTTGGCAACTGCGACAGTGGGTTTCCCCGCCGCAGAAAGCTAAGGTGGATCTGTCGGTCAACAAAGTTATAGAACAGCTTTTTTTGTTGGGAATGCACGTGGCCTAATCCGCAGCGAATGTTATGGTTACTTATTTTACCAGTTCAACGAGGATTTAAAGGAAAAACAAAAGCGCTTAGCCAAGAAGCAAGTGCTCTTTCATCAAGGCAATGCACGGGCGCATAAGTGGGTAGTCGCCATGATGGAATTTCATGAATTGGGCTACGAGTTCCCCCGAATGTAGCCCCCACTGATTATTTGCTGTTTTTAGAGATTTAACACATGGGCTGAAAAGTTTTATAGTAAAACACAAATTTTTTGCAAAATTCAACTTTATTTATTAATATAGTTGCCTTCGAGGGCGATACACTGATTGAAACGATTTTTCAACCTTTCGATACCAGTTTTGTAGTACGATTTCGGTTTAGCCTCAAAATAGGCCTCTGTTTCGGCGATTACTTCTTCATCGGTCTTAAATCTCTTTCCGGCGAGCATTCTTTTGAGGTCTGCGAACAGGAAATAGTCGCTGGGGGCCAAATCTGGAGAATACGGTGGGTGGGGAAGCAATTCGTAGCCGAATTCATTCAATTTTGCCATCGTTTTCATCGACTTGTGACACGGTGCATTGTCTTGATGAAACAGCACTTTCTTTTTCTTCAAATGCGGCCGTTTTTCTGCGATTTCGTCCTTCAAACGCTCCAACAACGCAAGGTAATAGTCGCTGTTGATAGTCTCCCCTTTTCAATAGTCGATGAAAATTATCCCATGTGCATCGCAAAATACGGATGCCAGAACCTTACCAGCCGACTGTTGAATTTTTGGTCGTTTTGACGAGGTTCGTCGCCTGCTCGCCACTCAGCTAACTGCCGACTTGACTCTTTTGTGAAGTGATGGAGCCAAGTTTCATCCAATGTCACATATCGACGAAAAAATTCGGCTTTATTGCGGTTGAACAGCTTTAAACACTCCTCTGAATCATCAACACGTTGTTGTCTTCACTCACAACGCTATATCTCGAGAACTAATCGTCCGACAGCTGTCATGTTATTTTTGAAGGTTGGTACTAACTGAAAATGGTATGGATTTAATTCAAGTGGTGCCCTCTCTTAGAAACGGCATTGACTTTTCAACCCATGTGTTATACACAGCGGTTGGTGAAAGTTAGTCTTCGTTTATTCTCAGGGCTGTTGTCATAACAGAAGCTCTCTAATGAGCTTAGATAGATTAATTCCTTCAGTACTTCCAAATTATAGCTGTACATTTTTACTGAAAATTTGTTTTCCTTGCAAAAAAAACTTCGAAAAATAGAGTCGAACTCTCTGCTCTCCGTTTTATAAACTGCAAACTCGGCATTCCTGCCTATGCCTACCAAAATGCACTAGATGCTTCTATATGGGCACTGGGAGTGCAAATCAACAATTTTATTCAACGACAGTTCATTCGAACAAAACTTCTAGTCTCTGTATCAACATCAGCGATGGATTCTACGAAATAATTGTCATAATCGAATTATGGTTATATCCCAAAATTTCATCAACCGAGATCTTCAATCGAGATCCCTATACCCCCTTCAGAGTCGACAGATGTATATCATCAGAGGAACATGGAGGTGGTATAATACCCCCATGGTATGTATGGTATATGTGTGATAATGTTTTCATGGTTAAGAGATTGATCGTCCACTATCTGGCTTTGACCAAATATGTACAAGAACCATTCTACAGGCCACTCTATTACTTTTTGGACCAGATTGAATGCTTTTCCAAAATGTTCCATGTTCACAGAGAACATTGAAACCACACTTGACTTCTTTGTAAACTTCTTTCAATCTGTATACTCCAACCACAATTAGAGTACTATCCTTCCTAACAGCTTTTTTAACTGTGTAGACAGCGGATCCTTTATGCTGATATCTCTATCTCTCTTCAATCACTAAAACCTTCACCAAGCAGTGGCACAAATGGTATTCCTCCCATCATACTTAATAAATGTAGAGAATCACTTTGCACTCGCCTGTTCCTGATGTTCAATTGCTTCCTCTCAGAAGGTGTTTTTCTTAAAGTTTGGAAGAAATCCTTTATGGTACCGATTCATATATCTGGATCCAAAAGTGTAGTTGAGAACTACAGAGCAATTTGCGTGCTCCAAATTTCTAAATTATTCGAAAGCATTGCTAAAAATTATTCAGGTAGATGGCTTCGTTCCAGGTTGATCTGGGACCTGGCTCTGTTGATACCATATGCACTGCATGTCGGAATGTTTCCAATGAAAGAAAACCAAGGCGATCCTCTCACTTGGCACATCGTCCCACGGACAGCACTTTTATGCCTGTACCCCATCAGGGATAACCATAGTGATGGGCAGAAGGATATTCGCATTGTTTTAAAGGTAGCTCCACGCGCTAAACTCGATTTAGGCATCTGCAAAGTTCACGAATGGAAGCCAGGAATTTTATCTAATTCATCAAAGACTACAGTGTTGCTAGAGGCGCAGGACTTCGTCCAGGTGATCAGATTCTAAGTGTCAACAGCATGGACTTTTCTGATGTGCTCTTCAGCGAAGCAGTCGGCGTTATGAAGAGCTCTTCCACTCTAGAAATGGTTGTCCGTGCCGGAGCCGGAATAGAACTCTTTCCTAGCGAATCTAGTGGATACAACACCTCCGCCAGTAGTGTGACCCGAGATCAAAATCCATGCTGGGCAGATCAATCAGCAAAAGCCATTGGCATGAGAGACAAAAAACATTCATCACTTACATCAGTATCAATTCTGCAATCACCACCTTCTCCGTCCTGCTTCTTAGCTACCATTGAAGATGAGTCCAACAAGACTATTATCCAACTTTCCGAAAACGACACGCTCGTCAACAATACAATGGTGTCCAGCCACGACAGTGTAGTATCGTCCATTTCCTCGTCTTCCATATCCGATGATTCGAATCTGAAGTTGGATTTCATAATACCACCCGATCAGACGAATCCGCATCATCCTCGGGTGCCACACATCCCACCACCTCCACCGGCAGCTCCTGGGACTCCAGGTACTCTTCAGCAGCAGCAACTGACGAATGATAAAATCGCTGACATCTGCTTCGTGTCACGACAGAATGAGACGAAAACAGTAATTGTCGAGTTGCACAGAACCCCAGCCGATCGGAACAAGGGTCGAAGGGTCGCACACCATCACCTCCAAAGCCGCCACTGCTATCGCCCTCATTGTCGTTCTCATCGCCATCGTCGCCGCTGGCCCCAACGTTAGTGGAAATGCAGGCATAGCAGAGTATGGCTTCTGCTCTACAACAACAACAGTCATAATAAATAGCCATCTACAGCTAGCAGTACCATGAGCATGAGCACAGCAGGTTCGATCGGCGGAACCAGTCTCTGCAGTGCTATCAGTAAAGAGTTGAAAAAGCGACGTGAGAGAATGAGTAATGGTAAGACCCCTGGATGTGGTCAATTATCGCAGCTAAGACAACAACCAAGTCGCATTGGAACAACGCCCAATTGTGCTGACGATGAACGCCGACACAGTACGTTGATGGATGAATTCAAATGAGCCCATAAACGAATATTCCGCAACGGTTTTCTAGAGGCAGATCAACTTGAACGTCAAGAATAACTACGTTCTACGATCTCCGCTCGAGTAATTGCAATGTTTCCAAGACTGAGCACAACAATTTAATCAGCAGTTCAATGCAGAATGGCACAAATGGATACTATCCCACACCTCCACCACCACAACAATTTGCAAACACCAGCGAAAACTTCACCTAACAGAGATCACCCCCAAATTCCCCTGCGCCAGACTACAGCCAATCTCTGGTGCACACCCGTATACGTAATTCAAATATGCCCTTCCACAATGGCACTCTCACACGTAACGATCGCAACAATGAAGTGGCCAGAGCAAATGATGACATCGCCGAAATGGAATTCATCGATTCATATCAAATGAGGAACCCATCATGGACGGTTCCACGTCTATCTTCGCTATACTTTGCCACACAGAATTCTGAACCGCCAAGAATGAAAAAGAACAAACGACCGGTATCTGTAATTATTGGCGAATAGTCCAGCACCCCAGTTGGTAGAAAAGAACCATCAAAGTTGGAATTCATTGCTAAGTCATCAGAAAACGGGCATCGAGAGGACCCAATTCAAGCGGACCTCCTTCGTAGTGAACTGGAACTCACACTCAGTTGATCGAACTTAAAGAAGCGCAACGAAGAGACGAATAACTAGAGTTGTGTTGATGAGATTTTAGAAAACGCCATTAGTGAATTGCAGAACATCATTCTGCGCCACAGAAGCCCAAATGGGAAACCCAAACAGTGATCAAATATTGTGAAGCTCACCCAGATGCTGCAGAACAGACAGTCAGGCATTTTCGAAGGAGCCAACGGAGAAGGAACCTTGCCACATCCGTCCCGGGCGACCATCAACATTCAAAATAATCACGCCGAGTTGCGCAAGTCCGAGAGCAATCGCCTCTGATCGATGGAAATGGCATTCTTAAGAACGGCTCGGCATACAGTCGAAGCAGCCATACGTCTCGGAGAAGACATATCGCTTGGCAATTAATCATCGATCGATCGAATGGCGTTCAGCGCCCTCTATGTCATATACATAGTATGTATCCACAATTATTTTTATAAACCTGCAAAAATTCATCATTAAGTGTTTGTTTTTATTTTTTCTATATTTTGGGTTCTGTATTGGAGTTTTTGGTATTCCCCTCTGGAAACCTCAGACGCCTGATCCCAACCTCTGCTGCTTTGTATTGTGTGAGAAGGGAGAGAGAGTGGATAATTAATTTTTTTTTTTCAAAATGTTTTTTGTGTTTATTAAAAAAATTAATAATAATATGTATTATCTCGTATTTGTACAATATATCTTCCTTGTTTCTAAATAAAGAGACTTCAGCAAAATTTTTGATTCAATGGATCATGATCTCCAGCTGATCTCCAAGCTGGAATCGTTTGGAATACATTCTCAATTTCTTCTTTGATTGTTTTTTCTCCTCGGCCGAAACCATGAGGTTAAAGTCGTTACGTTCGTCTCCAAGGAAATTAAATGTAGCTCTCGTGCTCCACAAGGGAGTCGTTTGGGTCCAGTTCTATTCGGGCAGTCCTTATTATTTCCCGATGATCCAAAATTGTTCACAACTATTAAGAATATGGAAGATTGCTATTTGCTGCAATCTGAATTGGAGCAACCCAAATGCATTGAAGATAAATATAAGCAAATGTAATTTTATTTCATTCTTTAAGCCTTCCACCACAATCAACTTTGGCTATATGATTTGGTCTAATTCTTTATCCCGAGTTATCGAAGTCACAGACTTGGGTGTCTGGTTAGATTCTGCATGTTATAGCCCATATTAACTACATCTTATTCAAAGTTTGTACTGCAATTGGTTTTATAAAGAGGAATACTAAAGGTTTCCCTGATCTTTTAAGATCATCTAGATATAAGATCGCATTTTATTTAATTCATGTAATTTATACAATAGGTCTAGTAGATACAGTGTGTTGCAGAAAAACGTGCTTAAATTACTTTTTTTACTTTGCCACACACACATGTTTGTAGCCAAATTATTTTCTGGAGTTTATTTCAGTATATGTATATATACTGAATACAGTATAAGTATATATACTTTCGCGGTATGACATCATTACAAAATGAGTGGAGCTTTCGTTTCGTGCGTTTCGAAAGTGTTTTCTTAGTAACTCACCCAAAAGGGCCGCAAATGAGTATTAAGTTGTCAGCAAAGTATTTAAAAGCATCAGAGGCATTTATGAGAAATTGAATGAAGAGTTATAAGGAATGCGGTAATGTCGATTATCGGTCAGGTAGAGGGACCCAAAAAACAATACACCCAGTAAGGATAATAAAGTAATTTGTGAATTGTTTTGAAAAATAAGAAAGGAAAACTAGTCTAGGAATTAAAGTGTCTACCAACACAATACGACGCCGTTGGCATCAAAAACAGGAGTGCTAAACCTAAATAAATAAGTAACTAAACACTCACAAAAGCTGTCAGCTCGCTGATTTCTTCCGATTATATCAATATTACCTGCAAACACATATACTAGATGGATTGAAAAGTGACCTCCTTATGAATTAAAATTTTTTTATTTAAATGTCTTTTTTATATTATTCAATATAGTCCTCTTTTAGTTTGATACACTTATTCCAGCGATTATCCAACTTCTTGATCCCGTCCGAAAAGTAATTTTACGGAAGGTCTGCAAAATACTCCTCCGTGGCGTCGATGATTTCCTCGCGTGAGCTGAATTTTTTATTGATGAGCAATCTTTTGAGGTTTGGGAAGAGATAATAATCCGAGAGAGCCAAATCGGGCGAATACGGTGAATGCGACAGCAATTGGAGCCGTAAGTCTTTGATTTTAGCCGTGGTTGCGATGCTCTAGTGCGCCGGCGCATAGTCTTGTAAAAACAAAATTTTTTTTCGTTTCATGTGAGGCCGTTTTGCAGCGATTTTGGCCTTCAATCGCTCCAATAATGCACAGTAATACTCGCTGTTGAGGGTTTTTCCTTTTCCGAGGTAGTCTACGAGAATTCCAGAAAACCGACGCCATAACCTTTCCGACCCATCGAGCCTCGTTCGGCAGCTTCGGAGCACTCCTGCCGGCTTCAGTCCATTGCCGGGCACTCATTCTGTTCTCTGGTGTGTAATAGTGGATACAAGTTTCATCAACAGTTACCAATCGACGCCAAAAGTCCGCCTGATTCTACATCAGCAAGTACAAACACTCTTTCGAAGTGCTCTCGCGTTCGTGTTTTTGGTCATGCGCGGCACCCAGCGCGCAGGATAACTTTTTCATATGCAGAATATTGCCCAAAATATGGCGTGTGCGCTCAGTACTAATCTTTGTGGTATCTGCTAGCTCGCGCCCCTTCACTTTCCGGTCAGCCAACACCATTTCATGTATTTTTTTGCCATTGTCCTCTGTGACCGTATCGGTGTAATCTGACGGAGCATTAGCCCCATAATATTTACCCAACTTTTCTTTTGTTTCCTTCGCCGTTTTGCCTCTCAAAAAATAATGTTTTATGAGAGAAGGAAAATCGTTTTTGTCCATACTCAATATGATGCCAAATACGTCAACAACAATCAACTGTTAAAACAACACTAAAGAAAGTATCTCACTGAAATTTGGCATGTCTGCCTAAATATGAACGGACTTCAAGGCATCATAACCTTTTTTTGCAGTAGCAGTGCATTCTGGCGGTCAAGGAGGTCACTTTTCACTCCATCTAAGGACTGAAACGAATAAAATTTGGAAACTTCAAAGTAAAAAATAAAATATTTTCATAATTCATGTAAATTTTTTTTATTTGCTTTAAAACTCTGTTTTTATTAAATTCATTCAAAATTACAAAAAATAAAAAAAATTATTTGGGTTCCCATTCTTTTCTCAACTTCTTTCGAATGTCCTTCATAAGGTTAGTGACAGTTACATCCGTGATCTTTTTGGACGCTCTTTTCCATTTAGCACTAAAATCTTTTACGTCATTTGCACACTGCTCACTTTTCCTGAACTGAGCTTTGACCAAAGCCCAATGCCTTTCAATGGGACGGCACTGTGGAACATTGGGTGGATTCATGTCTTTTGAGACAAAGTAGACATTTTTAGCAACAAGAAAGCTCAGCGTCGCATGACCATAGTGAGCTGAAGCTAAATCTGGCCAAAATAATGATGAACCCTCGTGTTTGTTTAAGAAAGGCGCTCGTTAATGTACACTTCTCCGTTAATTGTTCCTGTTGTAGTAAACGATGAGCTTCTGTGTCCACTTTGGCAAATGGCCTGCCAAACGAGATATTTTGAACCGAATCTTGCCATCCCAATCGATGTTGTTGATTGCGGAAGAATCTCAGCTTCAAACGAGTTGTAAAACTGCGCACCTGGAAGAGTAGTAAAGTCGGCTTTGACATAAGTTTCGTCATCCAAAACCAAGCACGCTTTCTTGTTGCCGATCAACCCGTATAGCTTTCGGGCTCGTGTTTTTATGACTTTTTTTGCTTTTCAGTAACTTTTGGTATTTTTTGTTTTTTTCGTGTTTTTAGACCGTTACGTTTTTTAGATCTCGTACCATTGTTTGGTAGGTATTACATTTCCGAGCAACATCTCTCGATGACATAGTCCGATTTTTTACGATGGTACCCACTATTTTCCTGTCCAAATTTGTCTTTTAGCTCCACTTTTCTGTTTTCGCTTAACTGTCAATGTCTCCAAATATCGTTTAATAACAGAATCCACTGTACTGCGTGCTATGTTTAAATTTGTTGCTATGAAATGGTTTGGACGCGAAGTATTTTCGAGCCATTTGTCGATGATCTTTTTATGGCGTTCCTCTTGACTCATATTTTATAAATATTTTAAGCCGCACCGAACTAAAATCAATAACAAACTGAAACTAGAGAATATACAGGCTAATTTGGGTACAAAATGGGACTGCAATTTTTACGCATTGGAAGTATAGCCCGTATTAAAATTTACAGATTTTATTCGTTTCAGTCCTTAGTACCTCCCCAGTTGCTCGATAAGGTTGTCGAAAATTGGACTACACGATTGCGCTTCATTCGATCTAGCTGTGACGCGCATATGCCCGATATCATATTTAAATAATCAAGTGTTTTATTTCATATTGAATTTGTATACCTCTTAAAACAACACCCTTTACCCTAGAGAAAAGGCGAAGTGTTCAGTTTATACCGTTTATTCAAGATGTTTTTTTTCATATTGTATAATATGTCCGGATATACGAGTACTTCAAGAATTTAATTTGTATGCACCGGAAAGAATTCTTCGAACAAGAAATTTTTTATTGAACGCTCGACATTTGCATAATTATGGTCTTTACGAACCAATGACTAAATGTTATACGAATTTCCAACTTCGTTTGTACTGAAATAGATTTATGTATGTGGTGATAGATCGAAATTTAAACTGACATTATTACAATATATATTTTTATGTCCTGAAATATAATTATGTATGATGTTTTACAATACCATTGAATATTAATGTGTCTTGTAATTTTATGTTATTTAATCTGAAATCTATTAGAGTTAAGTTTGTTAAATAAATAAAGAAGAGCCAGAAATTTAATTCTATCCCCTGTATGTGTTTTTTTTTTGTTGCTTTTTAATTGCGTCGTTTAACAAATACTCTGTCTATTTACTGTCTACAAACAGGGAAAAAAAACTAAAAATTGCTCAAAGATGCCATCATCTTTGAATTCAAAATACCAAATGTGCTAATAACTACCCACTCACAGTATCGTAAATTCAATTTTATACCGCAATAAGCAGAATCCCATCAATTTGCAGTTCATCTCCGAACTGGTAAAGTCAAGTTCTAGAGCATAATTCAAACTTCTCCAAATTCTTTGTATTTACGACAATGTATTTGTGTACAAGTAATATTTTTCCTTATTTGTCTGCAAAAATCTTGTGTTTTTTTTTCAAGAATGCCTCGAGGAAAATTGAAATTTTCAAACAAAATCAGAAAAATCTCTTCTCTGCATGAAAGGGAACAAAGGGATGTTTTTTTTTTTTTTTCTGGCAAATTTACTGCGTCCAACATCATCTGCATCACCCATAATCCAGAGAACTTGCATTCTTTGTGTGTTTCGAAATTTTATTGCAACAGAACGACGGACGACACGGCGGAAATAAAGCAGAAATTTATTAAAATAATTGCTAAACCATTTGTCAAGTAGACAGAGAGGAGTTTCGTTGGATGTCTGCGGTATGGCACGGATACGAGTACTCTACGAGTATTAAAGATCATTCGATTTAAATTGTGGTTTGCGGTGGAGACATGTGCGTTGGGGAATCCTTTTATTTTTATCATTTCACTTCGTTTTTACAATTTTTACGCCAGCAACTATTGTATGCACAATAATAAAGTGCCCTGACATAGATTGAAAATAATAAAGAAAATAAAAACGATACGGATGCAAGCGAGTAAACTGAAACGGATGTTGAAATCACACCTTCAACGTATTGTGTCTTAATTTAGACACCAGCTCAGAAGAGAGAGAAAAGCACTAAGACGTTATTGCACACATCAACTTATGGCACATCACTTTGAATGGGGGAACACCACCGTCAACACAATTAAAGTGGTCGTAAGTGCATCTAACATGCCATAGGGTAGATGGGACGGTGTTTAACTGTCTTGAACAGGGGAGCATATTTCTGTAAATCTTTAGCAGATTAACATTTGATCGGCGTACTTAAGTCTTGGCATAGAACTGAATTGGATTTCATAGTCCTTGTCTCGTTTGGACGAATGTTGAGTTCTGAGGATTTTTGATTTTTGTTCGGTGGAAACGGAGGGGAATTTCAATTATCGAGAAATCTTTAAGGCATATCAATTAAATCCTTGACTTTTTGAAATAACATACATCCGGTGATTGCTGTTAGATTTACATATTTAGTAGGGCCAGCACTCCTGCTTAAGAACTACTTTTTTTTATAATTTGCGCGCTCTCAAGGGATTTAAGTAGCCTTAAAATGCTTGCACACAGCACGGGCGAAGGAAAATCAGGGAGGATAGGAAGAGAGGTATCGATGAACGTTGGTTTTAAATGTTTGAAGGTTATAATGACTAGGAAAGAAAGAGCTGGGCAGAGCATCCCATAAGCGAGTTGTACGGCTTAGGAACGAATCATGATATTTTAGAGTATCTACGTTCGAAAGTGGGCTTGAGGGTATACTAATGAGCATTCATAGCGAGGCGGGTATTACGGTTAAAAGTTTGAATGGGCGAAATGCTACTGGCGATTTCTATGGAACACTGGTGGTGGAAATAGCGATAAAACGAGACATTACTTCGGTGTTCGAGGGTGTCCATTGATTGAGTGATATTGGTATCACCTGTGACTTTTATCTTATCTAGCAGGTGCAGAGATGTCTTAGGCGCACCTGACCAGATGTGTGCGTTGTACTACAATTTTGGACTGATGAATGCCTTATATATTAAGGCCAGCTTAGAAGGGGAAAAGTATTACTTACATCGTTTGAGGAAACTAGACATTTCGCAGAATTTTTAGTGACATCGAATATGTAGTCATTCCACCGTAAGTTGTAAGTTCCGAGAATGGAAAGTTTTTCGGTTTCGAAGATGCAAGTGCCATTCATGGATAGTGGCTGGGTGCTTAAATTTCGCCTTAACGCATTGTGTTTTGGAAGCATTAAATTCTACATACTCTGCTAGTGGTTCCCCAATTAGTTATGCTGTTAATATCAGAATTTAATGAGCTTAACATACGCTGCCGTTCCCTTTCTACAGCCGAAGAGGAGGGACGTGAGTCCGGGAATGAATATGAAAAGCAGAGAGTACTGTCGTCAGCAAAGGATTGGATTAGAAGTAGCAGACAAGAGATCATTAATGAAAATTAAAAAGATTGCGGGAAAGAGAACTGAGCCCTGAGGCACACCAGCATTTATTTTGTGAATGTCAGACTTCAAACCATCCAAGACAACTTGAATTGAACGTTCCGAAAGGAAATTACTAATCCATTGAAGAAGAGAGTCATCGATCCCAAAAGCACGCATTTTCGACAAAAGAGCCTGATGCCAAACTCTGTCTTAGAGTCTTAGAAATATCAAGTGTAACTATCTTGCTTTCGCCAGATTGATGTTCGTTTTGGTTTCACTTTTCGGTGAGACATGCCATCAGATCACCAGTGGACAAAAACCGTACTGTCGGTCATTGAGAAGTTTTCGTGTTTCGAGATGTATCACCGTTTCCATGACCTTGGAAGGAAAGGACGTAAGTGCAATGGGTCTGTAGGAGGGGAGAGAGGAAGATTCGCCTTTTTAGGGACGGGCTGGACAAATGCTGTTTTCCAACTGCTCGGAAAGAGTCCTAAAGAGTAGGATTGATGAAAAAGCTTACGCAGTGGTTTTGCCAGCGCGGAAGAACTCCTCTTCAGAAGAAGGGGACCTGTGGATTTGTGGATGTTAAGATCTTTGAGTACTCTTGCTACTACACGAGTGCGAAAGTAGATTCGACGCACTCAAGTGTTGGCGGAGACAAAGCACAATCTGGGAGTGTTAAGCTGGCCGCAAAGTACGCAGCAAGGAGATTGGCCTTGTCCAAAGAGCTGACAGCTGGAATGTCATTATAAATGAACGTTGGGATGGAAGATGAGGCAGAATTTCTAATATTTTTAACGAACGACCAAATCTGTTTACAACCTTTGCGACATTGTGGTATTTTCTGCCCCAATTTTTGGTCGTTTTGGAATTTTACACGCTTAAGAAAGACGTTTCAGGCACTCCTGGCTCGTTTAAACTTTTTTCGGTTTTCCTCTGTTGGGTTGGTCTTGAGAGACCGAAAAAATATTTCTCTAACCCTGACAGCCTCTTTACAGCTCGAGTCGTACTATGCCTTTTCTTTTGGTTTGATACTCTTCATCCGATGAGGGATAAAGTTTCTTATTCCAAAGAGAATGGTGTCTGTGATCATATCGACAGCGGCATCGAGGAAACATAACGACCAGTTAAAATTCCTAAAGAAGCTGTTAAGACCGCTCCAGGTATTGCCATACTGTGTGATCGGTGTACGAGAAATTAGCTGATATAACGCAATGATCTGACGAGCCTAGCATCTCAACGATGTACTTATCAGGGTGAGAAGTTAAAAACAAATCCAGGGTGTTGGCGGTATGACTATCAACGTTTAGTATTCGCGTGGGCTTATTTACAAGCTGCGTTAAGTTGTTTTCTGCAGCGAAGATCTCAACACACCGTCCATCGTGTGTTGTCCGTCCAGAATGTCGAAGCCACTGGGAATTGTGTATATTGAAATCACCCGTAATAACGATTTCAGTATGGGGATACAGGGATACAATTCTTTGAATAGAGTCTGCATGGAGCCTGAATGTACTGCTTCTGCAACTCTACGCCGCCATACCTGTTCGAACCTTGAATGGGCCACTTGCAACAGAAGACCTAGCGGAGCTTCCAACGGTGGCTGCTCATTAGAGCAGGTGTGTTTTAAGCGATTTTCAACCCAAATAGGAAAAGAGACACCACGTCTGGAAACGGGCTTAGGGTGTTCGACTGTGCTGCGGAGCGAATTATGAGTTTAGCTAGCAGACGGTTACCCCAATATTCATAAAGGAATGCGGCGGTTACCTGATCATAAAACAGAGCACTAAATTGATCATGTTGCGGTCGACGCGAGTCAGTCCAGTATAAAAGATGGCTGAAGATTCCAAGCGCCTGATATAAACCTTGACCAGCTGCAATCACGTTGGGAATTATACTGCGAGAAGGAGTGTGTTCGATTCTAACCCTAGTACAGGATTGATTTTAGACAGAGACACATCAACAAACTTGGAATATGCAACCAAATACAATACTTAAGACTCGTCAGTATTGAAGTGATTTAAAAGTAGAGAACGTTGTAATTGGTTGTATACATATGCACGAATAGAAGAATATTTTAAGGATAGAATGATTCGATGCATTGAAGGTCTATGGCAGAATACAATATCACTGTAATCATACTTGCTTTCACGTAGTCCCTCTGACGGGCATAGAGCATCAACAACGCCTGCGCGGCATCGCTCTCGAAATTTTGTTCAAGTTCAATATCAGCTTCCAAAGATCTAGATTCCATAATACTTCAACCGTTCTTTTCCATGTCTGCCTAGAGCGGTATATTCGTTTACCTGATTGGATAAGTAGATTGCATTACATGGTGTCCTTCACAATTGAACTATCTTTGTGCCGTAAGGTGTGAACAATTCACAGCCTCTTTCTGCTTCGTGTTTTGATGTCTAATGCTCCGTAGATTCGGCTTAGGTTGCAATTAATGTACGTCTGTGGATATTTTAGACGCCACAACAATGGAGATATACTATAGAGAGAGGAACCTCACGTCAACGTCTTTAGAACCTGCATTAAGCCTAGAAGTCGTTATGCCACAGCTGTTGTACTGGATTTCACTCGGCCATCCTCATAAAGCTCCTGGTTTGGTGAAGAGTGGTGGCGAGCACACGTAGCAAAATACCTCACCTATGAAGTGATGCTGCATAGAATATCTACTCGTCCACTCTATTAGTAAAGGTGGAGGGGAGAATAAGGAAATATCACTTCTGTGGACTGTAAACCAAATGGTGGGTAAATCTATTTAACTTGGCCGATGAAAGCTAGTATTTAAACCCACTCGACTAAGATCCAGTAATGATAGCCATATTGAGGCTTAAAGACGAGTCTACCTAAGATTGCCGAACTGGATGACTTACCTGCCGGACTATTTAGCGTAGCGGCAGATGATTTGGTACAGGGTAGACACAAACTCATTTTCAGGATTTGGCGGGTGGAAAGCATTTTTGATGAATGAAATCCCAGCATCGTTTGAGCAATACGCAAAAAAGGTGATTCTCAAATTTGGGTCAAATATGGAGTTATAAATTCCTTAACATCGCATTTCGGGTTTACGGTATAACTGCAAAAGTTTCCGCTCGTCCCTAGAACTTACAAAAACATAAATCCATGTCGATGTTGAGGTAACAAGCTCTAAAACCAATTGGAAGGTGTTAACAAAAAATCAGAAGGTGGTTATTTTATAAGCCCAAATAATAGTTATCGCTGGGGCACTGACTTTAGATTTTATTCAATGGCGGCACATTTACTAAAACTACTTATTAGTCTAAATGAAGACTGAAGAGAGTGACGGAAGCAGAACAGAGTTCTTGGGGACACCACCATTTATTTTGTGAATGTCAGACTTGAAACCGTTTAAAAAGAAAACTTGAATTTAACAATTGAAAAAGGTATTTCATCGAGACCAAATGCAAGGTACCACCTTGATCAACAAGTTCCCGGAGGACACCACCGTGTGGCGCTCCCATTGTTCCGATTTGAGTTCTGTTTTTTTTTGTTAAGTTGGTAAATCTGTTGTTGACATTCCCTTTAAATTATAGCGTCATGGCTTGACATTTGCAAAAGTTACGTAGCCAAGAGTACGAGGGGCGTTCAAACTATTCTCGGTATCGGGGTGAAGCTGTGGTTGTATATATAAATTGACTTATTTATCAAGTAATACTATTATTTTAGTGCATTCATGTAAAATTTCATATAAATGTGATTATTAATTTCTCACTAAGCAAGGAAAAAGTCAAAAAACCATTCATGAAGAGATGGTGGCTGTTTACCAGGGTTCCGCACCTTCATTATCAACTGTGCAAAAGTGGTCAAGTGAGTTCAAGAGAGGCAGAGAGAGCATTCAAGACGACCCCCGCTCCGGCGCCCCGGCTACTGCTTGTACGCTAGAAAGCATCAAAGAAGTCGAAAAACTTGTTCTTGAGGATGCCCGAATAAAGGTGAAAATGATGGCAGAGATCACCAAGCTTTCAATTGGTACCATTCACACCATTCACACCATTCTTCATGACCATCTTAACCTTTCAAAGGTCAGTGCAAGGTGGGTGCCACGAATGCTCACAGCGCCTCAGAAAAAAGTGAGAATAGCATGCTGTAGAGAGATTTTGGAGATGTATAGTGAGAACGCGGACGGTGTTATGGATCGAATTGTTACTGCGGACGAAACATGGGTCCACCACTATGACCCTGAAAGCAAGAAAGGTCTATGCAGTGGCTTAAAAAAGGAACAGACCCCCCGAAGAAGTTCAAAGTCACTCCGTCTGCCGGGAAGCTCATGGCCACAGTTTTTTGGGACTCAAAGGGAATCTTGCTCATTGAGTACAAAAAAAAAGGTGAAACCATCAACGCCACATCCTACGCTTCCACTTTGCATAATTTGCGGGAGGAAATTAAAAAGAAAAGACGGGGTAAACTCGCAGCGGGTGTGTTGCTTCTTCATGACAACGCTCCTGTTCACACGGCGCGAGTTTCCAAGACTGCTGCGCGAGATTGTGGTTTCGAAGAAATCCAACACCCACCCTATAGTCCAGACCTTGCCCCTAGTGATTATTTCCTGTTTCCGGATTTGAAAAAATGTATTCGTGGAAAAAGATTTTCGGATGATGAAGAACTCAAGTCGGTATTTTGCAGAGAAAGAGGAAATTTATTTTTTTGAGGGTTTAAAAAAGCTTATCTCAAGATGTAACAAATGCATTGATGTTAGGGGAGATTATATTGAAAAATAAAAACAATTTAAATTGAATTCGCATTTTCCTTCATATCGATACCGAGAATATATTGAACGCCCCTCGTACATCTATCTCTGTGTGTGTTGGCGATTTTTTACAATTTTGTAAATGGATTTCAATTTGCAACAACGAATTTTGTATTAAATTTTGCGTAAAAATGGTGCGCGAACGTTGGAAATGTTGGAAAAGTGTTTCGGGAATGATTCTCTAAAGAAAACGGTCGTTTACCAGTGGCACGAGTGGTTCAAAAGTGGTCGTGAGCCAATCGAAGATGAAGAATGCAGTGGCAGACGATCAACGTCGAAAACCGGCGAAAACATTGATGAAGTAAAAGAAATGTTGGTCAATAACCGCAAATTAAACATCAGAGAAATAGCGGAGGACTAGAACATTGCCTATGGATCCTTCCAAGACATTTTGGTTACTGATTTGGGTTTCCGTCGTGTAGTAGCAAAGTTGGTGCCAAAAGACCTCAATTTCATCCAAAAAAGAGACCGAGTTGACGTCGTAAAAGAGATGATTTGCGAGGCTGAATCCGATCCCACATTCATCAAAAGGATCATCAAAAAATGAGCCGAGACCAAACAAAACACGTCGTTTTCAGTCAAAAAAGAAGGCAATGCTCACGGTTTTCATGGATTACAACGGTGTAGTGCATCATGAATTTTTGCCAGAAAGCCAGTCAGTACTAAACAAAGAGTATTATTTGGGCGTTATGAGGCCTTTGCAGGAAGCAATTCGCCGAAAGAGTCCAGAATTGTGGGCAGAAAACTCGTGAATTTTTCACCATGATAACGCACCGTCGCACAGTGCCATCATTATTCGGAATCTTTTGACGAAAAATGCAACAAATACCATCCAACGGCCCCCGAATTCACCTGATTTGGCTCCCTGTGACATCTTTCTGTTCAATCGAGTTAAAAAACCACTACGGGGAACGCGTTTCAGCAGCTAAGAGGAAGTAATGGAAAAATCGCAGGAAGCACTGATGGACATACCGAAAACCGAATATAAAAAATGTTTCGAGGATTGGATCAAGCGCTGGCATAAGTGTGTTGCAGTCGATGCGGATTACTTTGAACGGGACAATATAGATTTAGATGAATAAACTTGTATTTTTAATTTTCTGAATAAATTCCGGAAAATTTTTGATCCATGTGGTATTCTCTTTACTTCTGACGTTTCACGGTTTCATTGGCATGGCAATATCATGGAATCGATTCGAATCTTTTCACACTCAACTGTTTTGTTATCGGGACCATTATAACCGAAAATTAGAGCTAAAGCATGTCACACAGTCGTAAATGACCGCAAGTTTTGATAAGAGATCTGGATGATTTCTGAATGTTGTAGAAGCGTATACCTTTCCATAATTAAATGGTAGACAATCTGGAACTCAAATATGACATCTGTCAGAACATGGTAAGCGTTAGGTCAGAGAATCCCTATTTGGAAAAAGCTACGCATTTAATTTCTTTGTTTTTATTTCCACTTTCTGAACAATCTTTCGACTACGAGAATTGAGAATCTTGAACTTAGCGGCCTAAGTGTACATATTCTGTAGAACTGATTTAATCAGCTCTGCTTGTGGATGCAAATTGAATTTCATGTTCAACTCTCGCCAGACGGTTCATAGTTTTTTAGTACTTATTTGTACTATTTTAGACCTTCCTTATACGAGGGCGGTTCAATAAGTCCGTGACTTTTGGATTAAAACAGATTTTTTGATAAAAAAATAATTTTATTTTTCAACGTAGTCTCAGTTGAGCTCTATACACTTTGTCCAACGCTTCTCCAATTTTTTTATCCCTTCCAAAAAAAATGATTTGTCGAGGTCCTCAAAATGACGAGATGACTTCATCATTGGAGTCAAATCTTTTTCCACCAAGCCATTTCTTCAGGTTTGGGAACAAGAAGTAGTCGCTCGGAGCCAAATCTGGAGAATAGGGTGGATGAGGGAGCAATTCATAGCCCAATTCATGGATTTTTGCCATGGCAACTGCACATGTGTGCACCCTTGCATTGTCTTGGTGGAAAAGAACTTTTTTCTTGGCCAAATGAGGTCGTTTTTTTTCAAATCGTCATTGAATCGGTCCAATAAGTTGGCATAATATTCCCCATTGATTGTTCTTCCCTTTTGAAGGTAGTCAATGTGGATTATCCCGCGTGCATCCCAAAAAACAGTCGCCATAACTTTATTGGCTGACAAACCCACCTTGGCCTTCTTTGGCGCCGATTCACCCTTAGAAACCCACTGTTTTGACTGTTGTTTGTTCTCTGGTGTGTTGTGATGGATCCATGTTTCGTCCACGGTTACAAAACGGCGTAAAAACTCCTCCATATTGCGATTAAACAACGCCAAACCTTCCTGTGAAGTTGTTACACGATTGCGTTTGTGGTCGACTGTGAGCAAACGCGGCACCCATCTTGCGGAAAGCTTTCTCATGCCCAAGTGATCATTCAAAATTGAAACCACTGAGCCATGCGAGATCCCTACGGCTTCCACAATCTCTCGCACTTTCAATCTTCGGTCGGCCAACACCATATCGTGAATTTTTTCGATTGTTTCGGGTGTAGAGACCTCAACTGGGCGTCCAGGACGTTCGGCATCTTCAGTGCTTGTACGGCCACAACGAAATTCAGTAAACCACTTTTTTACCATTGAAATCGATGGTGCAGAGTCCCCATAGTATTTATCAAGCTTAGCCTTGGTCTCGGTAATGGTTTTTTTTTCTTAAGAAATAATGCTTAATAAGCACACGAAATTCACTTTTTTCCATTTTCTCCTCAAATTAGTGAGTAGTCTGATAAAAATAGCTGTCAAACACAAACTAACTGACGCAGCAAGTTTAAATTTTGACAGGAGTCAACTGACAGATGCCTGTTGACAGGAGCAGTGTTGCTGTTTCAGTAAAGAGGTCAGAAATTCAAAAATGCACGGAATTATTGACCCGCCCTCGTAAATTTGTAAAACGCTAAAGATTAAGTTACTCCAACCCCGTTGTTACATTGGAACCAAGATGCATAGTTGTAAATTATTCAGAATTTACCTAGCCTATAAATTAAACTGTTTTGTGTTGGTTGTGCTGGTAATGTGAGCATAACGCGTAACTCAAGTTCCCCCTTGATAGTTACATATGCTCGTATCTACATATACTCGTATGTATCTCCCCTGAACGATTACACTGCTAAATACTTTATTAGATCTTATCAGCGATCTATTGTGTGTATATAAGGGCTGTGGTTTCCATATGCGAGTTTAATTTTGAACCCCACTGTACCGCAACATATCCATCCGTTCACAATCGTATGCTTTGTCATAAAGTTGGTACTCCTACATGTACATATGTATACATTTGTGCTGCGCTTTTGCATGTGCGGGTCCAAGTGCTGGAGCGCGATTGTGAATGCGGCTTCATTGGCGGTGTCCGTATCAGTATCTAGTGGCAGTTTACGATGCGGCATTACGAAGATCTGAAGGCAGTGGCAAGAGCAAGCGGTAAGAGCAGCAGTCGCATAGGAAATCATAATTTATAATTAGAGTCGTATGGCTAACGGCTACGCCAATGATTATTTTTATTGCTAGTGCCACCCCAAACTATGTTTTCGGAGCAAACGAGCTCTGTTCGTTGAAAAGTCTGCTACAAATATAAAAAAAAAAAAACAAATTAAAAGACAAAAAACCGAAACGAACCACACAAAGAACACTGGTCGATGAATGAAGCGGAGGTGTAGTACGAATGTTCGTAGACAACGAGCGAGTAACTATAAATTTATTCAATAATTCCAAATTTGCTGAAGCAGGAGGGGAGGGGGTTCAACTCTTTTGATATAATTTTCCGAGTTGTCTTCCTATGAGTGTATGATATGAGTATTTCCTTGCGGTCGTTTTGCCTTCGTTCCTTGTTTGTGTGGAACGAATCGGTCTGCTGGCGACTGACAGCAGCGGATTAAGCTGCGGAATTGGGTGGTGCCGCTGGATAATGGAGAATGGAGATGCTTGTTGCATTACAGTGACAGTTTAACGCACTGCTGATTGGGTCTTTGGCTATGAGTATGTTTCGTGACGTCTCTTATGTTGCTGTTGTTGATTCGGATTTTTTTTGTTTCGGTTTTTGTTTTTGCTCGTTTGTCTGTCTGCCTTTTGGGCGTCTTCCAAATGAGTATTTCCGCTTAACAGCAAATTAAAGGAACAGAAACCAAATGATGAAAGGTACTCAAACTTGACACAAAACAAGACAAAAAAAAAAACAACTTGACTGAAGAAGGAAGTGCTATTAACCAGTCAGTTGAGGTACTGTCAGTGATTTGACAGAAGTAATTATGTTCCCTCTATCACAAATAAGGGCTGTCAAATATAACTGTTGCGTTCTGTTCAATTGTTCCTTATTGGGGTACGAACGAAATTCGCTTGAATTACGTGTGATGAATCTTCCCAAAAAAAAAAAAAAAAACGAAAAACAATTAACGTGAAACTAATCGATAATACGAGTAAGTGGCGATACTAATCGATTATGAGTGGGAATTTTTTTTTTATTTTTACTTTTTTTTTTTTTATTGAAATCATTTATCAGTTTGTTGTTATCTAAGAGAATAAATTAATTGTTGGAAAAACTGAGAATTTAGTATTTCTTTGACGCGTATAAATTTTGTTTCTATTGTTTTTATGAATTGGAGTGTGAATTATTTGTGATGGTTGGGTGGGTTTTCTTAAACTTGAACAGGCTTGGTACCCCAGTCGTAGTGTGTAGAGTTTAGGTGACCTCTACGGTTGATGGAGTATATAAATGTCATAACATTTCAATTAATTCGATGTGATCAGTTAGATGTTGCATGTGTTCGACATGAATCAATCCTTTTGCGGTAGACTACAAATTCATCAATCATAATAGAGAAGATGCGAAATAGATGGAGTGCAAATTGGAACGAATTGAAGACGGTAATCAAAAAGTCCTCTAGAAGTTATTGAGAATCTATAAATTGCATGTTTTGCTAAATCACGATTGCAGTACTTTGTTTTTGTTAATTTAACAATAGTTAAGATCACAAAGGAATCGTCTTCATTGTGAAGCTTTTGCAATTTACTTAGACAGCTCCAGGCCGAATGGGTAATTATCATTCTCTTCACTCTTCATCTGCCAACTAAACTAACATTTTCGTGTTTTCACTTACTGGCCCTATGCGCCACTCCAAGCTATACCTAAAACCTAATCTACAACTTAATTCAATTTATTTAAAGGATGATTTTTGTGCTGTTTGGTTTTTCAGTGCTCTATTTTTGACAGTTGACGCGTGTTTCGTGACGTGTGTCAAAGTCAAACATGCTCAGTTAGCTTTGCCATTTCATCAAGGAAAGACTTACACTCGAATAACGCTTACAAATTATTGTATTTTATTATCAAAGTTAGTGCTCTGTGAAAAATGTATTTCACGCACTTTGACCATTTTACGGTTGTCATAATCGGCCTAGTGAGCAAGCAATTCAAGCCCTAGGGACCAAATTTCGCACCAATTTCACGCTATTGGACATCAAGGTGAATTGAGTATACTTAGAGTGCCTACAGAGGAAAATATTGCTGCTGTATCCGCCAGTGTTAATGAAGACCGTGATTTGTCCACAGCAATTGGGACTGTCCTACTCGACTACGTGGAAGGTTCTACGCAAAGATCTTGGTATACAGAAGTGGTAAATATACACCTGGATACCCAATCAATCACCTGTGATAATATTGTTAACTTAGATAAGTTGGTAGAAAATATTAATAAGGCACTAACAATGGTGTTCGGGAAAGCTTGCCCGGCTAACACAATACCTAAAAGGGCTCAACCAAAATGATGGAATAGAGAGATAGGTTTAAAAAGGAAGAAGGTTGGGAAACCTTATAATAGGACGAAGCTTTTCAGAAGCGACCGTACATAGAGTGAGTACAACGAATTTGTAAGAAACAATTCAAGTACATAGTTAGAGAGTCAAAAAGGGCTTCATTGCAGTAGTACTGCGAATCTATCGCGGTAACACACGAGGCTTCGAGGCTACATAAAATGCTTTCAAGGAAGCGAGCATTCCTAGCTACCTCAGGAAAAATCACGGGACCTGGGATGAAAGTAGCAAAGAGGTTCTGGCAACGCTGGTGGAAACCCACTTTCCGGGATTTACAGTATCATATGGCATGCTACGGCACACTGAGAACATTGATCCCTTTCTCTCTCCGAACAGGAAATAAGTGTTCTTATTAATAGGAAAAAATTACGGGGGGGCAATTCAGTCCTTTAAGCCGTACTAATCTCCCGGTCTGGATGGTAATCTACCGATTATGCTACAAAAAGCACCGGAGGTAGCAATCGAAAAAATTATGGAAATTCTTAGACATAGTCTAAAAATAGGGTAAATACCAATAGCATGGAGGGAAGTTAAGGTGGCTTTTTTACTTAAAGCTGGCAAACAGTGCATATAACAGCAAACGATTTCAGACCAATATGCCTGTCATCATTTATGCTTAAAACCCTAGAGCGATTATTTCAAATTCACATTAGTAATAGATGCAGTAATGGCTTTTTGACTGAGTCACAGCATGCATATACGAGTATGAAAGGAAAATCTGTAGAAACCGCACTGCACGAAGTGGTGGGGAAAATAGAGAAGAGTCTACACTTCGGTGGGTTTGCGATGGCGGCCTTCTTCGATATTGAAGGAGCCTTCAATAAGGTGGAGTGCACAGCCATTAAAAATGCTCTAGTAGACGCTTACAAGCAGGAAAATAAACTGTTCCATTGGGCAAAGCTCGGTTAGAATGTTCGTACCCAGGGGAGCCCCTCAGGGGGAAGTCATATCGCCACTCCTGTGGGTGCTAGTTATCAATGACATCCTTAAAAAGCTTATTGCCACGGAATACGCAGATAACGTGGTCATAATAGAGGTTGCCCTGAAGACGATCAGCACTTGGGCAAAAAGCTGTGGTCTCAATGTCAACCCTTCCAAAACGGAACGGTTCTTTTTACCAGAAAGTACAAGATATCCCAATTCAAACTCCCAAAACGGAGTGGAATTTCGGACAGTGCGAAATATTTGGGTGTGATTCTGGACAAAAAACTGAATTGGAATCTTAACGCAGCGGAAAGAATCAAAAAGGCATGTAATGCTCTTTTTATCCGCAAAATAACAGTAGGAATGATTTGGGGCTTAAAACCTGCTTTGGTGTATTGGCTGTATACGGTGATGGTAGGGCCCATACTCGTACTTACATACGGCCCACTTGTATGGTGAAAAGCATCAAACAAGAACACGGTTTACGGAAAATTAGCGGCGCTTCAAAGAACGGCTTCCATAGCCATTACTGGTGCGCTCCGTATCACCCCTACGGCAGCATTGGACATCTTTTTGCACCTAACACCGCTTGATTTACAGATCAAGAAACGTGCTGGCAACAGTACGATATGACTCACTAAATTGAGTTACTTCAAGAGCAGTAGTTTCGGACATGGCACGGTCCTAGTGGAGCTACTGCCAGGTAATCCAATTCTAACGGATGAAATTCCTTCCTTGGTCGACCTCGACATCCCGCATGATATAATATATCCGGAGAGGGAGGACTGGGGGAAAAAAATGCAATAATCAGGTCAAATGAAATCGCAATTTTCACAGATGGCTCGAAAACAGAGGAAAGAACAGCTTCTGGTATCTTTTCAGAAGACTCTAAAAACTAAGAGTGTCTATAAGACTACCGGACTCAATCAGTGTCTTCCAATCAGAGGTTCTGGCTGTTCTCAGGGCGGCTGAGCTAATGTAGATGAGATCGGTATCCGAAGAGATATTGCTACGTACATCGATAGCCAGGCCGCACTCAAGGCAATGGAATCAACCAAAGTCAACTCTGATACAGTCAGGGGCTGTCGCACAGTGCTCAAAGCACTATTCAGTCAGAACTGGGTAAGACTGTGCTGGGTGCTAGGACAGAAAAGAAAGGCAGGAAAATGAACAGGCGGATGAGCTTGCAAGAAAAGGAGGGCTACTCGACAATAGTGAGGTTCCCAACATTAAACCACACCTCTGCATAGTGAGGGGCACTATCGCGAGAAAAATCACAAAGGCTGCCATCCTAAGGTGGCCGCTTTTTGACGGCAAAAGATCTAGGACTTTAATACAATTAAACAGGGATAAGCTTAGGACTGTAATAGGAATCCTGACAGGACACTGTCTTTGCAGATTCTCCGGTGAAATGCAAGCTGTTAAGGATATAACACATACTGTGTAGATGCGAGACAATATCGCGTTGTCGAAGAAAATTTTTAGGGACATAGGGTACCTATTATGTGTTAAGTTATTCGGAAAATGGGGCACAAAGAGAAAGAAAGATGTTTTAATGGCTAAGGCTAAATTATTAGTGTATATTGACCTAACGTTGTATTTATTGAGGCAACCATTCATCTCTCGAGAATTTAGTTGCCTGAAAAAAAGTCTTCGGTCACGGCTGGTATTGAACCCCGAACCGTCGAAAGCCTAGACGAAATAGACGGCATGAACTTCAAAAGCCTTCTTGGCTTCTGCAAAGAAATTGGGTGTTTCACCAGGGAGATTTTTTAGGTCATTAGCATTCAAAGACAACTTCAACTGGTTCCACAGGGATCGCGATGGGCCCGTATTCGTACCTGGTGTCTGTGCGATGGCATATCCATCATATCCCTGTTTAACCTAGCCTATCTTGGTCTAAAACCTTACAAAATACAGCTCGTACAATAACTGAAGCGGAACGACCTGCCACAGCGTCGAATTTTCAGTGAATGGGCCTTAGAAAATCTGGAGGGAGATCCGCTTTTATATCGAAAAATTATCTTCAGCGACGAAGCATATTTCTGATTGAATGGGTATGCTAATAAATAACACTGCCGTATTTGGTCCGATGAGCAACCTCAGGGAATACAAGAGCTGCCAATTCACCCGGAAAAATGCACTGTTTGGTTCGGTGTACGCCTCGGCGGAATCATTGGCCTGTATTCTTTCGAAGATGACCGTGAGATTTGGAACTTTTTTTTTTGCCTAAAATGCACGAGCTGAGCCTGGTCGACATGTGGTCCCAGCAAGCAGGCGCTACATGCCACACAGTATGCGAATCGATGGACCAATTGAAAAATGAATTCGGTGAGCAATTTATCTCTCGGTTTCGACCGGTGAATTGGCCTACTAGATCGTGCGATTTGACGCATTTTGACACATAGAGCAGGAATGGGATGATATGGGTGTTATGCATGTAGGGTTTCCTTACTATTTCTTTACAAGACCTTCTTATTCGTTTGTCTTCTTAGGCCTAAGAAACAGCGACAAAACCCTGACCGCCTTGGGGTTCTGTCGAGAATTGTAGACAAAATTTTGTACAAGATCTTAAAGAGACTGACCCAGCTATAGTTCACACAGCTTAGAAAACTGTGATTCTAAGTACTATCTATTTTCTTGTCCATCTTCCGAAGTTCTTCACATATTTTCTTATTTTTGTGTTAAAATCACTTAAAACAATTTTTGTACGAGGGTTCTCTGAAAAGTTTTCGACCCAACAAAGAAACAAGAAATTGAGAAGGTGGTCAAGCAGTTTAAACTGTAAGTCGTTGATTTTCGGCATGGCAACCGCTAAGATGCGAGACGGCGCATTGCCGTGGTGAAAAAATTTTTGTTCTGCAAATGTGGCCGTTTTTCCGCAATTTTTCCCTTCAGCTTATGAAGCAATGAGATGAAGCAAGTAGTTTTTTCCTTTTTCAATATAATCGTTTAAGACAACTCCATAACTTTCCCAGAAAACTGTCGCCATCACTTTAACAGCCGAAGGAACAGTTTTTGCCTTTTTTGGAACCAATTCCTCCTTCGCAGTCTACTGTCTTGACTGTGTTTTTGTTTTTTTTACCAAAACTCTGATTTATTGCACCTAAACTGCACTGAGAGCGTTGAAAATGTTCATTTTCAGCCCGGAGTACCCAACGCGCGGTCAACTTTCTCATGTTCTTGTTCATAGCCTCTCCTATCACTCTAACCTTAATTGGACGGTTGTCTGGAACTATTTGGTGAACTTGAGCAATGTTATCGCCAGTTGTAACAGTTTTTGGCCCTCCCAAACGTTCGTCGTCACCACCTGGTACGGCCACGTTTAAGTTCAGCTGCCCAAAATTTCACAGGAATAAATGATGGTGCAGAGTTCCTGTCTACAGCGTTCAATTCGTCTCTCTCGCGCGGTCAAGGGATTATTATTCGTAGTACCCATAAAATGTTTGCACACAGGGTGGACGAGATAAACTTAGGGAGGAAGAAAATGAGGTACCGATGTACATTGGTCTTAAATGTTTGCAAGTTGCAATGACTGGGAAATAGAGAGCTCGGCAGGTCATTATATAAGCCAGTTAGCTCTCCAAAGCGGCATGCAATGTTCATGTCGAGCTAGACAACGTTGATGGAAAACTCATTAATGGGAAAACTTTCGTCTGTTTTTCAAGCGAAGATATACGCAATTTTCATGGCAATGAACTATTATACACTGAATGACTCGAACTGCAACCAACTTCAGACTGCTATAATTTTCAAACCGTTCATGACAGTGAGCTCAAATTTTGACACATGACAGGTGATTTTATTATTTACAAGCCTTTTAAACGATTTGCGTCTCAGTTGTGTTGAAAAATTTTTATCCGCGATGGAATTCAAACGTGATAGTGTGATTGCTTTATATTTGGCTGGAAAATCACAAGTAGTTATCGTTAGAGCCCTCCAGCACCTCAACGTGAATAAATCATTTGTGTCTCGAACCATAGCTCGTTACCGTGATACTGGCAGCGTTGCAAAACGCCATGGAGAGGGTCATAAAAAACAGCAACATCGGCAGAAATGGTTCGGAAAGTGAAGGCTCGAATTGAGCGAAATCCGCGTCGAAGTGGAAGAAAAATGAGCTCAACATATCGTTGGAACGGATGCAACATATACTGAAAAATGAGCTTGGGCTCAATCCATTGAAGTTCCAAAAAGCACACGATCTTACACCGCAACAGAAAAAAGTTAGAGTCGAAAGAGCGAAGGAGTTGCTACGCTTGCACGAAAGTGGTAAGTTGCCGAATTTGGTTTTTTCCGATGAATCGCCATTTGTTATCGAGCAATATGTCAACAAACAGAATAACCGAGTTTACTTGCCAGAGAGGCCCTTCGAAAATGTACACCTTCGGACGGCCACCAGAAAGCATGCGGCACCGGTGGTGATGGTTTGAGCCGCCATAACCACCGATGGTCGCTCTCCGCTCGTATTTTTGGACCGTGGCGTCAAAATTAATGCGATCGTATACCGTGAAACTGTCTTAGAAGTCTTGGGCAAACAATCATTTCGGTCGGAGACCGTGGACATTTCAACAAAGCTCGGCACCGTCTCAAAGAAAAGCGCGTCAACCAAGATTGGTTAAAAAACAATGTTCCACACTTCATTTCTTCGACACAATGGATTGCAAATTCTCCGGATGCAAATCCGTTGGATATCTCTGTCGGGGGTATTTTGAAGGCGAAGGTTGGCACTAAAAAATACCAAAATTTGGACCACCTCAAACAAGCACTTTTCCGGGAATGGGCCAAAATACCGCAGAGCCACTTGCGTGCAGCGTGCTTTCTTCGGCCGTCTCAAGGCCATTATTCGCGCCAAAGGTGGACATATTGAAAACTACTGATACAATTTGAAAATTGATGTATTTTCCAACATTTTTTGCTTCGGCACAACAAAATTTATCAAAAAATAAAAAAATTACAGCATTTTAAAAAGTTGGAGTTCCAGTCATTCACCCTGTATATTATGCAGAATCATAAATATTATGTAGGAGAGAGCGAAATATCAGCTTTTGTATCTATAGCCGAGCTCCGCTTAAGGCCTTGCTATCACCACTCCAAAGCTAGTTCGGAAAAACAAGGGTTCTCTAAAAGTCTAAAAGCTAAATATACTGAGACTTGTGTAAGTTCCAGGTTACAATAGGATCGTAGGAAATAAGTTCAATCAACTTATTAGGCAATGCTAAGAGGAAAGTTTCTCAGAACTCGAACCTGTGGGAGCATTGCCTGCTTCCTCGGTTAAGGGTTCCATTGGCAGTGGCAGAATTTTCTTCTCGCCAACCGAAAAATCTTAGTTTTAAGAGGTTAGCTAGTTTACCTTTATGAGTACATTAATGTTTAATTATGTTCAAGGCTGCCTACACTTAAAGGAGCCATTCGCTAGGTATGCTCCGACAGAGAGTAGACCTATGGCATCTGCATATTCAATTCAATTTTAGTCACTAGAAGTGAGGCCTGGCAAGGTCTATATCGGTAAGTATTTAGCATCTTAGACATTCGAAAAGCAATTGTGAGCACATGATGCTCAGAGAGAAGTCAGACTTATGGATCCGAATTTCTTGTCAAGTTAATAGATATCTTCACCGATTTTCGATATAAGACATACTTTCGGGTTGTATTAATCGGCTCATTTGTAAATCTAGTTATCCTTGGAAAGAGAATTTCAAACACGACATTGGGAGTTTCTTGTTGATTGTTTGTTGGAATCTTCCTCTACAGCATAATCGCGTATTCACATCCAAATCGGTATTCAATGTATCTATGATCTGACATGGACGCTTTTTTATCTGATGAATGTATTCTTTTAAAGGTTTAACAATGACAGCCAGGTGGGGTCAAAAAGCCTAAGGATTACCCTATATCTACCGGATATGGGTCCTCGAATTGTCCTCAATTGCGCTTACATACAAATTTGTTTGAACTAAAAAGAAAACCGTTGATTGAGCGTTTCACTTTCTTTTATCCTTGAAAGCTCTTCACCAAACAACTTGGCGAATAATCTTGATAAGCTACCATTGAACTTGGTTAAGTTAACTCAATAGACTTCCATTCATGCCAATCTCTTTATTTTTTCTTCATTTTTTTGTTTCAAGTACTTCAGCTTTTGCTGAGCCTTCAAATGGTAACCCAGCAAGATTTTCACTCTTTCACACTTTGATGGCTACACTTGAAGTTGAAGAAACATTCTCCTCCAGTTTTTGTCTTTCACCATAAACATCCGGACAGGCAACGTTCCACATCTTGTGCATCTTGTCTGGTCTATCCGAATGCAGCAAGGCGGAGAAGGAAGAAACTTTGCAACAAGCCTACAAGTAAGTGCCAGTGCCATGCCCCCGTTTTTCACCTAATTAAGCCTCAATGTTAATTCCACTCGAGACAGATTCCCATCGAAAGCGAAACGGAATGTAATTGAGATTACAATCTCTTGGCAGAGTCCTCGAAAGTGCAAGTGATTACACCATACCATTTAAGTACGAAGCTACAAAGGCCGGTGTAAAGGGAGAATCAACTGAATTTTCGTTTCGAAATACTCGCACCTGAAACGCATAAAAAGAAAAAAAAGAAAAAAACGAAAATACCCCCTAGGGTAAGACGCATTTAGGTATTTAGTCGGTAAGTGTTCCAATAAAAACTTCGGCCCCGAGAATATTGTACTCCTATGTGGCACATAAACTTGTGAAGTGTTTTTATCTAAACGTTGCGTTAATTGAAAAGAAATGTGAAACGAATACGTGTGTTATCATCGCTGAAGAGAAAGAGCGCTATCAAGAGAACACTTTAAACGATGACTCGTTGAGTGATTTGAAAATCGACCTAAATAGCTCTGGATATTTTGGCTTTAGGTGTTCCAAAAATTTACACATACCTCATTAGATAGCCTGTAAAAGATGATACTGATATGAGCGCCGAAATCGAAGTTTCTAGCTTCTTTGTTTCACAGATACTTTATTATCTAAGATATAGACGGATGTGGTCTCGCCTGGTAATGAGGTACGTTCGATGGGGTCAACGAATGTTTTGCAAACAATTGCCAGTTGGCGCAGAGAGCCACTTGTGATAGCACGTGAATTTTTAATTTTTTTTTCTTCATTCAATTTACTCTTGTATCTTTTCATCAGTGTCGTATGTGAGCTATGAGCTGTGAGATGGGTCTTTAGGAGCCAAGCCAATCACTAATTTTGGCAGTAAGGGGTAGATAAAAGTGCGTACGGAATAATAAAGTGGAGTTGAACGTTTTTTTTTGTGTTGTAAAAATCTGACTTAGTGATAAAGTTTGTGGAAATTTAAGCAACAAAAGTTTCTTTTAGCAATCGGTGTGAACTTAACGAGATATGCATTCAAGGAAGGTTCCCCTTGGATGATGGCAATAAAACACGAGCAGCACCCATATAAAATATTCTTAGCTGAAGGTAATTCTAATTATATTGTAAGCTGTGGGAAATAAAAATAATATAAAAACCCTACGACCTTCGTAAAGATACAAAAGTTTGCCCTTACTGAGTACAAAGTTTTAAATCAAGACATTCCAAGAATTTTGCAATAATTTCCGTAAGATGTGGGAACATGCTCGATCTAATTAAGTTTAGCAGGAAATTTAAGAAATAAGCCGAAAATGATAACATATCTAGATCTGACGCATTGATTTAATAACCGTGAGAAACTTTTTTCCAAGACTTTACTTAAGTAAAGTTAGAATACAATAAGAAGACATCTTTTTCACATTTACACTTCTTGTTTTGAGCCTAAGAAATCGGCTGGAATAGGTTAGCCCATACGAAATGAAGTTACGTACAATAATGACAGACTTGATTCAACCATGGTATCCTCGTAGCGATTCGTTTATCGAATCACGGTATACTAAATTAAGAATACATCATATGAATTGTTACTTTTGGAAAAGGAGTTGCTCTACTTCTTCTACTTAAGGTATTCACTTTTAGAAGTGCCCAAAATTTCCCTGTTTTTCTGGACTGTAACCAACTAAAATTCCCTTATACTAGATGGAGTGACAAGTGACCTTCTTGGGAATTAAAAAAAAAATTTTTTTAAATGGTTTCTTATATTATTCATTATAGTCGCCTTTTAGTTTGATACACTTATTCCAGCGATTTTCCAACTTCTTGATCCCGTCCGAAAAGTAATTTTCCGGAAGGTCTGCAAAGTACTCCTCCGTGGCGTCGATGATTTCCTCGCGTGAGCTGAATTTTTTATTGATGAGCCATCTTTTGAGGTTTGGGAACAGATAATAGTCCGAGCGATCCAAATGCAATTACAAATCGACGCCAAAAGTCCTCCCCATTCTGCATCAGCAAGTCCAAACACTCTTTCGAAGTGCTCTCGCGTTCGTGCTTTTGGTTATGCGCGGCACCCAACGGCAGTATAACTTTTTCATATGCAGAATAGTGCCCAAAATATGGCGTGTGCGCTCAGTACTAATCTTTGTGGTATCTGCTAGCTCGCGCACCTTCACTTTCCGGTCAGCCAACACCATTTCATGTATTTTTTTGACATTGTCCTCTGTGACCGCATCGGAGGGCCTGCCGCTGGGGACTTGATCAGTAGTGGAGTTGCGGCCACCACGAAACTCTCGAAACCAATATTGGATTATACCAATCTGACGGAGCATTAGCCCCATAATGTTTATCCAACTTTTCTTTTGTTTCCTTCGCCGTTTTACCTCTCAAAAAATAATGTTTTATAAGAGAACGAAAATCGTTTTTGTCCATACTCAACATGTTGCCAAACACGTCAACAACAATCAGCTGTCAAAACAAAACTAAAGACAGTATCGCACTGAAATTAGGCATGTCTGCCTAGATATGAACGGACTTCAAGGCACCATAACCTATTTTGCAGTAGCAGTGCATTCTGGCGGTCAAGGATGTCACTTTTCACTCCATCTCGTATTTAGGTACACCAATTCGCGGATATTTTCTTTGGGTTTTTGCAACTACGAGGGGCGTTCAATATATTCTCGGTATCGATATGAAGGAAAATGCGAATTCAATTTAAATTATTTTTATTTTTCAATATAATCTCCCCTAACATCAGTGCATTTGTTACATCTTGAGATAAGCTTTTTTAAACCCTCAAAAAAATAAATTTCCTCTTTCTCTGCAAAATACCGACTTGAGTTCTTCATCATCCGAAAATCTTTTTCCACGAATACATTTTTTCAAATCCGGAAACAGGAAGTAATCACTAGGGGCAAGGTCTGGACTATAGGGTGGGTGTCGGATTTCTTCGAAACCACAATCTCGCGCAGCAGCCTTGGAAACTCGCGCCGTATGAACAGGAGCGTTGTCATGAAGAAGCAACACACCCGCTGCGAGTTTACCCCGTCTTTTCTTTTTAATTTCCTCCCGCAAATTATGCAAAGTGGAAGCGTAGGATGTGGCGTTGATGGTTTCACCTTTTTTTTGTACTCAATGAGCAAGATTCCCTTTGAGTCCCAAAAAACTGTGGCCATGAGCTTCCCGGCAGACGGAGTGACTTTGAACTTCTTCGGGGGGTCTGTTCCTTTTTTATGCCACTGCATGGACTCTTGTTTGCTTTCAGGGTCATAGTGGTGGACCCATGTTTCGTCCCCAGTAACAATTCGATCCATAACACCTTCCGCGTTCTCACAACACATCTCCAAAAGCTCTCTATAGCATGCGATTCTCACTTTTTTCTGAGGCGCTGTGAGCATTCGTGGCACCCACCTTGCACTGACCTTTGAAAGGTTAAGATGGTCATGAAGAATGGTGTGAATGGTACCAATTGAAAGCTTGGTGATCTCTGCCATCATTTTCACCTTTATTCGGGCATCCTCAAGAACAAGTTTTTCGACTTCTTTGATGCTTTCTCCCGTACAAGCAGTAGCCGGGGCGCCGGAGCGGGGGTCGTCTTCAATGCTCTCTCTGCCTCTCTTGAACTCACTTGACCACTTTTGCACAGTTGATAATGAAGGTGCGGAACCCTGGTAAACAGCCACCATCTCTTCATGAATAGTTTTTTGACTTTTTCCTTGCTTAGTGAGAAATTTAATTTCACCATCATCGTCTCAGTTGCCATTATGATTCTGTTTAACTAGAGATAAAACGCGAATTAATAATCACATTTATATGAAATTTTACACGAATGCACTAAAATAATAGTATTACTTGATAAATAAGTCAATTTATATATACAACCAGAGCTTCACCCCGATATTGAGAATATGTTGAACGACCCTCGTATGTGGTTGTGCTGTGCCGTACTCCGTTTCTAAAATTGCTCTTCACTTGCGCAATGAGACTGACAGACGCAGTTTTAGCGTTTTTCTTCCTTGACTACTTCAGTGTTAAGTTTGAAATGTTAGCATCCTTGTCTGAAACTTCAAATTTTACTAGCAATATTCGCACTTCAAAATGATCACCGTGAACAATGGTGACATGGGAGCTTTGTGTCCAGTTTTACTCACAGGAACTTGCTGTGCCCATTTAAAGGTGATTGCCGCGCACTCTACTGGAACTTCAAGATGATGAGAATCTGTCACCTCCTCAGTAGAATATCTATGTAGTGTCGTGAAAAGATGAGGAACCGGCGTCACTGATGGAGTGACGCTTAGTACCTGCAGCACTGTTATCAGCTATAAGCGGGACATGTTCAGAGGAGATTTTCCATAGTGTCGTCACTCTTAGTGAGGCTAGTATTAGGTGCCCAACTAGATGGCTCCAGCAGTAAGTGCTGGTCGATTTTGACATATCCAAAACGTCATGAACCACGCTTAGACATATGGTAAACAAACTGTTTTGACACATTAGCGATTTTGTTTTGGAATCATATACATACTTTTGGTTGTGTGAAAATATCTGATTTTGTGCCAAATAATCGTCATTTAGGGGAAGTGTTGATTTTCTTCTATCATTCGAAGAAAATGGCGGCTGAAGAGCTCCAAAAAGTTTACGGAGATGCTAATCTAAGTGTAACAACGTGCCGTGATTGGTTCCGTCGCTTCAAAGACGGTGATTTCGATGTTGATAACCGGCCACGTGAAGGAAGGCCAAAATCCTTCGAAGACGCTGAATTGGAGGCATTGGTCGATGAGGATCCGTGCCAACCGCAAGAAGAGCTTGCTTCAGCATTAGCAGTTACCCGCCAAGCCATTTCCAAGCGATTGCATGCATTGGGAATGATTCAAAAACAAGGAACTTGGATTCTTTATGATTTGAAGCTAAGCGACGTCGAGCGTCATTTTTTCGCCTGTGAACAACTGCTCCAGCGGCAAAAAAGGATGGGTTTTCTTCATCGCATCGTGACGGGTGATGAAAAATGGATTCATTACAGCTACTGAAAGCGGGGACTACCCGGTCATGCTTCTCGTCGCCGGCTCGGGCGAATATTCGCGCTGCGAAGGTTATGCTGTGTATTTGGTGGAACCAGTTCGCTGTATTATGAACTATTGAAACCCAACGAAACCATCACTGGGGATCGGTATCGACTTCAAATGTTGCTATTGAGGTGAGCACTGCTCGCAAAACAGCCACAATACGAGCAGAGGCATGACAAAATGATTCTACAGCATGACAACGCTCGGCCTAACGTTACCAAACCCGTTAAAACCTACCTGGAAACAACACTGCTCCTGTCAACAGGCATCTGTCAGTTGACTCCTGTCAAAATTTAAACTTGCTGCGTCAGTTGGTTTGTGTTTGACAGCTATTTTTATCAGACTACTCACTAATTTGAGGAGAAAATGGAAAAAAGTGAATTTCGTGTGCTTATTAAGCATTATTTCTTGCGAAAAAAAACCATTACCGAGACCAAGGCTAAGCTTGATAAATACTATGGGGACTCTGCACCATCGATTTCAATGGTAAAAAAGTGGTTTACTGAATTTCGTTGTGGCCGTACAAGCACTGAAGATGCCGAACGTCCTGGACGCCCAGTTGAGGTCATCACACCCGAAACAATCGAAAAAATTCACGATATGGTGTTGGCCGACCGAAGATTGAAAGTGCGAGAGATTGTGGAAGCCGTAGGGATCTCGCATGGCTCAGTGGTTTCAATTTTGAATGATCACTTGGGCATGAGAAAGCTTTCCGCAAGATGGGTGCCGCGTTTGCTCACAGTCGACCACAAACGCAATCGTGTAACAACTTCACAGGAAGGTTTGGCGTTGTTTAATCGCAATATGGAGGAGTTTTTGCGCCGTTTTGTAACCGTGGATGAAACATGGATCCATCACAACACACCAGAGAACAAACAACAGTCAAAACAGTATGTTTCTAAGGGTGAATCGGCGACAAAGAAGGCCAAGGTGGGTTTGTCAGCCAATAAAGTTATGGCGACTGTTTTTTGGGATGCACGCGGGATAATCCACATTGACTACCTTCAAAAGGGAAGAACAATCAATGGGGAATATTATGCCAACTTATTGGACCGATTCAATGACGATTTAAAAAAAAAAACGACCTCATTTGGCCAAGAAAAAAGTTCTTTTCCACTAAGACAATGCAAGGGTGCACACATGTGCAGTTGCCATGGCAAAAATCCATGAATTGGGCTATGAATTGCTCCCTCATCCACCCTATTCTCCAGATTTGGCTCCGAGCGACTACTTCTTGTTCCCAAACCTGAAGAAATGGCTTGGTGGAAAAAGATTTGACTCCAATGATGAAGTCATCTCGCAAACAAAGGCCTATTTTGAGGACCTCGACAAATCCTTTTTTTTGGAAGGGATAAAAAAATTGGAGAAGCGTTGGACAAAGTGTATAGAGCTCAAGGGAGACTACGTTGAAAAATAAAATTATTTTTTTATCAAAAAATCGGTGTTTTAATCCAAAAGTCACGGACTTATTGACCCGCCCTCGTAATTACGATTGATCGTATTTGAAATCGCCGCTCCCATTATTAGATCACAAACACATAAATTAAAGAACTCCGTCACCTACATAATACTATATGATTATATGTTAATTCTATCGACATACCAGCGACCACGGTGTTCTACTATGATTGTTTGCCTATTTTGTTTAAATTACTCGAAGGTTTACCAAATATCATGAGTATTCGAGGTTGAGTCAGCTAGCGAATCCACCATTGAGTCGGCGAGAATTCCAACATTTTCGTATCGTGTTAACATTTTAAGGAGCTGCTAAATAGATGGGCGCCAAGCCTTAGTTCCGGCTTCCTGCCTAAGCTAGAGAATATCATGAGGAGCTGTGTAGAACTGATCCACATTCCACTGCCATGGAGAGAAGTCAATATAGTTTTCATTCCCAAAGCTGGAAAATGCTCTCATGTTGCCCCAAAGTACCTCAGACCTATAAGTCTATCATCTTTGCTTCTGAAAACTCTAGAACGACTGATTGATATCCATATACGAGCTAAAATTGATCCAAGATTTTTGTCAGCGCCTCAATATGCCTACTGTAAAGGAAAGTCGGTGGAAACGACTCTGAATTCACGATCCCTACAATATAGAAGTAAACAATGGTCGCTTTCCTGGACATAGAGGGCGCCTTTAACAACATCAACAAATCCGAAATCACGACTGTGTTCTCAACTCTGCGGGTAGACGACTCACTTAGGGAGTTGATCAGTCTTATGCTACATAGCAGGATAATCAACTCCAAACTGGGTGGGGCTTCTGCTAAAATATGTGTCAGCAGAGGTACGCCGCAAGACGGTGTCCTATCTCTCCTTCTCTAGAACTGCTGATATACCTGTAAGCGGGTAGGAGCAGCGTAATTGCCTATGTGGATGACGTTTCACGTTGTTATAGCCGTCTCAGGGAAGCATCTTAATACCATTAAAGATCTCTTTCAGCTAAATTTTAACAGATTAACCCGTTGGGCAGATCGCTGTGGATTGGGAGTAAACCCTCATAAAACTGATCTTGTTCTCTTTTCCAGGAAATATAAAATTCCCACTAGAGACCATTCCTCAATAAATGGTACTAGTTTAGTCTTTTCTGATACAGAAAAAAATTTCTGGATCTCATTTTTGACAGCAAACTAAACTGGAAACCTAACATTCAAGAAAGAGCCAAGAAAGCTGCAGTAACCATATTCTCTTGCAAAAAAGCCATTGGGAACAAATGGGGCCTTCAACCTCGCATAACCCATTGGCTATACATTTCGGTCATAGGACCGATACTCGCCTACGGGGTTGTTGTTTGGTAGACGGCCTTAGACAATGCAGTCAACTGCAGCAAACTAAGCAGAGTCCAAAGAACAGCGTGTTTATGCATAAGCAGAACCCTACGTTCTACTCCTTCCGCGGACTCAGTCTCATTAAATTCTAAAACTGCCCTTAAATGCCGATCATCTCTTACGGAGATGGCAGAGCAGTTCAACCTTCACCTTTGTTGGGCCACAGAGACATTCCAGGGAATTGTAGGGTCGACGAACTCGCCAAAATTGGAACCACTCTATTGTTACGTGTAAATCAATATTATAGGTGAATGCTAATAAAAGAACAGACGTTAGATGGACTGTTGGACCAACATGCCAAAGTTGGATCTGAATCGCTCTAAGAGTCTAATCCTTCTAAATAGGAAGCATCATAGGTGTCATCAGTGGATACTGCTTAATAGGCAAGCATGCAAGAAGTCTTGGCGCTTCTACGGACGATTTTTGTTGAACCTGCATCAACGAGGAGGAAGAGGAGGCAATCTTCCACCTACTCTGTCCATGTCCAGCTCTCTCCCAGAGTAGAAAACTTCACTTAGGAGCTTTCTTCTACAACGACTTAAAAATATAGACGTTAGCAATCTCCTACGCTTCACCATAAGCTCAAATTGGTTCCATGAGTAAGAGAATCACAGATCCACGTGGCATCACAACGGGCCAATAGGCCTAAGTGGGTTGGTCTTTCCAACAGCCACTTTTACCTACTTATCTACCCACCTGGTTCCAGCCTCTAAGCATTTTGTCGTCATCGTAAATTTTGCGTTTCTGTTATATTTTGAGACTTTAACGCCCTACGAACCTGAACTCGAAAGCGAACGTTTTTCCAATTTGATAAGTACGACATGCAAATCTTTCGAATCTTCATCCCCAAACATTGAATCGAATTACATATATGTACAATGTACAATGTACATATGTCGAAGTGTCTCCGCCAAGCCGGATCGACTGCCATGGAGTTTAATTAAATTGGGTTATCGACTGTCTAGAACTCTCTCATATATTTTCAGAGTAAGCGACATTAGTTTTACCGATCGGTAGTTGTTACAATTTCTCGTGTCGCCTCTGCCTTTATAGGTGGAACAAGAAAGTTCGCCTACCACTTGTTAGGAACTTCCATTGAACAAAACCGTGCGCATTTTCGATTGTCGGTCATACTTCAGAGAGGTATGGGATCCAGCCAGACGTGCAGGCTGCTTTTTCATTTTTTTTTACTCCAGCGCTAACTTCGACTTCTACAATCTCTGCAGTTTCTCCTGCGCATTGAATCTCTTCCGAGTTTTTTTTTTTCTGTTGTGCCACAGTCTGAAAAACATTACCTTGTATGGCCATGGATTGTTAGGGTGTTTTTTCTAATATCCTATGCAATACATCTACTAGATGGATTGAAGAGTGATCTCCTTGGCCGCCAGAATACGCTGCTACTGCAAAATAGGTTATGGTGCCTTGAAGTCCGTTCATATTTAGGCAGACATGCCAAATTTCAGTGAGATACTTTCTTTAGTGTTGTTTTAACAGCTGATTGTTGTTGACGTGTTTGGCAACATGTTGAGTATGGACAAAAACGATTTTCGTTCTCTCATAAAACATTATCTTTTGAGAGGCAAAACGGCGAAAAAAACAAAAGAAAAGTTGGATAAACATTATGGGGCTAATGCTCCGTTAGATTATACCGTCCAATGTCAAAAAAATACATGAAATGGTGTTGGAAAGTGAAGGTGCGCGAGCTAGCAGATACCACAAAGATTAGTATTGATCGCACACGCCATATTTTGGGCAATATTCTGCATATGAAAAAGTTATCCTGCCGCTGGCTGCCGCGAATGACCAAAAACACGGACGCGAGAACACTTCGAAAGAGTGTTTGGACCTGTTGATGCGGAATCGGGCGGACTTTTGGCGTCGATTGGTAACTGGATTTGGATCCCTCGGACTATTATCCCTTCCCAAACCTCAAAAGATGGCCCATCAATAAAAAATTCAGCTGACGCGAGGAAATCATCGATGCCACGGAGGAGTATTTTGAAGACCTTCCGGAAAATTACTTTTCGGACAGGATCAAGAAGTTGGAAAACCGCTGGAATAAGTGTCTCAAACTAAAAGAGGACTATATTGAATAATATAAAAAAACATTTAAAAAAAAATGTAATTCCCAAGGAGGTCACTTTTCACTCCATCTAGTATTGCTATCTTATATGTTCTAGCTACCGTTTATTGCTCCTTTCCGACATTTTTATCTCATCGTTCCATCACCACGTGTTTTTTTTTTTTATTCATTTGGGGCCGGATCATATTGATTTTACATTGTGGCAATACAATTTCTAGTTCGAAACTTTTTTCCGTCATGCCAACGTTCAAGCCTAAGCTCATGGAAGCACCATATCGCCTGTGGAAACCGTCGAGCTGTGGCACGAATATTTCTGTCAGCCATGGGTTCACTATCCTCCGATGTGCGGAAGAAGGTCCTGCTAAGTAGTAAATTCATGTACGTTCACTTCCGTAATGCCGTATTTTTTGCTATTATCCTTCCATTCATATTTTCGCTGGTATGCTTGAATATATGTATGAATCTATATTTGATTTACGAGTACCTATTGCTCCACCCGTAGTCTTCAGACGTAAGTACAAGATCACGCATACAAAGTTCGGGAAGTCTGGCGCCACAGGACCTTCCTAGGTGCTAGAATGTTTGAATAAGATTTTTTGTCATAGTACCTTGTTAATCGGCGCCGCCCTAAGGTCTCGATTAAGGTTCACTTCACATATTATATGCAGTGTGTTTGACATCATTTTTATAGTCATTTATCACCCTTACGCTATTCGTTTGAACTGCTCTCATAAATGTAAATGTGTAGTTTAATTTCCAAATGCGTGATAACCCCTATCCAGTAGTCGACATATCGATGACTTTATGGAAAATTGCGAACGGTCATAGGTGAGACAACTATCTGCGCATCTGAACAGCATAACGCTATCGCTTATCAAGAACTGTCACATTTAAAAACATTAAAATAGGGCAACTCCACAGCTAATTGGCTTGATTATTTTATTTTCCATTTTTCTATTGATCAATTAAATATCGCAAATCGTAGCGAACCTTGAGGTGATGTGAGACATATCTCTAAAGTTGAACTGCTTTTGAACTGTAATTTTAATTTCGTAGAAAACGGAAAAAGTAAATCCCAAACAGATTGTTTAGAATTCTTTTCATGTCAAACTCAACCGCAGAACAAGTGTCACCAGCAGTATTCTTTTGTTTACATTTTCAGAATAGAACAGAATTATCTGTTTATCTTTCGTTGCAGTATAAAATTCGTACATGAAAAGCTTCCGCACTGAAATCTGACATCATTCCAGTGCAGAACAATCAGATAATTAGACAATCAGGCAATCAGGTATCTGCAACTGACGTTTGCGTAACTTCCTTTCAAATGGATACAGTTTGGTTTGATTATGTGTCAATATCACTTTTGACACTTTCCGTCAAAATATTTACCTATAACGCCATCTACGAGTAGGTATTACCTCCTTTAGTTTACTTAAAACTTAAAAAACAAACGAAGTACGAATAACGAGTAGAGGGTGCTCGTTGTTGGTTATATCATCCGCCACAGTCACAAGACACACGCCCTGAAGTACAGGAACAGATGAATTTCAAAATCATGTAACCTATTGACCATGGCATAACAAAAACAGTACTTTCGTTTAATTACAAAAATAAACAAAATCCCTTGCCTCTTTTGTCGCGATTCTTTCTCTCCGATTAATATTTTTCGAGCAGGAAAAAAAAAAATTGTTTTTATTGTTTCAGGTGAAAAGCAACAATGGCGCACCTATGGGTAGTGCGGTCTGCCAGATATGTACGTACTCGTAGATGCATGCATTCAAGTACGAACGCCGCCAAGGCCCAAGTGAGCTGAGCACTTGACATTGCTAAAAAAACTCGGCCAGAAATGAACGAGTACTCTGTCAGAAATAGCGGTTTGTTTTTGTCAGTTTTTGTTCGTACAATTAAGGCAGTAGACGGCGTCTGATTTGTTTTAGATGAAAGTTTATTTAGATTTCTTGTTGTTTTATGAAAAGTGAATTGACTTAGTCATACGAATGTCTTGTGGATAGAAAAAAAAGCTCTTTCATACGAAACGTAGAACTGCTCATCTCTGATAAAGTAAACAATAAAATTTTCAGACTTATTCACTTGGAAATTAAGTGAACGCGTACCGGGTACCGTGTACCGTGTACCGTGTGATTCGTGATTCAGTTTATGATTCAATTTTCGCGTTTGTTCGTTTATATTTGCAGTGTAAACACGTTGGGTTCTTAAAAATATGAATTTCAAGTTCTTGGTATTTGTTTGATCATAAAAAAAAAGTGCGTGCGGTTGAAGTGCTTTCGGGATTGGAGAGTGTGGTATCTTTTGGTCTTTTACCTGAGTGAACAGAACAGAGAACCTTTTTATAGTTTATCTTATCTGTCAGAGCAGACAAAAATGAGGTTAATCGGTTGGAGATAATTTTTATTCTCATTGCGACATGTTAAGCTTAGGTATGCGTCACAGTAGGGGTAAAAAGTAATCATCAGTATATTGGGTGAGCAAATTTTTAAACTCTCCTGCCATAAGGCTTCTTCCAATATCTGTCAAATTAAAGGAAGAAAAGATTGTTGTTTTAAATTAGTCAATACATCGTCAAACAAAAGTCGTAATAATGTAAAGGGTGTTTTTTTTTTTTTAGAAGTATACAAATTCAATATGTAATAAAACACTTGGAGCTAATGTTAATGTCTATGCCATTAGTGTTTAAATATTGGGTCTACAAGTAAGTTTCCAGCGTTTGTCAGAAATGTCAGACCCCATGTGTTTTATTTGTAGGTTTTGTATCTGTCAACAACTTTGCAGCGTTATATTTGAGCAGTTCTATCGGTGTCGTACATTTTATCGAGCAAAACAATGGCAAGTTTCCAGCCAAATAAACGTCATTTGCGGGAAGCGCTGCTTTTATTCTTTAATATGAAGAAAAGTGCGGCTGAGGCCTATCGTTTGCTTTCGGAAACTTGTGGGGCGGAATGTATTGGTGAATCAACGTGCCGCGAGTGGTTCAAACGGTTCAAAAGTGGTGATTTTGGAGTTGAGGACAAAGATCGCCCCAAAAAGCCGAAAAGTTTTGAAGACGACGAATTGGACGCTTTACTGGATAAGGATCCGTGTCAGATTCAAGAAGAACTTGCTGCATCATTGGGCGTTACGCAACAAGCCGTTTCCCTGCGCCTAAAAGCACTGGGATTCATTCAAAAGGTTGGAAACTGGGTGCCGTACGAATTGAAGCCAAGAGACGTCGAACGGCGATTTTGCATGTCCGAAATGTTACTGCAGCGGTATAAAAATAAATCATTTTTGCTTCGTATTGTCACTGGTGATAAGAAATGGATTTATTATGATAATCCTAAACGTAGAAAATCGTATACAAAGCTCGGCGAGCCCGCCTAATCGACGCCGAAACGAAATATTCACGTGAATAAGGTCATGCTCTGCATATGGTGGGATCAAAAGGGTGTCGTATACTACGAACTGCTTCCGAGTGGTGAAACCATCAAAGGACCATTATATCGAACCCAACTAATTCGTTTGAAACGGGCATTAAAAGAAAAACGGCCAGAATATGAGACCAGGCATGAATCCGTCATGTTGCGGTTTCGGTGAAAAACTATTTGGAAAATGGAAATTCTGCCTCACCCGCCTTACAGCCCAGACTTGGCACCATCTGACTACCACTTGTTTCGTTCGATGCAGAACGCTCTTACGGGAATACGCTTCAGCTCAGTAGAGGAAAACAAAAATTGGCTCGATACGTTCTTGGGCTCGAAAGACGAGAAATTTTTTTGGTCCGGAATTCATAAATTGCTCGAAAGATGGGGGAAAGTTGTAGCTTAAGATGGACGATGCTTTGAATAAAGCATTGTAACTATGTTTTCATAATAAAACTTCAAATTTTGGAAAAAAAACGCTGGAAACTTACTTGTAGACCCAATATGATATCGGGCATATGCGCGCCACGACTAGATCTAATGAAGCGCAATCGTGAAGTCCAATATTCGATAACTTTATCAAGTATTTGGGGCCGTATATTAGCAATAACACGGCGAATGTTGACTTCCAAATCGTCCTACGTCTCTGACTTACCGGCATAGACTAGTGAATTCACATAACCCCAAAGAAAGTAATCTAAAGGTGTGAGATCACAGGTCCATTACGCGAAATTATGCGCTCAGCAAATGTTTCCCGCAATAAATTAATGGTGTCGAACGCCGTTTGGCATTTTGCGCCATCTTGTTGAAACTAAAGCTCTGTCACGTCAATGCCATTCAACTGAGGAACGTAGAAGTCAGAAATCATGTTTCTATAGCGCTCTCCATTGACGGTAACATTCTGACGGCGTCGTCCTTAAAGAAATATGGGCTGATGAATCCGCCAGCCCATAAAGCACACCAAACAGTGAGTTTTAGTGGTTGTAAGGGCGTCTCGACAAAGGCAAATGGGCCTCATCGGAGAACATTGAATTTTGCATTGAAAATTGAAAATGAGGATCAAGCTGGATCTTATAAGCTTTTAAACCAATATCTTTCCGTAAAATCTTTCACAAAGTGGATGGGCATAGCTCCAATTGCTGTACACGTTGGCGAATCGACTCATTCGGATTCTCCTCAACACTGCGCTCCACAACGGCAATAGCTTCTTCTGTTCGCACTGTTTGCCGTCTATGGGGATGCGTATTATCCACTAGAGTGTACGTGGTGTAAAAACGATTCATCGTGTTGTGAATAACTTGCTCAGATGGACGATTATGTCGACCGCAAAATGGACGTATAAAGCGATAAGTAAAACGTACTAAGCACAAATCAACTTTCAACTTTCCAATTGACAATCTGTAGAAACAGTGTTTCCACTTTAAAAATCAAACCTCTAAAAAAAAACCACTGGAACACTTAAAATATTGTCCAGATCAAGTATTTTGGTTTCGGTATTTACGGTTATATTATACCACTAAGTAGATGTTAAAGATCCTCTGCAAAGAAGATTGTTCACAGTTTAACCTCCAACACTATGTAGTCATTCTATGGAACCCAGATTGCTTTTTTCCAAGACAAAAGCTTCGAATCTACCAGGTGTATGCATAAGTTTTTTTTTGGTAAAAAAATGCCTAGAAAATTAACTTTTTTTTGGTCAAAATAATGGCCATCGGCTTCTACACATTTCGCCCATCTTTCAGGTAATTTATGAATTGCTGTTCTGCGAACGCGTGCCCCATTGATGTGAAGAGGTGATAGTCAGATGGCACGAAGTCTAGGGAATACGGCGGGTGCAGAAAGATGTCCCATCCAAGCGATTTCAAGGTCTCTTTCAGTAACAGCATTTCACAAGTGACTTTCCGATTTTCCATTTGACCATTTACCGAGTTTATTGATCTTCCCCATTGCTCGTAATCGTCTGCTGATTGTGTCTTGTGACACATGTAATGCTTTGCTAATTGCAGTTGAGTATGAGTTGGGTTATCATCAAATAACTCCTGCAAGTCCTCGTTTTCGCATTTTTGTGGTCTACCAGAGCATTCACTGTCTTTCACATTGAAATCACCACTTTTAATTTGTCAAAACCATGTCGCACATGTTCTAATTGATGGACCGTGCTCACCATATGTTTCTACCAGCAAACCATGACTTTCAACAGCCTTTTTCTTTTGGTTAAATAAGAAAAACAGTGCGTGTCGCAAATGTTCTGTTTTCAGGTACAAATCTCGACATGATCACTGAACGATAAAAAAAAAGACGCTGGTTTTTGGCGGACTCAACTTGTGTGTGTTTGTAGTTAAATGTCAGACGAACAAAATGACGTATGTGTCAAATTAATACACTGCGTACTTTTCGCTGGCGCCATCTCTTAGTTAAACCGGGAAAAAAAACTTATGCATACACCTGGTACATATTTTGTTTCGATTTACCGAAGTAGTAGCAGATACTTAAGCATTTCTCTTAGTCTAGTTTTTTTTTGCAAAAGGTCGTAATATGTTGAAGGTTGTGCTAAACGTCACTGTATTTCTGCGTGACACTATACAACAGATCATCCGCAGGGAGGATTCTTAGCTTTTACACAGAGTCCATAAAACTTAGGGAGGATATTTCAGATCTTAATAATATCCTCTACTTTCTGTCGTTTAAGCCAAATTTTGATAGATTTGCCCAGTTTAGATTTCATATTCTTCCTCCTCTTCCTCCTCTAAGGCCAAAAAGTAGGGTTCACATATGGATATTTCTGATAGGGGTTTCTAGCTGTTAACAGATAATAGCACTTGCTTTGCAAAGAACGTTGAATGGGTGCCAAAACTGTTGAGGAACTTGTCAGACTACAAAGGATCAGAAATCATTTCGCATTGCACTTTCTACTGATCAAGAACATGTTCCGATCATGAGCAAATTAATATATCGTCACATCTTTTTAGTATTGATCGAATTCCTCTACTGATTGTACTGCTACAGTAAAATTTCAGTTACAGAATTTTTTTAAATTTATGGAATGACATTGATTTCGGCACAGACCCAAGCGATTGGTTCAAGGAGCACTGCACCCACTACCTAGTTTACATCCCAACGATTAAATGGACAAATCCAGTGCTTCGACTTGGACCTCTGCAGTGTTTGTATTCTGTGTATTTGTCATCCTTTCTTCTCTCTATGTTAACCGATTTTCTCGCTATTTACGAACTGTGATTTTCTTGGCCATCTTTGTTGGTTACAACAGAGTTTTTCTTATCGATGAATTTTACCACTTAACACTTTCAACACAGTTCTGGTTTTATCCAGGCCATATATGCGATCAAATACATTGAGAGAGCTAGTGCCAAAAACATACTTCCCTTGGCTTTATTCGTGGCATGTCATTACGATTGAGATACTTCACTTTTCGTGAGTAATGACACCAAATTATCGATTATGTACGAGCAGATTAATTCGAAATCATGTGCAGGTCATGAACTTCTCCTGACTTTGGTGAAGGATGGCCTGTTTAAAACTTCCGCTGATTAAGATTTAAATCGCATCAACCATTACTCTTGCAATAGGAGGCCTACCTCTTCGAGACTAGCTGGAACCGAAGTTCTAGGGCTCCCGACTCCTATGGTTTCAGAATATAGCCTCTGGCTAGGCTATGAATTAGACTCCTACAATACTGGAGACGGGTCTCTTACAAATTGTAGCTGGTCAAACACATCAGGAATCACTGACTGTAAAACTGAAACTTTTTTGACATAAGTCCAGCTAATAATCTGTCTATTTAACTTGACGGAGGTTGAACCCTTGTTCGTGACCCTGGAAAAAGCAGCAACTACGGTTTCGGTAGATTGATTATTTTTCACCGGAGTAAATTCCATAAAAGCTTTGTTTTTGTTTTGTACCGTTGCCGAATGAATTCTGAACGGGTAGTGTCTTTGCGTCGTTTGTCTGTGGCATGCTTTTCTCTTCTTTTCATTATATTTTTAGACGGCGGCGTTGTACGACACGTACAACGAGTCTGCTCCTATATCGAAGAATTCTCGCCCCTTTCGCCGTTAAGAAGAGCTCGTATGTATGCTGTTGCGAGTACAACTTGGAGTAAAATTCTTATCTAGTTGCCCAAAATAGAAGGAAACGCGACTTCCCTAGTCGTCTTACCATTCTCATGTCAATGGGTTTTTTAAGTTCAGCAATAAACAATAGAATCAGGCCGAAACTATCAAGGGCGAATCTCATCACTAAGATTCGGAATAAAATGCTCCTTTTATTTGTTTTAAGGTTTTCGCTGTTGTTGAAAAGCCGGATCTCGGCTTTCAATACCAAATTGCATCCTAGACCTTACTATGATCGCATCTGCTTGGTGCTCTTGAAGACGTTGAAGCTGCTGCATTTACATAACAAAGCCGCTGCCTTTTAGTGCGAATCACTCTGTTGTACCACTGCAATCTGAGCCTTAATTTTTGGACTACTCCTATGCTAAAATTCTATCTTTTAGTCATGTGCGGCGACGGATATTGCTGACTTCGCTGTCGGATCAGACTAGAAAACTATTTCTTTAAGTGTTATCGATATTTTCACCGTTCTAATTACTGACGTACTACAAAATTCCAATGATTGTCGCTATTATACGAAGTTGAAATGATTCATTTTAGCAGATAAAGTGGCTAACAAATACTGCGTCAGCTTTTAGTACAGACGTCCAGAGTGGAGACTTTTTACATGTGAATATTCTAGTGTGTCAGGTCAATAACTCTTCCGCTAATATTATTGGGGTTTCCGAAGTCGATTCAAGTCGAGGACATAAAATTTTGATATCCTCATTTATTGGTCCGTTTTTTTACGGACCCTCAATGGCGGCCACTTCAAGGAAACCTCGAGTATTTGCAGATCTACTTGTATAAGGCCGGACCTGCTTATAAGTTCGCCTTTCTGTTTCCGCATTTTCAAGTGAAAATTTGTTTGCAATTAAATCAATTAAAAAAGGTCTTTCTACTTTCTTGCGATGATAGAGGTTTGCAGCAACCAAACGGCGCAAAGTGTGAAGAATCCTCATACATTTAACCCCACAGAGTCAAAGAATTACGCGAATAACATGTACGAGGGGCGTTCAATATATTCTCGGTATCGATGTCAAGGAAAATGCGAATTCAATTTAAATTATTTTTATTTTTCAATATAATCTCCCCTAACATCAATGCATTTGTTACATCTTGAGATAAGCTTTTTTAAACCCTCAAAAAAATAAATTTCCTCTTTCTCCATTTATTGCCGACTTGAGTTCTTCAACATCCGAAAATCTTTTTCCACGAAGACATTTTTTCAAATCTGGAAACAGGAAATAATCACTAGGGGCAAGGTCTGGGGACTATAGGGTGGGTGTTGGATTTCTTCGAAACCACAATCTCGCGCAGCAGCCTTGGAAACTCGCGCCGTGTGAACAGGAGCGTTGTCATGAAGAAGCAACACACCCGCTGCGAGTTTACCCCATCTTTTCTTTTTAATTTCCTCCCGCAAATTATGCAAAGTGGAAGCGTAGGATGTGGCGTTGATGGTTTCACCTTTTTTTTTTGTACTCAATGAGCAAGATTCCCTTTGAGTCCCAAAAAACTGTGGCCATGAGCTTCCCGGCAGACGGAGTGACTTTGAACTTCTTCGGGGGGTCTGTTCCTTTTTTATGCCACTGCATGGACTCTTGTTTGCTTTCAGGGTCATAGTGTTGGACCCATGTTTCGTCCCCAGTAACAATTCGATCCATAACACCGTCCGCGTTCTCACTACACATCTCCAAAAGCTCTCTACAGCATGCGATTCTCACTTTTTTCTGAGGCGCTGTGAGCATTCGTGGCACCCACCTTGCACTGACCTTTGAAAGGTTAAGATGGTCATGAAGAATGGTGTGAATGGTACCAATTGAAAGCTTGGTGATCTCTGCCATCATTTTCACCTTTATTCGGGCATCCTCAAGAACAAGTTTTTCGACTTCTTTGATGCTTTCTCCCGTACAAGCAGTAGCCGGGGCGCCGGAGCGGGGGGTCGTCTTCAATGCTCTCTCTGCCTCTCTTGAACTCACTTGACCACTTTTGCACAGTTGATAATGAAGGTGCGGAACCCTGGTAAACAGCCACCATCTCTTCATGAATAGTTTTTTGACTTTTTCCTTGCTTAGTGAGAAATTTAATTACAGCGCGATGCTCAATTTTCACCATCATCGTCTCATTTATATTTATTTATATGAATAGTATTACTTGATAAATAAGTCAATTTATATATATCACCACAGCTTCACCCGATACCGAGAATATGTTGAACGCCCCTCGTATATAATAAAGAAAACCTGAACAGTTTTCTTACAAGTATGTTTGCTTCAGATAAAACTTTGCAGAGAAAAAAAATATCGTGTCCGTTTTTTTAACTCGCAGGATCTCAAACTGGTCTTTAGATTCGCTTGAACAAGTTCAGCCAGCGCAGAAAAGTTGAAATAAGGACCTTGGGAGAAGTTCTTAAAATGTCGAACTTTTGCCTCTCTCTACTCTGACTTGTACCTAGCCCTGCCATAAGTTCTGGTACAACAAAATATCCAGATTAAAATGCCATAAAAACAAAAACAGTGAACATTTTGTGTTCAACATTGTTTCATTTGTTAGACCAGAATATTGATTATTAATAATTATTAGGTTTTCAAACGTTGTTGCCAACGAGCTATAACGACACGCACGTTTGCAATGGGCATTGTTGTCAGTGGTGCGGTTAATGCTGATTTGTGGCTTTCCGAATTTTTGCGAGAAGTCTGACAAGTCCAACACTGACCGTAAACAATAATCTGGTGGATTCAAATTTGGCTATTCGATGGCCAATCTACTGCTGTTCTAAAGCGAAGAATATTTTCTCCGAGCTACTTCTGCTTGTGTTTTTGACTTTGAGGGCTCGGTTAGAATCCTGTTGGAATGTCCATCTCCCTCCTTTGAAAGAGTGTCTTTCAAACCCTTCACTTTTTACTGGTAAACATTTGCATCCTTTTTCAAGTCTTTTTCGCAGAAATAGAAATGCAACACATTGGGAAAGGATGCCTCACCAAAGCATTATGGAAACTACATAGATGAACCTATGGAATATTTGTTTCCCCTACTCGTAGCATCTATTTATTTTTTATTTTTTTGTTGAAAACTTCTTTCACGGTAAAAGTGTTTTCATTCGTAAACTAATTGCCATTGCAGCTTTTCGACGTCGCATTTTGGTGATCTTACTTAACTTTGTTGTTTCTGTTCGTTCCCTGGCTGCAATTAGGTGATGATCCAAATCGGCATTGGCTCCTTGGAAAGTTCAAACATCCAGAATGGAGCGAGCGAAGGAGTGTCTGGCATTGTTCGCAATATGATCAATTTGGTTGACGGTGACTTGATCGGGGGATAGCCAACTCCCTTGATGGCTGTTGAGATCTGCGAGACGCGTGCTGGCTACTAAAAGGTTACGCCCAGTTACAAATTGTAACCACAATGAACTTATTGTCGGCCATGGTGTTATGTAGCCTGTTATGTTTTCCAATGACCTTTTCCCATCAGACTTGCGCTAAAATCTCCTAACACAATTTTGGTGTCATAGCCGGGACGTTGAGCATATGTTCGGCATAGGAGGTCATAGAACTTGTCTTTGATGCTGTCATGCTTATCTTCTGTAGGGGCATGGACGCAAACCAGGCTAATATTACCGAATTCAGCCTCGATGCGGATTGTTATGAGGTGTTTGCTTATAAGAAGTAAAACGAATATAATCTGTAAATTTTAATGCAGGCTATACTTCCAATGCGTAAATATTGCAATTCCATTTTGTATCCAAATTAGCCTGTATATTCTCTAGTTTCAGTTTCTTATTGATTTTAGTTCGGTGCGGTTTAAAATATTTATAAAATATGAGTCAAGAGGAGCGCCGTAAAAAGATTATCGACAAATGGCTCGAAAATACTTCCCGTCCAAACCATTTCATCACAAAAAATTTAAACATAGCACGCAGTACAGTGGATTCTGTTATTAAACGATATTTGGAGACGTTGACAGATAATCGAAAACAGAAAAGTGGAGCTAAAAGTGGAGCACATAATACAAATTTGGACAGGAAAACAGTGGGTACCATCGTAAGAAATAGGACTATGTCATCCAGAGATGTTGCTCGGAAATGTAATACCAACCAAACAATGGTACGAGATCTAAAAAATGTAACGGTCTAAAAACACGAAAAAAACAAAAAATACCAAAAGTTACTGAAAAGCAAAAAAAAGTCATAAAAACACGAGCCCGAAAGTTATACGAGTATGAGTTGATCAAGAAAGCGTGCTTGGTTTTGGATGACGAAACTTTTGTCAAAGCCGACTTTACTACTCTTCCAGGTGCGCAGTTTTACAACTCGTTTGAATATGAGATTCTTCCGCAATCAACAACATCGATTGGGATGGAAAAATTCGGGTCAAAATATCTCGTTTGGCAGGCCATTTGCCAAAGTGGACACAGAAACTCACCGTTTATTGCAACGGGAACAATTAACGGAGAAGTGTACATTAACGAGTGCCTAAAAAAACGGTTGATTCCCTTCTTAAACAAACACGAGGGTTCAACATTATTTTGGCCAGATTTAGCTTCAGCTCACTATGCTCATGCGACGTTGAGCTTTCTTCTTGCTAAAAATGTCGACTTTGTCCCAAAAGACATGAATCCACCCAATGTTCCACAGTGCCGTCCCATTGAAAGGTATTGGGCTTTGGTCAAAGCTAAATTGAGGAAAAGTGAGCAGTGTGCAAAGGACGTAAAAGATTTTAGTGCTAAATGGAAAAGAGCGTCCAAAAAGATCACGGATGTAACTGTGACCAACCTTATGAACCCAAATAATTTTTTTTATTTTTTGTAATTTTGAATGAATTTAATAAAAACAGAGTTTTAAAGCATATAAAAAAAATTTACATGAATTATGAAAATATATTTTTTTTTTACTTTGGAGTTTCCAAATTTTATTCGTTTCAGTCCTTATGCCGAAAGTTTAAGACTTTTTACCCGAGTTTCTTTCGAATAGCAAATTCACATCCACAGTAACATACTACAGCCACTGTAGTAGAAGTCGTAGTTTTTCATCCGCATTGGTTTGTTAAAGGTCCTAGCACTCCATGTGCAAAGCCGAAATTCGTTGTCCTTAAAAAAATGCTTACTGGACCTCAAACTTAATTTCGTCCCTATTTGAAACTAGTAGGTGTTTCTGAACTGTTTTCTTTTCGGCAGGCAGAGGGCCAGGTCCTTAATAAAACACTTGGACAAAGGGTCCGGCGCTAAACAGTCCGATGCCAGTAGCCTCGGTGAGGTTATGAGAGCTCCCTTTAAACCTGGGTAACTCACTAGACCCATGGACGCCGCCGTTGATCCGTATATGGAATGCCTTCACGACGTCCTAATTAAGGGGTGCCCTCTCTTGTCTGCAGCTGCCATTGTCGTCCCGTAGGGGTTCGGCTCACTATCAATTTAATTTAATTCAATTTAATTAACAACGAAGATCTTTTACAATAGACTTAAGCCTGTATTACTAATTTGAAAGATTGTATTGCAATAGAAAAAGTTAATAAATAAACAAATAATTCGGTCAAGGGCTTCACCACATGGAGATGAGAGTAGGAGTTGATCGGCTGGTGTCTTTATAAAACGTTTGATCACCACTGCAAACCGTTAAAAATGTTGTGATCTGTGGAAAATCTCGTAGATTAAACTCGCCTCACACTTAAGACAATTTTCCAATACGTGGAAACTGTCAAAATCAAATTGAACCTTGGCTTTGATCTTCTTTCCCTAATTTGCTAGCTTTCACTAGTTACAGAGGTGCTTAGCCTGTGATGAAATACTGAACTATAAACGTAACAATGTCGACTTAAAAACCGAATGACTACATGATTCCTAGTAGAGACAAAAAGAAACCCTAAATGAGGTTACATACTCGTACCTTTATATCTGGTGTAAAAGTTGAAATATAAAAGCATACTAGAGCTAACTACGAGTGCATTAGTTATCTAATAAGCAACGTAAGAAAGTACTCATTACGACGATAGTCGCAGTTTTGTAATTACTTTGCCCTATCATTACACTTCTGGCACAGACTGTGATTTGTCGCTGGTGTCGTAAAAACACGGGCTTTTTTTTTTTATTATAAAGTTTCTCTCTCGACAAGACAACTCGTCGGCCCCCTAGGGACGAGTTAAGCTTGTAACTGATAATACTCGCCGTTGAGATTTTAGTTATTTTGTAACACTTAATCGAATCGTTTGAGCGCGCGTCTGTTTCGCGCAGATGAATAATCAAACGACCGTGCATGAGGGCACGAGTAACCATATCTCTGAGAGTATAGGAACACCTTCTGCCCACCCACTTGGCATTTGTGGAATGTGAATAGAAATCTAATCACAAATGAAAGTGAAATTAATATTGTTTTTTTTTTTTTTTTTGAGAATTCTTACTCAGAGTTAATTACCGATGAAAATATTGTAGTAAAGAGATGCCAGATACTTGGTTCCAGAATGTGGTGTTTTATATGTTTTCTGGGTGAACAAGCGCGTTCAGTGAATCAGTGTTAGTCTAAATCGACTCGTGGAACAGTGTTGTGGAACAGTGTTTTCTGAATAGATACGGGCATACGAAAAGAGATACAAAAGTATCCGCGCTCGTACCTACTAACTAGAGTGACGTCAATTGCTGATCTGTGTAAGTTTTTGTGTTAAATGATGGAAATTTCATAATTCAACGGTGATGGCCTTGTAGGTCGTATTATGAAACGAATGTGCTTACTGAATAGAACTGTTGTTGTCATTGTGTCACACAATAGATGTTGTATTTCGGAGAGACAAATACAATTATCTACAATACATAGAATCATACTCACGTACGAATGTCAGTCATTCAGAGGATTATGTTTTCTTGATTTATGTGTTTTTCTGAGGAGTAACATATAAAAAGTGAATGAGGAGATTAATCTAGACTTTTCTAATAAAATGCTCACAACCTTGTCAACTTTTCTGGCCCTTAATTGCGTTTACTTGTGGTTTCCGTATAAAAGAAATTAACATGAATAACATTTTTTTATTTTTTTTTATTTTCTTGTTTGATCAACCGGTTGTACGCAAATAATCACAATGTCAAACTTATAAGCTTGTTGTTAATCGCGTAGGTAGGCTTTTTCTACCCGATAGAGCAGACATTTTTTTTTCTGGTTCTTATAGCCAATTAAGACTTAAATCGGAGTTTTTTTACACTGAATACGAAAGGGACTAGGAATAAATTAATTCGTTGGGTAAACGTAAGTGAGTTAATAATCAGTTTTGCAAAGAAGCTTATTCCTAATTGAGATTGAATGTTTTCACAGGCATGTCGGTCTTAAATAATTCCCATATAAGACATTTGTAAGAAATCTGTAATTATACAGCATTTTCCATTAAGCGCACTCGAACTTCAAATTTAAATAAAACAAATTGGGTATGAGATATCATTATAATTTTTTTTTATTTGAAAGAATATTCGATTACATTACTCGTATGTATGGAATACGATATCGGCCAAATGGCCGCCGCGGTTTCGGTCGGCAGGCCCTATCCCAGAGATCCAATTTTCGATCTCTAAGTCGAGTAATTAGATCCAGCTCGATTGATTTAACCATTGATGCCATTGATTATGTTGACTTTTAGGAATCAATCGTCTGCAGTTTATTCGCATAGACCCGTGATTTAACGTAGCCCCATAAGAAAGAGTCGAATGCCATTTAATCCCACGATCTCGGTGGCTAGTTGACGTCGCCGAAACTCGAGATAACCATGCCGTTGAATTAATTGTGCAGAAATCCGTTGTTACATGCGCTCTGTGATATGTAGCGCCGTCTTGTTGAAACCACATATCATTAAGATCCATATCTTCTAATTTTAGCCACAAAAAAAGGGTTATCATCGAATTCTTACTCTCGCCGGCCTCGTCGCTGAAGATGATTTTCGGCTACTCCAGGGCCTAGTCGGCGAATGCTCGACGCTGCATATGGTCGTTTAGTTTCAGTCCACTTCCGGGTCAATTGAATTTTGTACTTGTGCAGGCCTAAATATCGGTGCAAAATTCGCCAAGTTGACGTCTGTGAAAGTCGAACAAGGGCGCAACAAGGAATTGATTGCCCGGGTTATCTTCCACACTCGTTCACTACAACAATGTTTTCTGCAAACCTCGCGTTTCAATGGCGTAAGGATGCTAATACTGAACCGGTTGATTCGAATTTATCCACCAAACGACGAATAGTCGACGATCACGTAGCACACGGGACTTACCTCGAACTGAACACTCATTTTGATAGTAAAGTTTAATAATTTGCAGGCGTTGCTCAACACTGTAATTTTCCATGATGATTTGCCCAACATAAATTACTATAACCTCTAAATTCGACAGCTGTAGCTTCTCTAACGCGACAGCTATACACTGTCAAAGTTCCAGCACCACTATTGGAAAATCCGTTAGTAGTGATTATTTGTTTTCATCTGGCTGTGGTAGGGTAGACGATGCATGACAATGCATTAGAGCTAGAATGATCAGCATTTTATAAAAAGTTTCCTTAGTTCTTCGAATGAAAGATTCGCAGCGTCAACAAATACATCTTATATCATATATTGGCTTCGAAGTCGCGTTATCGGGTTTATCCGCATAAACCAACTTTTATTTTTTTTTTATAATCAGCTCGCCCTCAAGGGGTTTTTGTACCCTTAAAATGTTCGTACACAGCGCGGGCGAAGGAAATTTAGGAAGAAAGAAAAGACAGGTACCGATGTACATTGTTTTGAAATGTTTGTAAATTATAACGACTAGGAAACATAGAGATCGGCAGGGCATTCCATAAGCGAGTTGTACGGCTTAGGAAAGAATCACGATATTTTCGAGTATCTACGTCCGAAAATGGGCTTGAGGGTATACTGATGAGCATTCATAGCGAGACGGGTGTTACGGTTGAAGGTTTGAATGGGCGGAATGCTACTGGCGATTTCAATGGAGCATTGGTGGTGGAAATAGCAATAAAACAAAGTTAGGCAGGAGACATTACGTCGGTGTTCGAGGGTGTCAATTGATTGACTGATATTAGTATCACCAATTAGTTTTATCGCACGGTTTTGAATCCAATCTAGCAGGTGCAGAGATATTTTAAGAGCACCTGACCAAATGTGGGCATTGTACTCCAATTTTGGGCGGATGAATGCCTTATATATTAAGGCCAGCTTAGAAGGGGAAAAGTATTACTTACATCGTTTGAGGAAACTAGACATTTCGCAGAATTTTTACTGACATCGAATATGTGGTCATTCCAACGTAAGTTGTCACTGACACACATACCGAGAATGAAAAGTTTATCGGTTTCGACGATGCAAGTACCATTCATGGATAATGGCTGGGTATTTGAATTTCGCTTTAATGACAGCAGACAGCATTGAGTTTTGGAAGCATTAAATTCCACTCGGTTGATAGTTCCCTAATTGGTTATGCTGTTAATATTGGAATTGAATGAGCTTAACATAAGCTGCCGTTCCCGTTCTACAGCCGAAGAGCAGGGGCGTGAGTCCGGAAACGAATATGGACTAGAAGTAGCAGACAAGAGATCGTTGATGAAAATTAAAAAGAATGTCGGAGACAGAACGGAGCCTTGGGGCACACCAGCATTTATTTTGTGAATATCAGACTTGAAACCGTCCAAGACAACTTGAATTGAGCGTTCCGAAAGGTAATTTCTTGAAGTCCAGTTGACAGGTTCATTTCGCAAAATCACATTCTGGTCAAATTGTGATTCTAATAAATCGAAGGTTTGAGTTGATGGATGGAACGTACGAGTAGCAATTTTATTTTGTATATTTTGAAAGAATTTCCATTGAACTTGGTTCCTAATGGCATATTTTTGGAAAAAAATAACAATGTATGATATGTTAATTTATCGATGGTTCGACAAATATCTTGCTTGGACGAACAATTATGCGCATCGACGGACGAAATATTCAAAAAGTTTGTCGAATAGAACCCGAATATTGCAAATTAATTTTCACGACACGCAAGTATTTCTGATACGTTAGTCCTGTTAATGCGGTTAATCCTTTTATCTTCATTTGGTCGTACATATTGCTGACTATCCATCCATTGATTTGTAGGAAGCTTTGAGATTCTAATGCTGCCTATGTGCGATCTGTCGAGGCTTGGTCATAAACTTTTTCCAGACCGATGAAAGTGATTCGCAGGTCTTTCACGTTATGCTGATATGATACTTCTCCATGGCGCAGTACCGATACTTGCCAGAATTGGAACGTATTGTATGTCAAGTAACATCCCACAAAACTGCGGTACTGCTTCCTATGCAGTTTGTATGTAAATTTATCTTCGCCAATCGGTGGCTATTACATTTTGCGTATCCCCCATGCCTTTATACGTAATGCAAAACTAGATTGTCTTTCATTAAGCGCTTCCTATCTTTAAATTTAAATAAAATAAAGTGTGTGGAGATATCATCGAAATTGTTTATTCATTTGAAAGGCCTATCAATGCCATTATGTATGAAATATAACATCGTTCAAATGTCCGCCGTGGTTTCTCTGGGTGGCGCGCATACGAAATGTTCAATTGTCCATGACTCTGGCGCATAAATCAGGCTGAATTTGACCGATGGCATGGGCTATGTTGACTTTGAGGGCCGCTGTGGTTTGTGGCTTATTTACATAGACCTGCGACTTCAGAAAACCCCACAAGAAACGGGGTCAAATCTCACGATCTCGGTGGTCAGTTCACATCACCTCCAGGTGAGATGACCATGCCCTCGAATCGCTCGTGCAGAGTTTCCAATGTAGCGTGAGATGTGTGGCACGTAGGGCCGTCCTGTTGAAACCATATGTCGTTGATGTCCATATCATCCGATTCAGGCCAAAGGAATTTGGTAATCATCGACCTATAGCGCTCATTTGACGGTGATGGCCTGGCCAACGTCGTCCTCAAAGCCATGTAGTCCGATGACACCGGCAGCTCAAAATCCACACCAAACAGTGACTTTTTCGGGATGCATCGGACGCTCTTGGATCTCATGTGGATTGGTATCGCCCCAAATTCGACAATTTTGTTTGTTGACGTACCCATTCCTCCAGAAATGGGCCTTATAGCTGAAGATGATTTTTCGATGAAAATTAGGGCCAGTTTCCAACTTCTTCAGAGCCCATTCAGCGAACACACATCGTTGTCTATGGTCGTTTACCGTCAGTTCCTGGGTCAGTTGAATTTTGTACGGGTGCAGGTCCAAGTTACGACGCAAAATTCTCCAAGTTGTGGTCTGTGAAAGGCCGAGTTCTTGTGAGCGACACGAAAAAGACTGCCTCGGATTCTCCTGCACACTCTAACGGATAGCGACGATGTTTTCGGCAGATCTTGTGTATCGTCAACGTACGGGTGTTGGTTTATCGTTTACTGAAACAGTGGACTCAAATTTATCCATAACACTGCAAATAGTCCTCTCGGCAGGAGAATTATGGCGACCGTAAAATGGGCGAAGTGCGCGGAACGTTGCCCAAACAGAACACCCATTTTGATAAAACAATTTTATCATTTGCACGTGCTGTTGAACGCTATGCCCGTCCATGGTGATTTGGCAAAACCGACTGAATAAATAATAGCCAACTTGGCAGATGTAGCTTCAACAATATGGCCGCTATCAACTGTCAAATTTCGGAAGTCCCTATTGGAAGACCCTGAACATGTTTATTCTTTTTTATGGTGCTGAATCGTTGCCAATAGGAAAGTGATCAGGCTGAGCACTTACGTTTGAAAACGAAACTGACTCCTTGAACGGAGAATGTGGTCATGCAAAGCAGAAGAAGCGATAATTCACGATCAGGCTTTTAAAGATTTGTATGGTTTCCTTAAACCATACAGGGAGGTATGGCGACTTGCTTCCTCATTTACAACAAACACGTAGGCACCATTTCATTGCCACATATTCGCGTGTTTTATTGGTTCCTGTATAGTAGGTAAATCCTAGCAGTAGAGCTGAGAAAATTAATTGGTTGGGTAGGGCTGGACAGACATTCCTGTTAATAAAATCGAATGTTTTGCTAATCTTGTACCGAGTTTTCCAATAAAATGTTTCACTTTGAATAGTCCGCTTTTTAACGGAATAGGAAGAGCTACGACGATAAACGCTCCAACAACGCATTAAAAGAGTGTTCACTAGAAAAATGGTGAAAATTCCGCTGAAACAGTTCGTAAAGTTACAACTTTTCTCAGTCGACGATTGTTAAATTGTTTCAAAAATTTGGTCTATTGAGACACGTAAGTGAAGTGATTAACCGAAATCATGCTTGTCGCGGAATGACAATTGAGAATATGGCTGAAAACCCGGGTTAGTAGACAACACATTACTGAATTTTGCATAAAGGTTAGAAAATCTAAGAATGATTGTCGAAAAGCGTCTCTATCCGCGAGGTCTTATTGTTTGATGTGTTTTTTGAAAATAAGGCACCACTGGACATTTATTCCTTCGAAAATAAAGTCGATGACGCTATCGAACCATGATCAATGAATTTGTTCGGTATGTTATGTGGGCTATGTTTATTTCCAACAAAACGTGCTGGACAAGTGGACAAACCCAGGTTCTTTTGGGAGAAATGTTTCCTGGTCTCAAAGTGATGATTAAAATTTCACGTCGAGATCATGTGACTTAACAATTTGACTTCCTTCTGTGAGGCCATGCAGAAAAAATAGGATTATGTCAATTGTCTCTGATTAATTGCAGCGCTCCAAGCTAAGATCTGTACTGTGCTGTTGTCGATGAAAGAGCCGAAAATGTGGCAATCAACTTTATTAAAAGAGCCAGGATGTGCAACAGATGTCACGGAAGTCATTTGGCTGATATTGTTCTCCATTATTAACGGTACCTAGCCGTTCTTCTATTAAATAAAATAAACATTTCACTTAAATTTCTTATTGGATAAGCATTTTTGTAAATTTCATTTTTCAATGAAAGTGCTTAAAAATTGTACCCTTGGGTAGTTGACTTCTTCTTAAGGTTGAACTAACATAAGACTGTTCAGTTCGCCGGCTTTCTCACTCCCTCTATAAATAAATGAGAATTTGATTTGGTTGCGGACAGAAGCCCGAAAATATTAAGATTTGATTTGATCTTTCGGAGCATACGGGAGGAGGGTGGTAAGAGAAGTAAGAAAACAGGATCGCTCAAGAAATGTAAATCGAAGAAAATCTGATTACGTAAGGGTTTGAAAATTGCTTAGAACCTCGTTCTATAAATTCAAGAGAGTTGGCTTTAAGAATTATTATATCAATATGGGAACGGAAATTTACCTCTCTGTTATATAAAGTGCTAAGGTTGCGGAGGGATTAAGCTAGGGGTACAGCTTTACTGTGGAAATTATAAAATCGGAGAGGAGACTGCTTATAAATACGTGATAAGATTATACCCGTAGATTGACATTTGGCGTAATTCAGAATATTACGAATTACAATATTATTCATATACGTATATATTATTTACATCCGCCAAGCTTGAATTCTTTACTCTTTCTTTGCTGCAGCCATACAAACTTCAACTTTGAGATTCAAGATAACGTAAAAGTGTCCGCTCTGAAGGATAGTGATAGTTGTTGCTTAAAGATGGGGCTTAGAGGTCGTTATCTTGGTCTTAGTAGTAGAATGCGTCAGTTCAGTTTTGCTCGAACTAAAGCCAAGTATATAAAAGCAGCCATCAATCAGATATTTGAAGTTTATATGCTGACATGCAAAAAGGAAAATATGTTGACTAAATTGCAGTCGCTAGAAACAGGACTTAGTCAATAGAAGCCTTTAGATTTTCGTCCATATCCAACATAGTTTGGATAAAATTTGCAAGAAAAATCAGGGAGGATGCAAAGAAAGGTACCGGTGAACGTTGGTTTTAAATGTTTGAAAGTTATAATTTCTAGGAAATAAAGAGCTAGGCAGGGCATTCCATAAGCGAGTTGTACGGCTTAGAAACGAACCACGATACTTTAGAGTACGTCCGAAAGTGGGCTCGAGGGTATACTGATGAGCATTGATAGCCGCTGTGGTATATCTATCACATATTTACCGCATCAGAGCTCATCAATTGTCTCGAGCCAAGTACCCCAAATGAAGAAACAAAAACTAGTAGGATGAGCAGAATTTAGCCCTTTCTTTGGTCCAGTTTTAATCTGAGGAACCAGACACAGGACACTTTCTATGTAAAAGATAGTGCGTACTAACTACGAACTATATGACAAACAAGCATCCGCGACAATAGCAACATACTCGGTTAAAAGGGTGTTGACTTCTAGAAATATGTTAAAATCTTAGAAAAACTAGATGAGGTAAGCCAGCAATTATTGAATCACAAGACGTGTGTTGGTTGGATTATTAAAAACAGATAGCTCAATTTAGCCGTGCTGATTGTGAAGCACACATACATTTGTAGACGCATGATTGTCTAAACAAGATGTCGTACTACTTTTAAACTTTAAAAAAATGCGGACTGTTTATTTGGGAGAAAGGTTTGACTCGAACAAACCACCACATTAATCGAACCCCAAACGAAGGCAGTGAGTTTGCCAGTCTGTGGCGGATCATTGGTTGACTAAATTAGAATAAATCTTTACTAGTTATATATTGATGTATTGCTTTATGTCCCTTTCTCTACCAAACAAGTAATATATTGTAGTACCTTGCGCGAGTAATGTGATTATGCTCTTTCAATGAAAGCATATGGACATGGCTCATTCTGTTGTGATACCAGAGAAACGGCAAGCCAAACCAATTTATTTTTAAAATAAATTATAAGAAATTTCGTACTTGTATACAAGAATATACTTTTGAAACATCATTCAATTACCAGACGTACACTATTCGAGCCGGTGGGTTTTAATAAACCTGTTTTAATTCACCTTCTTTTAAGTGACGCCTTCGTTTGTTAGGCGACGGCTGCTCACTAAATAAATAAAAATAAAGGTGGAAATATTTCCCATCTTCTTATATATAATATACTTGAACAGACGGTTCTACATTTAATAAACTTTCAAACAAAGAGCTGGATAGGCAGTTGCTACCTACGTAAGTATATTGTAATAATTGTTTGTAGTTATTGTATGTTTCATTTATGATGGCAGTTATCGGCCTTTTTGTGTAGCTATTTATGAAAGCTATTAAAAATGCTGCCTAAATATCTGATTCAACACTCATATCGTGCCAGGTAGATAAAATACGCCATATTCTGAATTATTTATTTATATACCAATTGATCAAATACCTTCGCGGAATAACCACCGTGTAGCGCTCCCATTGTTCCGATTTGAGCTCTGTTTTTTTTTTGTTAAGTTGGTAAATCTGTTGTTGACATTCCCTTTAAATTATAGCGTCATAGCTTGACATTTGCAAAAGTTACGTAGCCAAGAGTACATCTATCTCTGTGTGTGTTGGCGATTTTTTTACAATTTTAGAAATGGATTTAAATTTGCAACAACGAACTTTGTATTAAATTTTGCGTAAAAATGGTGCGCGAACGTTGGAAATGTTGGAAAATTGTTTCGGGAATGATTCTCTAAAGAAAACGGTCCTTTACCAGTGGCACGAGCGGTTCAAAAGTGGTCGTGAGTCCATCGAAGATGATGAACGCAGTGGCAGACCATCGACGTCGAAAACCGACGAAAACATTGATGAAGTAAAAGAAATGTTTGTCAATAACCGCAAATTAACCATCAGAGAGATAGCGGAGGACTTGAACATTGCCTATGGATCCGTGCAAGACATTTTGGTGCCAAAAGACCTCGATTTCATGCAAAAAAGAGACCGTGTTGACGTCGCAAAAGAGATGATTTGCGAGGCTGAGTCCGATCCCACATTCATCAAAAGGATCATTACCAGAGACGAGACGTGGGTTTATGAGTACGACACGCAATCCAGATATCAGGCAAGAGAATGTCGTTCACCAAATGAGCCGAGACCAAAAAAACCACGTCGTTTTCAGTCAAAAAACAAGGCAATGCTCACGGTTTTCATGGATTACAACGATGTAGTGCATCACGAATTTTTGCCGGAAGGCCAGAGAGTAAACAAAGAGTATTACTCGTATTTGGGCGTTATGAGACGTTAGCGTGGAGCAATTCGCCGAAAGAGACCAGAATTGTTGACAGAAAACTCGTGGATTTTGCACCATGATAACGCATCGTCACACAGTGCCATCATTATTCGTAATTTTTTGACGAAAAATGCAGCAAATACCATCCAACGGCCACCGAATTCACCTGATTTGGCTCCCTGTGACTTCTTTCTGTTCAATCGAGTTAAAAAACCACTACGGGGAACACGTTTCAGCAGCCGAGAGGAAGTAATAGAAAAATCGCAGAAAGCACTGATGGACATACTGAAACCCGAATATACTCGTAAAAAATGTTTCGAGGATTGGATCAAGCACTGGCATAAGTGTGTTGCAGTCGATGGGGATAACTTTGAAGGGGACAATATAGATTTAGATGAATAAACTGGTATTTTAAATTTTCTGAATAAATTCCGGGAACTTTTTGTCAGAAATGAATGTTCACCGTTTTCCAACACCACTTGCAAGATGGCGCAAAAGTTGTCACCCGATGTTCTTTGGCTACAATTTTTTTTATGAAGGAAAAACTTTGGCCCCGCGTTTGAATTTGATGTCTCCAAATTTTTTTTTCCATTAAGACGAGAAAATGATATCGACTATGACTCTGCCGCCGGCAGAATTGATAACCATTCGGGCCCGATTTGTGGCATTTTCCATCGCTCTTGCCAGCACTTGCGGCGATAGGTGCTCGCATTCTTGGCGGATATTCTCTTTGAGGGCTTCAAGAGTCTGAGGTTTGTTGACATAGACTCGTGACTTCAAAAAACCCCACAAAAAGAGATCTGGAACGGATGAATCAGGCGATGTTGCCTGCCAGTGCAAATTGCTAGAGTGAGAGATTAAGCGACCAGGAAAAGCAGCTCTAAGTATGCGCTGTCGCTCCATCCTGTTGGAACCAAATGTTCTCCAGTCCTAATTCATTCAATTGAGGAAGGAGTAAATCGTTGAGCATGGCTCTGTAGCGCTCGCCATTCACAGTAGTCGTTTGGCCCGCGGCGTTTTCATTTTCAACCAGATTATTCAGATGACAATAACTTCGGATAAAAAGAGGCTTTGTGATGGTTATTTACATATCCTAGTTGCCATATACCTCAATATGTAATATATTTTGAAATTCTTTAAAACATATGTTTGTATGAATATTTCTAATGAACTTAAGGAAGATTTCCATTTTACGACAAGTCAGAAATACTGAAAAAAGAAGTAAACGATTGAAAAATATCTTGAATCTCCAATCGTAACAAGTGAAAAGACCTTAAATTTGAGATGGAAACATCCTTACAAGGTCCCCAATAAAACCTAGACAGGTGTTCCTTCAATTTAGAATGCCCCGTCATAACAACGGCGAAGCGCTTAGACTAAAAGATCCATTGTAATACCACCGGAAAAACAAGAGAGTGAGAGAGAGAGAGAGAAATTTGAAATTGACTTTTTATTGTATTTTAGCTAACCATTCATTTCACGAGATTTTAGTTGATTGAAAAAAAGAATATCTTTGGGGCGCGGTAGCGATTGAATACACTACCACTCGAGCCACGGCGACCCACCCTCCCTATGCCGCAGCATTGTCCATATATGGTAATTCGTTGACAAAAACCGAAGGTTTCTCGAAGAATTTTTTTCTCAAATTTATTGATGACTGAAGGCAATAGAGCACGACTAGGATGGTTGCTGTCTTATATAGTATATGTATAGTCACTTTAGTTGTTTGAGAGAAGACTTTGCTATTTAACTCCTTTCCGGGATAGTAATTTTGTTCAACAAAACTGCGAACTACAGGGTTTTCCAATAGGAACTACCGAAATTTGACAGTTGATAGCGGCCATATTGTTGAAGTTACATCTGTCGAATTGGCTGTCATTTATTCAGTCTGTTTTACCAAATCACCATGTTTTATCAGAATAGGTGTTCTGTTCGGGCAACGTTCCGCGCACTTCGCCGCCCATTTTACAGTCGATATAATCGTCCTACCGACAGGACTATTCGCAGTGTGCTGGATAAATTTGAGCTCACTGGTTCTGTAAACGATAAACCAACGACGAAACGCAAGATCTGTCGAAAACATCGCCTCTATCCGTGAGAGTGTGCAGGAGAATTCGAGGCAGTCGATTTCGCGTCGCTCACAAGAACTCGGCCTTTCGCAGACCACAACTTGGAGAATTTTACGTCGTAACTTGGGCCTGCACCCGTACAAAATTCAACTGACCCAGGAACTGAAGGTGAACGACCATAGACAACGACGTGTGTTCGCTGAATGGGCTCTGGAGCAGTTGGAAACTGACCCTAATTTTCATCGAAAAATCATCTTCAGCGATGAGGCCCATTTCTGTATGGTTGGGTGCGTCAACAAACAAAATTGTCGAATTTGAGACGATACCAATCCACATGAGATTCAAGAGTGTCCAATGCATCCCCAAAAAGTCACTGTTTGGTATGGATTTTGGGATGGCGGCGTCATGGGTCCATATTTCTTTGAGAACGACGTTGGCCAGGCAATTACCGTCAACCGTGAGCGCTATAGGTCGATGATTACCAACTTCTGTTGGGCTGAATTGGATGATATGGACGCCAACGATATGTGGTTTCAACAGGACGGCCCTACGTGCCACACAGCTCACGCCACATTGGAAATTCTACACGAGCAATTTGAGGACATGGTCTTCCCACGTGGAGATGATGTGAGCTGGCCACCGAGATCGTGCGATTTGACCCCGTTAGACTTTTTCTTGTGGGGTTTTCTGAGCAGATCTATGTGAATAGGCCACAAACCGCAGCGGCCCTCAAAGCCAACATAACCCATGCCATCGGTCAAATCCAGCCTGATTTATGTGCCAGAGTCATGGAAAATTAGACATTTCGGATACGCGCCACCCAGAGAAGCGGCTGCGGACATTTGAACGATGTTATATATGTAGTATTCCATACATAACGGCATTGGTAGGCCTTTCAAACGAATAAAAAATTTCGATGATAGGAAGCGCTTAATGAAGACCCTTTACATATTGTGCATTTATGTATATGTAAGCTGTACGACTATGCTTATTATAGACAAGGATTACATCCTTAATGTAAAAGTTTGCACTCTGATATAGTTTCTCTACATCTTCAATCAAATAGAAATACGAGTAAGCCCTCCAGCTCTATTTTATTTTCGTCGTTTCCTCTGATTCCATAGCACAATAATAACGATATTATCCTCTCTGCTTCAATTGATAAACAATCCCCAGCAACTTCCTTAATCAAAGTGAAATGTACATAGCTTTCCATTGGTAAACTACGAGTAAATGAAGTGTGCCAACTGTAGATTGCCAAAAAGAAAATTTAATGTGGCAAATATCCAAACATTCGCTTTCATCTAAACTGGATACTCGTATTCCAAAAAACATTGCACAATATCCAGCGCCAACATGAATAACAAAATTGTTTATTTACTCGTATGTACATACATACATATATCAGAAATTACAAGCACTCCCACTGCGGCGACTATCATCCCGGTATTCTCCTCTATCAATTAACAACACACTCAGGTTTTTCTAAATTTTCTTGTCGCCTCTTTCGAAATGCAACATAATAAAACAACATACAGACATCTGCTCTTGCTGTTTCCACTTCACTACTGCCACAATACCCGGCATATCCAACAACAGCTGCTGTTGTGCACGAGTACCTTGAGTCCGGTGCAATTCTATGATACGAATAGAAAGAATTAATTCCATCTGCTTGGTCCACAACTTACCCGGCATCTAATCATAAAGGACGAATCTTCCAAACACATGGGGGGCACGTGCAGGTCATATTAACAATTTATACTATACAATAGGATTTCCCTTTGCACACATTCGACCTTTGAGCAGTTGTACCTATGCAGTCACGCATCTTCTTTGCTGGACTCCTTCTCAATTTTAGTTCAGCTGTTGATCTGTTCATTTGATTCCATTTCAGGTCATCGCGTGTATTTATTTATTTTTTTTTTTTTTGCAAGAGTTTATAATACCACCGGTGATATTATTTCTTGTCACCCTATAGCTTTAGATAACCCACCCCTGCTTATGTGTCAAATCGCACGTCATTCGCTTTTGTATACTCGGCAGTCAATTGATTGATAACCAGCGACTACTTTCGGATTAATGTCCATTCTCTGAACAGCTAAGCATTTCGAATTCGACAGCGACCGGGGTAAGACGTTCCAAGTTGGCTTCGACTACGGCTACGTGTATTGATATGTCGACAGTGATGATGACGATGACGAATATAATCATCGTCATTTGAATTGGCTGCTCAATCCAGTGCTTCACGCGTTAACTGACGCAATTTGACGGAAGTTTGGCAATTACAATCTGGAAGCAGCGGCCATTTAAATCATCACCATCATCAACATCACATTGTGCGTGCAAGCGACATTGCGTGACTCTAGTGCGGCGGCCGTCCGTCAGTGCTATTGTGCAAGAAACGACAACGTATAACTGCGTGCGGTTCGGTTGTGTCTTAACGCTGCCTCTGTGCTGCTGTACTGCTGTACTGCTGTGCTGCTGTGCTTTTGTGGTATGTTGTTGTGTTGTTTTTAAATTCAAATCGTGATCAAAAGTGAGGCACATTTCCAGAGATAGCCTTGACTTTGATTACATATGTACATACAGTGAAGTCTATAGTGGTGTATGTAAAGCATATTAAGTGGTTTAGCGCAGGGGGTTATTATTTATTGCTCGTATCGGCCGTGGTCTAATCAGGCAGTGTTGTTATTAACTTTTAATTGGCTTATGATTCTTACTTACTGATTTTTTGTGTTTCTATTTTTTTGCGGATTACAGATGTCATTGAAGAAGAAGGATCCGGCTCTACGAGTGGCTGCTAATGATCCGCACTTGGTTAGCCTCGGGGGTGGCCGATTGAGTACAGCGGTTACGATACATTACATACCCATTGGTGAGTAAGATAATTTAAATTAATTTATTACGAGGATCGGAGTTGTAACTCTAGAAATTTATGTATGTATAATACGAACTTGCATGTGAAGGGTGTGCTCCGAAAATGTCTGAAAGTCAATGAGCCGTTTCAAGTTTTCTTCCAGCACAGTTGATTAAGTGCAACGAGCATTTTTTTTCCACTCCATTTGCAATGTTTATTACTGGGTATTATTATAAAATCCATATAAAGCAGCGTAAGTGCTTTTATTATTTTGGTTTTATGAAAGTCCTTCCCTCTTGATTTGGGACATTTTCCAAGTAGAGTTCAATAAACCTTCTGAGCATTGCGTCCTAGTAAACGACTCTCTACATACATTCTGTGCGATGTTATTGTAAATTTTACAAAATATGACTCTGAATAGTTTAGCTCATCAGAAATATACACCAATCTACTAGCGTTTTGAGTTGTTCTGACACCCAGTAGAATAACTGACACATGGCTTACTTTTGATAAAAGTATTGATTCCATAAAATTGTTCTCTTTGCGCGCTGTCAAAGACAAACTCTCCAAAATTAATAATAGTCTATTCACCCTTATGGATTTAGGATCTCCATAATTTAATTTTTAATGGGATGAGCCCACTTTCGCACTCGTATCCGCTGGTCTAAATTGTATAGTTCCCCTTCTTCTAAACGGGTTGCTTACATGCTGGCAAAATCATTGCGTAAACTTTTCCAGCCATCCTACTCTTTAAAATCCTTTCCTAGAAGATGATATACAGTATTTGTCCACAGCATTTGTGGATGGCCGTGGCTCAAGTGGTAGTGTATTGGTTTCCCAATCGGGCATTCTTTTTTTTAGGCAACTAAAATCTCGTCAGATGAATGGTTGCCTAAAATACAAGTCCATTTACACTAATAATTTAGTCTCCCCATTAAATATTGGAAGCCACCCATGGAGCGAAATGACCACTGAGCCCTATCTCTCTCTCTATCCAATTTTCCAAAAAAACTTAATACGTTCTCCGGCATTTTAAGAGTAATAATACCCTATTAAGTGTTCGTGGAAGCGCTGATAAATCGTAGACCATGAAATTCCAGGAGACATGAAATTGTCTCAATGATTTGGGATCGATGGATGGATTAGAAGCTGCCTTTCGACACCTTCAATTCAAGTAATTTTGGATGCACCCAAAAAAGTGCTCTATGTCTGGCATTCTTTAATTTCCTTTACAAAAAGCAAGTGATTATTACATTTCAGTTTACCGCAATCCTAACTCCACGTTCTGGTGTCACGTTCTGGCCTCATAATTTAATATTACAATCAAACTGCTCATTGCCCTCATTGCTCACGAGTCTTAGCTTATCTAGAGAACGCAGGATGTGTTGTGACAGCTTAAGCAAACGACGTCACTTTTTATGTATCAGACACTCTCTAGATGGATTTGAGCACAACGCAGTCTTTCTCGGTAACCGTTTTTCCATCTTCAGAGACTGCTCTAAGACAGTCGAAGGCATTGGCGCAGCGGTCTTCTCTAACGGCTTCTGCACATACAAGTCCTTCAGTCTTGCAAACCAAAGTCTCAGACCACTGCCCTGCTCAGCCTGAATCCAATCGGATATCACCATATCCATAAACAGTGAAGCAGCGCTCAAATCCTTAGCTTCGAACACCATAAATTTGAGTGGTAAAAGACTACCGCGCATCCCTCAAACAGTTGGTTAAGCAGCACAAGATCACATTCTGTTTAGACACTCGGGAACTGCCGCACTGATGAACGGAACAAATGGTAGGCCGCTTGACAAACCTACGCCAAACAAATAACCCATTTTAAAGCGCTATCTGAGGTCAGGCTTAGGTCGATTCATCGAGATAACTATGAGACATCTAGATTGATATGGCCTATACTCGATCCTAGGCGCTCAAGGGAGCTGATTTCTGTATTGCATGTCATGCGCCCTTTGTGTCGGAATATTGGCCTTTATCGACATTATCTCTGCTCCGCTAGTGCCAGGTGTCGTTCTTCATGCGTATACGTTTCTTCATGGAATTTCTTTCATTGACACGATAAGTTTTACCCTCTACTAAAACTCTCGCACGTTGTTCCCGAAGTAGCATCTTTCATCATTTTTGTTCGTGAGTTTTTCATGCACTTACTTCTCCTTTCGGAGAAGCCAACGTTTTGTGTTTTGATTATAGAGCACATTAGTGCCTTCAAGATTTATGATTTTTGTTTTGGTGTCAATTTTCAACTCCACGATGTGTATACATCATGGACATCTGTTCTCACACGCTTCTTAAAAGTTTGCTAAGTATCTCTTCTAATTTTGTTTGAGCTGACTTCAAGCCCTATAGACATTGGTGTTCATCAGTGCCAAGCGCAGGGTTCAAAACCCGACGCTTTCGCCAACCAATAACCCCAATAACCGTAGGTCCAGCTTATGTGTATGCAAAATATTAAAATAACCAACATAATAGGTGCAGAGGCAGAGCATAATGACTTAATTTTGTTCTGAAGCATGGTAACAATTTCGATCTGTCTTATATTTTGTTCAACAACATATTGTGTGTTGTGTTGATTATATTGGACATTGCCATAAGCAATCGCGTTTCCACGTGGCCATTGAATTAAATATCGATGTTCTCTATATAAAGTCATTTTGTAGTATATGTATGTTCACATAGTCATCAGTGCTTTCCTGGTTTATCACATCAATGAGGGAGTATCCATATTTTGCGATATTTAACTCAGTCTTTAGAACTGTGATTGCATTAGCTTCATGCGTACGCTAATATGTTCTCTCATCTCATTCCCACTTTTATATAGACACCACACCAGGAATCAGGCAGTCTAAATTAAGACTATCTGCCTACTGACACGATTGTTCAGCATTTATCTTCTTCGCTGGCTCTAAAACACAGGGCGTATCTCTTTGTCAAATCTTAATTTTAGTTTTTCCCTGCAACTTGCGGGCACGAATTGATTACGAAATTAATACTCGAGGTTATTGCTATTTAAAAAGCAGCTATATGGTTATCAGCAATTAAAATTCTTGACACAAACAATTGTTAAACAATTTCGCATTATGGTTTTGGAGAGGAACTTACTTTTAATTAACTTTCCAACTTGAACATCATCGTGTTCGATCTTAGAACTTTGAACTTTCCACAATTTTTTTTGTTGACAAAATTAAATCATACCTACACACGATTGTTGATTTTCTATTTGTATTTCTTTTATTGCAGGTGATATGACAATAGGTTCATCGCCTACATGCAGTATTTCTCTTAACGGATCCGGTGTGCGACCTGTTCATTGCACAATTTATCGTAGCGAAGAAAACGAAGTAACTATCGTACCAGAGCCAGAAGCTAGAATTCTAATCGATAGTACAAAACTAATTGGTGAAACAAATCTCACTCAAGGCGCAATGATAACAATTGGTAATTCGAATTATTTGCGCTTTAATAATCCAGCCGAAGCCCTGCTAATACGCTCCGCCATGGGCAGCAACGAACGAATCTCAATGCCACAAATAGACTTCACCCAAGTGCCACGTCGCAACTCGGGCCGAAGCAGTAGCAATTGCTCTGAAGAAGCTCAAATCGAAGCATTCTACGAATCGAAAATTCATCCGAAGGAGTTCAAACTAATCGAAAATATCGATTTAAATGGTCTAACATGCCCGAAAGTGTTTACTGCTGATTCGGTAACTGTTAACACGCCGGCAAAAGATGTTCTTGGTCCAAAATATGCGAATTTCGCAAAGAATTTAGCAGAGAATCATCGTAATGAAAAGAATCAGAAGATGAATAACTATGTGAACATTCCAGCTGTTAGTTACTTACAGCGTAACAGTAATTTAAATAGTTCGACGTCTAGTATTAATGGTGGTAGTGCAGAGATTCTAACGAAAGTGAATAATAGTTTGTCGAATCAAAGGAGTACCACTCCGTATGATAAGTATCCCAAATCATATGGTGGATTGCAGATTTATCCCATGAATGGGGTGAATACTGAGATTAATACCTCGTCGACGTCAAATAATAACGTATCTCAGGAGTCGCCAGTGAGTCATAATTCATCGCAGCAAAATATATCAGCTCAGGAGAACGAGCGATTAGAGGAGATTCTTAAGATTTGCACAGAGTATGAACGGCAAAATCAGAGCATTACTTCGTCACCAATTGTTCAGAATCGAATAAAGACAAACGGCTCATTGCCTCGCGATAAGAAGGGACCATTTTACGACTTGAGTCCACAACACTCTGGAAGTCATTCAAAGGTTTTCTTTCCAGAAAAGGCAAAAACGAGTTCGGGATATGAGAATGTAAGAATCGTGGGAGATCGCCGTGTCGAAATTGGTGGTGGCGTGGGCAGTGGAGGTGGAACTGGTGGCGGTGGCGGTGGTGGTGGACCTTGCATTGGATCACCAAAATCTGGTTATGAAAATGTCATCGTTGGAAAGTATGTACCACAGAGTCCCAGAACGAAAATCAGAACTACATGCGTGTCCCCGAAAAAGGATAATTCCTTCAATAATTCCATCTTCCAAAATCAACAACAGATACGCCAAAACCATCAGACTTCACCAAAAGACTATGAGCAGTTGATACAAACGTTTGAAGACAAATTAAAGATGGAAATGCAGGCAATTCAGGACAATAGTCGGTTGATAAATCCATCATCGGTTGTGGATGCTACTTCTAGTTCACCAACAAAGCGGACAAATAAAAATATAAACAACTTGACATTGAACCTCGATTTCGCAGAAAAAACCAAGGAAAAGGAACAGGAGAAAGAAAAAGAGCACGAGAATGAGAAGGAAAAAGAAAGGGAAAAGCCAGTGCCCGCAGTACGTACTGTTAAAACAAGTACAACTGTTCCTGTCCCAGTTCCATATATATTAGAGATGGACTCTGATGCGGATATTGATAAACTTAAGCAATCTCGAAACGAATTACAGGGAAATATTCAGTATTTGAAGATACAAATCGCTGAATTGCAACGTCAAGAAGACGAGACATTAAGAGAGGTAAGACTAGATATTATTTTTGTGATTTAGAATTTTCAGATTTTTTTTGTCGTTTAGATGGACATGGAAAAAGCGCTGGTTTCAGCTGAACTTACATCAATCAATGATTCCCTAAAAGATCTGGAAAAATCCCTGTCCACTTTGCAGACCAAAATCCATCGCTTAGAAGCACAAAGAAACTCCACTCGTGTAATGGAGGAAAATCAGCAAGCAAAGCTCAAGCAATCCATTGCTATCAAACAAGACCAAGTTAAAAGGTAAGAGTGTTAAACACTTTCAACCGAATAAACTTCTTATTTATTGTTCTACTTTGCAGACTGAAAATGATGCTCAAAGAGAAACCCTTAGACGATTGCCTTAAAGAAGAATTCCAAAAATGTTCCGAATCTTTGGATAACGATCGTAAGACTTTTGAAGACTTAGAATTCCAGTATCTGGAAGAAGAATCCGAATGGCAGGCATACCGTGAAGAGCTTTACATGGATCAAAAAGAATATTCATTGAGAATCGAGGCAAAACGAACTGAATTGCAACACTTGGAGAATCAGGAAGCTGTAAATCATAATACAGCTTCTTTAGATGCACGAGCTTTAAAAAATAATCTCCTCACACTTTTAAATGAATTGCGCCACAACCAAGAATGTCTCCGGACTGTGGATAGTAATATCTCTGATATAACTGGAGAACTTAATGAACAATCAGATCCATCATCCGAAGAAGACTACGATAAAGAGGACGACGAAGACCAAAGTGAAATATCTCCAAGTGAACATCAACACGGAATCATGTCGCAATCGCTATTCGGTTCAGCTGAACTTCTCTGTCCAAAACGTCATCCAGAGGACATAATGTCCAAAAGTGTCAATGAAAACATGTTTTATAATAACAAAATCGAATTGCCATCTCAACAGCCATTGAGCACCAGTACACCCAAAAGACAACTTAAAACCGTGGATATTGACGATGATTTAATCAATACCCCACCGGCAATTCCTGCAAGGCCAAATAAAAACACCGTCCTGGATTCGCCGTCAGTTGAGGATAAAGTTATCCTTCGTATGCATAAAGAAGAGAAAGATCCACTACTGAAACTAAAGTACAATGTAAACACTGAGGGAGAACAGGGAGAAAGAGTCAATTTTAATCTATCGCTAGGTAGTGATGATTTTGAGGTAAATCCATTGGAGAGGAGAATTCCCTCGCAGGATGATATCGATCGCATTTGTAAGGTGACCTCAGATGCACCGATTTCAACTAAAGGAGCCAGTAATAAGATATTTGACAGTATTAAGGAAATTGAGCGAAATCGACAGTTGTTGCTGGCGCAGCAAGGTTGGTATAATGAATAGTTTAATCCCTTAGTAATGGAGTGGATAAGATAATTGTTTGTTCGTTTTTTTTTTTTTTTGGCTTTGTAGGATGTCATGTGATTGAACATGAAAGACAGAAGATGATGGATCTAAAAAAGAAAAGTCATGATGAAGCACGTGCACAGTATTTATCAATGTTAAGCACTAACGTAGAGTAAGTATCTTTCTTTTGTTTTGATTGATATTAAGCAAATTAGTTTTAAGAAAGTGAAGGCTTAACTGCAGTGGTGAATATTTTGCTTATTTAGTAGTATTGACTAATTTTTGAATAGACGATTTGAATTCGTTCGAATTTAAAAGTTTCATTCCGCTGCAATTACTTCCATTGTGTTGCAATTTTTCTGCCAATTATTTGTGATCCATTAGAGATCCATGTTGCTTCAAATTACAATCATTCGTATGTATTTTATTACTGAATTCCGGCAGCATATTATGTCACTTTGTTAGTGATTATGATTATCTCCATCGCTTCTTTAATGGTTCTCGCACTCATTCTAGTTGTACTTCAACAAACCGCACATTTAGGTTTTCTAGATCCATATTGGCCAAAAATTTAAAGAGATTAATATTATATAATTACTATAAAGCCTTGGGTGAGAACGTTCTCCAGGTTCTTATTTTGAAGATTTACTGCCACGTATACATACAAAATTCTTGCCGCACCTTCGTTCGTCTATTCTATAATATTTGCTTAAAGGGCGATGTAGTCTTTATGTTTATTTGACGCTACATAACCGATATTTAAATGTTAAATTAAGTAAGACCCAGTATTGATGTGTAAGAGATTTCGGGTGGATTTGGTCGGTGGAATTTATATTCAACACTTTTGCAAACAGATATTCTTCTTAACCTATTCTCTTCTCTGATGTAACTAGAATCCCTCTTGAGTTTCCATGAACCAACCTGCTCAATTCTTCCGGATCCAGTTTTGCACACCGAGTGGGCTGAGGTTTCCATCCAACTGCGGACACCAATTTAGGTACCTAAATGTCTTAGCCATCTTAGACGGTGCAGTCGACTTTTTTTTTTTTGACTACAGCCAATACGATTCTTCTTTGAATCTATTTCATTCTCCATCAGTAGAAAAGAGACCATATATCAGACAAAAAAAAGCCAAGAGCACTTCCATCCACTTGCGAGCATGCTTTTGAACTTTTTAATAAACTCGGCTATATCTTTGAATGAGCTGGCACTGATGCCTTCTGCCTCAAGGTATGGCTTACCTAGATGTTGTAGACGTGTTTTGTTTAGGCAGTGACAGTGGCAAAAGATATGCTCTGCTGTTTCTTCGTCATCGTTGCACATGCGACAAGTGTTTTCTTGCGCTAATCTCATAGTCATAGTTAGAAATCCGGTTACTGCGTGTATCTGTGATAGAAAGCTGTTGGAGTTGTTTTGTTCTTTTGAGGGGAGGGGTTGGTAGAAAGTTGTTGGCTTTCCTGTTACCTTCAGATTCTGTCCAGTATTGGAGTGCTTTTATTTTTAGCCATATAGCTTTTTGTGGTGCTAATTGGTAACCCACAGAATGGTCGTGGCAACACGAATGTTGAGACCGAGCCTTTTCTGGTCGATTCGTCTGCTCTTATATTACCATCATAACCACTATGACCTGGCACCCAGATTAAGTGGACTCTATTAGTGCTATTTTGAGAAGTATAATGCAGTTCCAGACAATTTTTGAGGTTATCTCAAAAGAGTAGAGATACTTTGCTGTCAGAGAGAATATAAATGTTCTTTTTGGTGACAGATCTGTTCTCCCTAATGCAGAGCTCTATTACGTGTATGGTTGCCGTTGTCTATATTGTGTCTGACGGCGGATGTGTGCTCGTCTCGCCATGAAGGAGTTTCCAAAGGTATTCTTTCTATATCTACTGTGTCTACTAGTAGGTTTCATTGCCTGTCTCGGCAGGTTTTCAAACGGGGGCTTTCAAACTTTGGCATGTTAATTTCCACTTCTTGGTATAACGTACAAAATATATTCCTACTTTAGCAACTGTTAATGTGCTCTTTTTTATGGGGAAGCCGATTCTTTTTCTTTCTTTATTGTTCGTAGCTGTTCTCGTTCTCTGAAACATAGCTCTGGAGCATTTTTCAAACTAGGTTTAGGTTTCGTGTTGGAGGTCTGATGAAACTTTGCACATTAGGAGCAGCGTTTTCGATGACCTGGTGGTTATTGTGCCGCTAGATGATGGTGGTTGTTTTTATTTTTACCAAAAACTAGTAAAGAGTTTATAGAGTTAACTACAAAGAGATGGTTAATAACGTATATAGTTTTCTTTCAGTTTTTGTTGCTGAAGTCTATTGTATACTTCATTGGCTTTTTGACAATTTCCTTAAAGATTATGTGCTGCTGATTCCTGCTAGGTGATTAAGAAATTGTATGCTTCATAAAATTCATCCAGTGATATGTAAATAAGAGACACTCCTCCTTTTATAATTTGAACAGACCGCTGAGTATACTAAGAATATCAAATTTGTTGGTTAACGATACTAATGTCCACTAATTATATGTTTCGTTGCTTGGTTTTGTCAACTTGAGTTTATTCTACCAACGATGTTCATAAGGAAGACGTTGTCAAGGAAAAGAAACGTAACAGAGGCAAAGTACTGCAGTTTTTGTTACCCTACATTTATTTTTTCATCCTTTACCATTGTTAACCATCGTTTCCTTTAATGGTTAACACTCTTCCTGATTTAGCTCTAGCACTTTTTTCTTAAGCCACTTCGGGCTATTAAAATGTAATGTGCTGTATTTGATCTCATGTTATAAGCCACCAATTTATCTTTAGTGTGCCTATAATTCTGTTGTATTAAGCTTTTTATATACTGCTCTCTAAAATCCCATAGCTGTCCTTCAATAATGTGCCCTATAATCCATTCATACTACTTTTTCGACATTAACAAATTACCAGATGCTGTCAGACAGATGGAGTATTCTTTTCAGAACATTTTTTATGAACTCTTCCGAATTTTGTGTTTTGCATTTCGGTCTGGTACAATTTCGTGGCCAGCCCGTTCATCTGATTTAAATCCACTCGATTTTTTTTACTGGGGGCAATTTATTCTAAGCCGATAGAAAATTTAAACGAGCTGCGACAAAAAATTCCAGAAGCCGTTGAAGACTCCAGAAGATATGCCCGTCTTATTACCAGATCATTTGTAAGAAGACGCAGAGCTTGCATTGCCGCTGAAGACAAACAGTTTGAACAATTGTTGTAAGATACAAGATCGGTAGATGGCGATCCTGAGAGTATGGTATACACCAAGAGAACGTAGTGTTTTATGTGCTCTATGACGGAAAAAAAATGAAATGAAATGAAATGGTGGCATCTCTATCTGTTTGACTCAAACTAGTCGAAATGGCGTGTTTATCCGTCTCAATCACGCCGTCACTGTCTGTATCGCACACACTTGGTACTCATTTTAACTTATTAAAAAGAATTAACCATGAATCGGGTTTCTTTAACAAAATATTTTTTTTGTCCTCAATTAAGCGTTAGTCTAGCAAGTGTCATACCATTTTGGAATCCAGACTAAATACGCCATCTTTTAAAGTTACTTGCCAAAATGGCACAGTACATTTTTTTGTCAGTACAGTCAGTTCAAGTTAGGGTGGCCGTGGTGTAGTGGTACTAGCAATCGCTTCTCACTCGGAAGGTCAAGGTTCGAATCCTAGCCACGGCAAGTTTTCATTTGTGCAATTGGAACTCAGTCAGAAAAATCTGCGTGTGAAGGCATAACACTGACATGTAGATTTGGCTGTTGTAGGGTTTTCAAGCACAAAACAACCGTTAAAATTCACAACCTCACCAATTCCGAGTGAAGAAAATCTCTCCGTCCTATTCGGACTCCCACCCCTGGAGAGTCAATATCGAAACCAAACACACCTGAGTTTCAAACCACTACATCACAAACTTTCCTTTCTCCTCCTTCTACCTTTCCGCCCGCGCCCTGGCAACAGTGTAAGGGTATTCATAACCCCTTTGGCGCGCGTAAATTATAAAAAAAAAAAAAAAAAAAAAAAAAAGGTGATTAATGATTTTCAGATATATGGATGGACAAAAAAGCAATATTTTAGTTAAAACCGATGTAGTTATGTTTCAATTTTGGACCATAATTTACAGAACAGTTACTCAGGGTTACGTGACAACAAAAAAATCGAACTGGGACTTAGATTGTCTTGCGTGGACTGTTGTGGGGCACTGGCCCAAATGTGAGTGAGTCAATTAGTTGACATGTTGGTATTACAATAGCCTTTTAGAACATGTCAATATCTTGATGAAGACTGCCAAGGTCGTGATTATATTTTTCTTTGCTCTTTTCGCACACAAAACCAAATATTTGAAGAAGAATTTTTAACTTAAAAAAATGCGGTAGCTGCTCCGCTTTCTTGCTTATTGTCCAACACTGTGCATGCATTTTGTTTTTCAAGTAAGAAGCTTTGAATTCATTTGCGTTACCAAACTGAAGAAGCAGCGGTTTCTTAAAGTATGACTTTGTCGAATTTTTATTACTGTGACATTCATGATTTGACATCTACTCTGAGATAGACAAATAAATAAATTAATTGTTGACGCTACAGTCAGAGGTTAATTAAAGCATAGTCTCTTTCAATCATTGTGCTGTTCGCCATGTCATTTTATGTAGCGTGAGAAGGAACCTTCGAAAGGCATGAAAGTGACAGACCTTTTCATATGAACAGAATTTTAATTTCGGAGGTTTACAATTAACTGGCGTCGGAAAAGTATATTGCTTTTCCTCCTTGTTGGTGTTAGCGTAGCAATAGTCGGCAAACGCGTTAAGGTGCTATTAACTATTTTGAAGTCGGCATAGACAATGATTGTTTATGAGCAATGTATACTGCTTTTCCCTTTACTTACTTCAAGATTAATTTGTTTCGCATTGTAGCACATCTTCTTGCTAAAAAGAGGCACATTTTTGAAAGAATTAAAAAAGGCGTCATATTGCAGCACATATTTTCAAGCGCACGGCTTTATCAGTTTGACAATAATGGTAAGTTCCATAGTCCTTGTAAGGAACTCAATTTATTTAAAGACCGTTTCTTCAATCGTGCATTCTCGATATGAAAAACTTGGTAAGAAACAGCGTTTTTATTTGGTCCATACCCTATTAACGCAGAACTTACAATGCAAAACTTTGAGTCACGCCATTTATTCCAAGGTAACACATTTTTCAGAACATTTCTATAATCAGAATGCTATTTGCCACCTAAAAATGCGTTTGTACGCATCAAATGTATCAATTTCATCATATCATCAGATGTGTTTGATATTTTGCTGTCGTATTCTTTGTGATTTTGTAAGTCAGATTTTGCTGGCGAGCCCTTGTGTTTTTATAATTCATCAAAGAAGATATTTGTTTACCAAGGCGAAAAACATCTCAAATATACAAATAAAAAGCTACAAGCTGATATTTTCCCACTCTTTGTTTGAACAAAATGATGCGACAACAAGTAATGCAGTGACTGCGATGGGCAGAGGAATTGTCCGCATCGCTTGCCTTCATCCTGGTTCAGTGAGCCTTAAGTGTGCATGAGATTTGGTCTATGGTTCATCTGGTATTGGTAAGAGGCTGAAGACGATCACGTAATACGTTGAATAGGACTAGTATGCGACCTTCACTTTGAATATGTATCGATAGTCTTTACAAAATATAGAATCGCTTCCTCTGTAGATTAAAAAAAAATGTTGCTTCTCTTATAAAATTATACTGATACAAAAATACGTTCGATTTATCTATTCAGAAATTAGAAAATGATCAAGCTTTGACCGCAAAAATTATACATCCATATGGATATGTATTAAAATGTATTAAAATTCGCCGAGACAAGATTTCTCTCAGAAAGTTCTCTTGCAACGAAGACTGTTCCTAATCCGGTCAATCAATGAAATGTGCTATTTAAAAAAAAAAAACAAATTTGTCTTGATCTACATTTTCTATGAATGATTCTATTCAATATTTACTATTGTGTCTGCGCTTATTGTTCAAGTAATTTGCCTCAATTAATGTCTCATGCATGGGCGAACTACATATCGTCAGCAATTTATGCACAACTTCTAAGTCGTCGCCATAAAAAGAATCATATGCCTTACTTAAGTTTCTCCTCCAACAAATGCATATAAACAAATCATTGGTTTGTTGTAACAGATGTGACAAACATGAATCATTGATAAAAATAAATAAAATAAAATAAGATAAATAACACTTCCCCACTGATTGCGATAAGATTGAATTCCTTTTAAAGTCAATGTGTTGCAGTTTGTACTCGTAAGGTAAGAGACCTTAACAAATATTTATTAAGCGATAATATTTAGTATCAAAGTTTCTAATTTAATAACGGTCGTGCATCGATTCGATTTTCTCATAACTCTTAATAGGAAAAGACCAGAGTGAAAGTCATTGGTGATTTATCTTTTTTATTTTACACCATTAGGTATGTCAAGGCAAGGCATGCACTGTGATATGAGGTGGCTAAAAGGTTAATCGGAATTTATGGTGATTTTGAAGAAAGCAATATTTTAGCGCGAATTTTAATAAAACTGACAATAAGCAAATATTTTTTTTCAAGGCAAAAGGTTCACCAATTGCGGTCTTCTCAAAGCAGATTTTCTTTTTTGGATATTATTACAGTAATTTTTCGTTTTAACTTATTAATTATCACTTATAATTGATAGGCTGAGGCATGAGTCTAAGGCAATACAACTTGTTATAAGTCCCGTGGATTATTTTCTACTTCTTAACTTAAGAATATTCTTCTATTCAGAAAGAGTTTTCGATGATAATCTATTGTATCATTGCAAAAGTTCGTGCCTGATCTTGATACGTAGCGGAAAGTTTGCTATATGAAGCAACTCTTTGTTTTATGGACTTGTTGTATACCACTGGATAGGTCGTGGCATCAGAAGTGATTTTATCGCTAGAACCCGTTGAGTTAAGTCAAATTGTTTGTAAAAAAAAAATTCTAAAATGGAAAACGAAAAGTTACACCTTTGCCATATAATGCCGTACGGGTTTCGAAAACGAGTGAATGTTGGAACTGCAGCAAAAAACACTCAGGGCATCGCGTCGTACTTATATTGGCCATTCGTCGGCATTTCGCCATTTAAAGAGACTTGGATTCACTTCCAAACTCGACACGTGGGTGTAGCATTGTTTAACAAAAAAAAATAAACTAGACTGCGTCTCCGTGGCCATATCTCTGCTTAGACGCCATGATAATGTTCGAGTTGTAACAGGTGGCGAGAAGTGGATTCTGTACCACAACGTAAAGGGTTTTTTTTTAAAGGTATACAAATTCAATATAAAATAAAACACTTGAAGCTAATGTTAATGTGTATGATACTAGCTTTATTTAATAGATAGTTTTATGCCATAAGTGTTTAAGGACTGAAACGAGTAAAATCTGTAAATTTTAATCCAATGCGTAAAAATTGCAATCCCATTTTGTACCCAAATTAGCCAGTATATTCTCTAGTTTCAGTTTCTTATTGATTTTAGTTCGGTGCGGTTTAAAATATTTATAAAATATGAGTCAAGAGGAACGCCGCAAAAAGATCATCGACAAATGGCTCAAAAATACTTCGCGTCCAGATCATTTCATCGCAAAAAATTTAAACATAGCACGCAGTACAGTGGATTCTGTTATTAAACGATATTTGGTGACGTTGACAGCTAAGCGAAAACAGAAAGTGGAGCTAAAAGTGGAGCACATGATACAAATTTGGACAGGAAAATAGTGGGTACTATCGTAAGAAATAGGACTTTGTCATCCAGAGATGTTGCTCGGAAATGTAATACCAACCAAACAATGGTACAAAGATTTAAAAAACGCAACGGTCTAAAAAGACGAAAAAAACAAAAAATATCAAAAGTTACTGAAAAGCAAAAAAAAGTCATAAAAACACGTGCCCGAAAGCTATACGAGTTGATCGGCAACAAGAAAGCGTGCTTGGTTTTGGATGACGAAACTTATGTCAAAGCCGACTTTACTACTCTTCCAGGTGCGCAGTTTTACAACTCGTTTGAATCTGAGATTCTTCCGCAATCAACAACATCGATTGGGATGGAAAAATTCGGGTCAAAATATCTCGTTTGGCAGGCCATTTGCCAATGTGGACACAGAAGCTCATCGTTTATTTCAACGGGAACAATTTACGGAGAAGTGTACATTAACGAGTGCCTTTCTTAAACAAACACGAGGGTTCAACATTATTTTGGCCAGATTTAGCTTCAGCTCACTATGCTCATTCGACGTTGAGCTTTCTTCTTGCTAAAAATGTCGACTTTGTCCCAAAAGACATGAATCCACCCAATGTTCCACAGTGCCATCCCATTGAAATGTATTGGGCTTTGATCAAAGCTAAATTGAGGAAAAGTGAGCAGTGTGCAAAGGACGTAAAAGATTTTAGTGCTAAATGGAAAAGAGCGTCGAAAAAGATCACGGATGTAACTGTCACCAACCTTATGAAGGACATTTGAAAGAAGTTGAGGAAAGAATGGGAACCCAAATAATTTTTTTTAGTTTTTGTAATTGTGAATGAATTTAATATTGGGTCTATAACTTAATTCGCGCGGTTTGCTAAGAGATGGCGTAACTTGTATTATTCCATTGGAACATACGTTGGAAAGCTACTGTCATTGTACGTCATTTCAGTATATGTCATTATTTGAAACGTAAACAACAATAATTTTTTTTCACTCAAATATGTCGAACTTTGTGCCTGAAAAAGTGTTTTTGCGGGGAGTTCTTCTTCATTACTTTAATATGAAGAAAACTGATGCCGAAAGTCAACGTATTTTGGTGGAAGTTTATGGTGAACATGCGCTAGCTGAGCGAACGTGCTAAAAGTGGTTTGCAAGATTTAAAAGTGGTGATTTTGGCTCGGAAGACCATGAACGTCCTGGGCAGCCAAAAAAATTTGAAGATGAAGAACTGGAAGCATTACTCTATGAAGATTGTTGCCAAACACAAGAAGAGCTCGCAGAATCTTTGGGTGTCACTCAAGCAGCCATTTAAGAACGTTTAAAAGCAGCTGGATATATTCAAAAGCAAGGAAATTGGGTTCCACATGAACTCAAGCCGAGAGACGTCGAAAGGCGGTTTTGCATGTCCGAAATGCTGCTGGAACGCGACAAAAGGAAGTCATTTTTGCATCGGATTGTTACTGGTGATGAAAAATGGATCCATTACGACAACCCCAAGCGCAAAAAATCATATGTGAAACCCGGCCAACCAGCCAAATCAACGGCAAAGCCGAATATCCATGGCGCGAAGGTAATGCTCTGTATTTGGTGGGATCAGATGGGTGTGCTGTATTATGAGCTGCTAAAACCGGGTGAAACCATCAATGGACAACGCTACCGAACCGAACACAATTAATCCGTTTGAAGAGAGCAGTGGCCGAAATACGCCCGGAAATGCGACCAGACACGAGGCAATAATTTTCCATCATGACAACGCTCGGCCCCAGACCTTGCCCCTTCTGACTATCATTTGTTCCGGTCGATGCAGAGCGCCCTCTCTGAAATACGGTTCACATCAGAGCAGAATATCAAAAATTGGCTTGATTCATTCTTGGCTGCCAAGCCGGCGCAGTTCTTTTGATTTGGGATCCACAAATTGCCTTAAAGATGGGAAAAAGTCATAGCTTCAGATGGGCAATACTTTGAATAATACTATTGTACATGTTTTTCTTAAATAAACGTTCAAATTTTGAAAAAAAAAAAAACCGCACGAATTAAGTTATATGCCATTAATATTTTTTTTTTATTTGAAGTTTCCAAATTTTATTCGTTTCAGTCCTTAAATATGATATCGGGCATATGCGTGCCACGGCTAGCTGGAGTGAAACGCAATCGTGAAGTCCAATTTTCGATAACTTTATCGAGCATTTGGGGCCGTATATTAGCAATAACACGGCGAATGTTGATTTCCAAATCGTACTACGTCTCTGACTTACGGCATAGACTAGTGACTTCACCACAAAGAAAGTAATCTAAAGGTGTGAGATCACAGGATCTTGGAGGCCAGTTCACAGGTCTATTACGCGAAATTATGCGCTCAGCAAATGTTTCCCGCAATAAATTAATGGTGTCGAACGCCGTTTGGCATTTTGCGCCATCTTGTTGAAACTAAAGCTCTGTCACGTCAATGCCATTCAACAGAGGGACGAAGAAGTCAGAACTCATGTTTCTATAGCGCTCTCCATTGACGGTAACATTCTGACGGCATCGTCCTTAAAGAAATATGGGTCGATGATTTCACCAGCCCATCAAGCACACCAAAAAGTGAGTTTTAATAGTTGTAAGCGCGTCTCGACAAAGGCTTTTGCGTTTTCTCCATTCCAAATTCGGCAATTTTGCTTGTTCACATATCCATTTAACTAAAAATGGGCCTAATCGGAGAACAAAATTTTACGTTGAAAATGAGGATCAAGCTGAATTAAGTTTTCAGCCTATTCACCGAATCTACGACGCGTATAATGGTCACGCGGTTTCAACTCTTGCACAAGCTGGATCATATAAGCTTTTAAGCCAAGATCTTTCCGTAATGGATGGGCATAGCCCCAATTGCTGTGGCGAATCGACTCATTCGGATTCTCCTCAACGGCAATAACTTTGCGTATTATTCACTAGAGTGTACATAGTGCGAAAACGATTCATCGTGTTCCGAATAACTTGCTCAGATGGACGATTATGTCGACCGTAAAATGGAGGTAGTGCACGATAAGGCGAACCGAACCATGGTTTTCAAAATAAGTTTGGACAATTTGCATGCGTTGTTCTGGCGTTAATCTATTCTTCGTAAAATGGCAAAATGTACAAACCACAAATCAACTTTCAACTGTCAAATTGACAATCTGTGGAAACAGTGTTGCCAGTTTAAAAACCAAGCCTCTAAAAAAACAGGAGTTAAAGCGGGAAATCCTTCAGAACCCACTGTATTCCACAGACCTTGTTCCTTAAAATTTTTATATGTTTCGGTCCCTTCAAGACAGTTTGAATGGAAACAAATTTGGTTCCGCCTTACCTACGCCAACTTACTATCTTACGACGTTTTTTTTTAGGAAAACCATGCAGTTTTTATGAGAACCGAATCCGCAAGGTGATAAAACGTTTGTTGGCTGTTGTAAAAAATAACGGGGACTATGTATATTAATAAAATTGTTTTCTTTAAAGTGTAATCGCTTGTGTTTCATTTTCAAATCGGGCACGAACTCTTGCAATGATCCAATACATATGTACATATAATAAATTTGAAATTATGAGATGTTAGCAGCACCATTATGACAAAATTAAATGAAATGCAAGTTTCTTGATTTTAAATGAGCCCGTCTAGGAGGGGATGTTTTCGTTAATCTAAAACACGCGAAAGAAAAAAAATTCAACTCTGCATGTTGTGAAAGACTAATCGTTCTGTTAGCAAAAAAACCATTGCTTGCCACGAATTTCTTTTTGGTACGACACGATACGAGTATTATTGTTCCGGCGGAATCTAGTTTCAAAGATCTTTGTTAAAAGCTACGTGCAAAGACAAATAACATATTCTTGGTGAATTCTAAGTCTATGATATACTAGCAAATTAAAAATTATAGTGTGTAAGTGATTACAATTTAGATACGAATGCTAACTTACTTAACAGACTCCCGACAGTCTCTTCGATTCAGCGCAAACTGTTTCCAGTTGTCCGGACTAAGCACTCTTTCATCTGCGACGGCTTGACCGTACCTGTAATCCGTAGATCCCCTTTGCAAGAGAATTATTGTCCGTTCGCTGGATGTGGCTTAGCCAGTCGGGTTGACGTGTTTTGACTTTCAGGACAACATCCACATCTGGATACAGCTAATAGAGTTCGCGATTGTATCGTATCGTCCTTTCATCCCCCACGCATGCGGGACCAAATATTCGACGAAGAATTTTTCTCTCGAAAGTGTTCGAAATCTCTGCTTTCCTACTTATCTTTCAGCACATATAGCAGAACTGGCAGTATAAATGATTTTTAGAGTAAGCATTTCATCTTCTGAGTTAGGGGGTTTCGCAAAATAATGCTCGGCGATGAACAGATGTTTCTTTGTTTGTTGGCAACATGTAACTGGTTTTGCCCTCATTTATTTCAAGGATAAATCGTTTCGACTGTTTTTCAGTTGCCATAAAAGCCTCTATGACGGCGCGCTGGGAGCAACCGACAGATTTGTTGAAGACAGTATATTTCGCGTTAACACCTGCGCTGTAGGCTACCTGTTCCAGCACTAGGTTGAAGAAAACACATGACACTGCATCTCCTTTTCGAAATCCGGTACATGTTTAATATACTCGTAGTTGGAAGAAACTGTTTACAAATTGCAAATTGCACTGCGTGTCTCCTACCGTCACGCGGCTCAGTTGAATCAGATTTGTTGGGACATATGCTACCATCTGAATTCGATGAAGAGGTCGCGAAGTGAAATTCCTTGGTCTTTACCAGGATTTACATTAGTGGGAAAATTTGGTGAATGATCGGAAGCACTATGATACGTGCCGGTTTTTGTGGTACAGAAGGGTCTGAGACACAACATTTGTATCGTTGGATGGGATATTATGTGCGTCACTAAACAGGGATACCCCTCGTTAACTCTTACAAGACATAGGTCATGCACACTACCAGAGTCGGCGGCCTTATTGTTTTTCAGTTTTTTGATAGCTGAAACAAACCTCCTGATACTGGGAGTGGGGAACGCTTGTTCATTGACTGGAAGCAGGTTTCCTTCTTGCCCTATAGCTGCTTAAACACATCTACTTTTTACTGCGCTTTGGTGCCTAGATTTCATGCACTGTTTCGAAGAGTATGTGTTCCGTGTTTGAAGCTGTCAGTTGCTTAATTTTCCTGAAAAACATCCGCGGTCCTCTTCAATTATCGTAAATTATATATTTTAAGAGGGGATATTCAATTAATGAACTACTTCGTAACTATGTTGGCTCCATATTATGAAAAGCGTAATTAGAGAACGAATTGCCAATCGGGAAAAAAATGTAAGGCCTCTTCTCTAAGGCCTTTTCTCTAAATAAATTACCAACAATTTTATATATCGGTGTTCGGGTGAATAACTCGAGGATGGTTACGAGTTTCCTTAGATGAACAATTTGGCATTTATATTAGCAGTATAATCGAAATGTCTTATGTCGACCTCATTCGTATTCATTTACTTAGTAGTATGTATAATGGAATACTTATGTGTCATGAGCTGATTGAGATTAATACGATTTGAATCAATGAATGTAAATATATATCATTATTTCGTCTTTATGATAATCTCAAGTCATGAATATTATTATCGAAAGCAAATGCTAACAAGACCCGACAGTAAGATTTTCTTTCAACAACGCTTTATGCCGGGTTTGAAGAAGGTTTTCAAAATGTATGTGGTCATAGTTCTTGACTCAATGTGTTATACATATGTGAAGGCTCTACTGAAGCCTGACCCTTAAAAATAGTAAGTGTGTTTGATATATTTTTTTTAGTCTGTAGGGTTAAAGACTAATGATGGGGTATGCAGAGGCTAAATCTAAGCCAGTCCTTCCGCCTTTCTAATCATTATAGCGTGTTTCAAAAATTGATTGCGTTGAAACTCATCTTATCTTCGTTAAATGGAAACATGATCTTAAGTAAAGATATCCGCATATTCCCGTATAACAATAGACGGTCAAATATTTTTTAGAGAGATGGCGGAATAGCTCAGCATTCATCTTTGTTGACTGCTGGGGATACGAACATTGCAGCGAATTGTGTAGCTGATGAGCTCGTCAACATTAAGCTACGCTAATTGTTCTATTAAATATTATCGAAACAGTAAACCTTATGTGGTTGTTCCAATATGTCTTGCGATAAAACTGATTTGGCCAAAGCTGTATCTGTAACGCTCTAATAGTTTTATTTCTCTCTCAATAGACGGCATAATAGCGCTACAATATGAGTCATCCATGAGGACTGTTTCATAGGTAAGCATACCACAGGGCTTGCAACTGAAGCTGTTGAGATTGCATAGACGAGAAGGAGTGTAACACTAGCGTCAACCTTATCTACTCGTATACATGCCCTGGACTCTCGCAAAAAAAAAAAAAAAACCTATGCTTCATCAGAAGTTCCAATAGGTTGACCCCGTAGAGCGGACATTTCTCCCAGATTCACGTTATATCCCAAGGTTATAAATGTAGTCTTCTTATGTCAACACCCATATCAACCCATTCCAACCTAACCCATTGTGTATTGTCTCTGATATTTGAGTTATTTCGCAATAATGTCTGTCCAACAGCTTAGTCTTGGCTTAACTGTGGGCCTATCAGACAGTATTTCATTTCGCTAAGATTGATTCCTTTGATAGTGGGTCATATAATGTTTCTGGATAATAATTAAGTATTGCAACTAATATTTGCTCAGGCCCAATTTATTTATTTCCTTTTTTTGCTATTAACATTTTCAAGTAGGCGTTATACTGCCCGAGCTTTAACTTTGACACCAGATCACTAAGTGTACTTCTGCACTTTACAATAAAAGCCCATAAGAATACTACAGAAGTTTTGCCTCGTTTCCCCTAGGCTGCGCCCATGCAGTGAGCGACGGGTGGCCATTTACTGAGCGTCATCGCTGAGCGAATTAGCTGCGAAAATGCCATTGTTTAGTCATAATCATTTACTTGAAAGTTGCGTTCATATTTATAGAGCAATTATTAGATCGAGAAAAAGAAGATTTGGCGTACACCCCATAAATCGAGAAAGGGCAAATTATGGTGAATTTCATCACTTGTATCAAAATCTTCGCAGATATCCAGACCGATATTGGCAAAGAGATTGCATGGCCACTCCCATACGATTTCATGTGTTTTAATTTTTTTGCGTCGCTCACTGCGTGGCCGCAGCCTTAGTATTGCTGCCAATACTCAAGTCTATTAGCATCAGCCATAATTTGGTCTTTAACATGGAAGTCCAGTCTTTCTGATCATATGGAACTTGAAAATTCGAAGACTATAGCTTACCGTGTTTTGGTTACTCATATAAATCTTTGTACCACTCATAGAATTGCAACTGTATCTGCCCCTCCATTCATCGTCTTCATAAATAAAACCGACCAAATATCTGACAAAGTATTCAGTATCTATTGGTTATCGTTCAGCGCTTGGTTTCATGTTACGGAACTGATTAGATCAACATTCTATAAAGCAAAACTTCTGATCTGTTCCAAACTGTTTTCCTTTCAAAAGCACGTATTAACCAACCAATTGTCAAGGTGACTGTTGGTCTCATCTCTGTTTGTGAACAAACAATTCCAAGTTTGCCAACAGCATGTGTATGTACCTTTTTTTTGACCTCATTAACTTGAAGACTAACATACTTGACTTTTCTTTGTTACCGTGTTTACTTCGACAATAAATCACTGAGAACGAACGATAATATCTAGGTACATGATCTGATAAACACTGCTGCTTGATAGAGTGTTGAATTTTTTTTATAAATAGCGCGCGCTCAAAGGGTTATTAGTACCCTTAAACTGTTTGCGCACAGCGCGGGCGAAGGAAACTTATGAGTACTTACTTACATTGTCTTAATGTTTGCAAGTAACAATGACTAGGAAATAGAGCGCTCAGCGGGGCATTGCATAAGCGAGTTGTGTGGCTTAAGAAAGAGTCACGATGTTTTAGAGTACGTCCGAAAATAGAGTTGAGAGTAAACTGATGAGCATTCATAGTAAGACGGGTGGTGGTTAAAAGTTTGAAGGGACGGAATGCTACTGGCAATTTCGGTGGAGCACTGATGGTGAAAATATTGATAGAACAAGGTGAGGCAAGGGGCGTTACGTTGATGTTCAAGCGTGGGAATTGACTGTGCAATATTATCGTCATAGTGTTTGAAGCTTATCTAGCAAGTGCAAAGAAGCCTTGGCGGCACCAATTTTGGACGCATAAATACCTTATAAATTGAGGCCAGATTAGAGGGGAACGGTATTTTCTACATCCTTTGAGGGAACCTAGATTTTCCGCAGCATTTTTGATGACATCGAATACATATAGTATGTGGTAATTCCAACGTAGGTTGTCATTGACACACATCGAGAATGGAAAGTTTTTCGGTTTCGATGATGTAAGTCCCATCCATGTATGATGGCTGGGTGTTTAAATTTCGCTTTAACGACAGTAGACAGCATTGTGTTTTGGAAAATTAAATTCCACTCTGCTGATAGTTCTTCAATTGGTCATGCTGTTAATATCGGAATTTAATGAATACTCTGCCGTTCCCATTCTACAGCCAAAGAGCAGGAACGTGAGTCCGGGAATATTGGATTAGAAGTAGCAGACAAGAAATCATTGATGAAAATTAAAAAGAATGTCGAGACCAAACGGAGCCCTGCGACACACCAGTATATTTTTTTGTGAATATCAGACTTGAAACCGTGAAAGACAACTTGAATTGAACGCTACGAAAGGTAATTTCTAATCCATTGAAGAAGAAAGTCATCGATCCCAAATGCACGCATTTTCGACAAAAGTGCCTAATGCCAAACTCTGGCAAATGCCTTAGATACATTAAGTGCAACTGGGTATCTTGCTTTCGCCAGATAGATATACGCTTTTAGATATGCCATCAAATCATCAATGGACCTGTTGCTACGAAAACCATACTGTCGGTCATTGAGAAGTTTTCGTGCTTCGAGATATTTCACGAGCTGACGGTTTATTAGCGGTTCCATGACCTTTGAAAGAAGTGACGTAAACGCATTGAGTCGGTAGGAGGAGAGAGAAGAAAATTCTCCTTTTTTAGAGACGGATTGGAGAAATGCTGTTTTCCAGCTGCTCGGAAAGAGTCCTAAAGAGTAGGATTGATGAAAAAGCTTACGCAGTGGTTTTGCCAGTGTGGAAGAACACCTCTTCAGAAGAAGGGGAGATATACCATGTGGACCAGCGGATTTATGAGTGTTAAGATCTTGAAGTACGTGCGAAGGTCGATTCGGCCCTCAAGTCTAGGCGGGGACAAAATACAATCTGGAATTGTTGAGCTACACGCAAAGTGTGCAGCAAGCAGATCGGTTTTATCCAAACAGCTGACAGCTGGAATGTCGTTATAAATGAGCTTTGGGATGGAGGATGAAGTAGAATTTCTTTGGGATATTGTAGTATTTTTGGCCTCAGTTTTTGGTCGTTTTGAAATTTCACACGTTTAAGAAAGACGCTGTACTTATTCCTGACTCGTTTGAGCTCGTTTTTTTCAGTTTTCCTCTGTCGGGTTGTTTAGAGAAAAACATTTCTCTAACCCTGACAGGCTCTTTACAGCTGGAGTCGTACCAGGTATATTCTTTTGGTTTGATACTCTTTATCCGATGAGGGATAAAGGGTCTCATTCCAAAGAGAATAGTGTCTGTGATCATATCAGCAGCAGAATTTTAACATAACGACCTGTTAAAATTCCTAAAGAAGGTGTTGGGTCTCTCGTATTGCCATACGGTTCTTTTAGGAATATTTTCTCTAACTGCGTGGTTAGTATACGAGAAATTAGCTGATATGACACAGTTGTTCGACGAGCCTAAAGAAAATAGCACATCGATCCTATACTTATCAGGGTGAAAAATTAAAAACTAGTCCAGATTCTTGCATTCGCATAAGCTCATTTACAAGATGGGTCTGGTTGTTTACCGCGGCGAAGGTCTGAATACACCGCCCTTCGGGTCTTGGCTGCCCAGTATGTCGAAGTCACCCAGAATTGTGTATATTAGAATCGCCCGTAATAACGATTTCAGTATGAAGATACAGGGCTACAATTCTTTGACTGGAGTCAGACAGCGTGTCAAACTCCCTAAAGTTCGAGTTGCTGTCCGGGTTGGGGCTTCTGCAAATAAAGTAATAGTGGATAATTTGCTTACCGGTAATGAATGAAATCGAACAGGGATTACATTGTGGTGGAGTTTGGCAAGGTACGTCACTACCCACGTAAATACAACTAGTTCGTAGCTAGGTGTCTTCAGATCAGAGTGATCTAAGAGGTGTGGGCGAAGATCTATCTGTCAGATCACTAAGTGCCAAAACAGCTTGCCTTTATTTACAGACGTGGACGCACGCGGAAAAGTGATTACTTTTTAGCCTACGAATATTTGCTGTAAATTTCCGAGTCATTACAAAAGACATAACTATTGTCATTGGTTAAATGAGAAACATAGAACTCTATTTCTGTAAGAATTATATTCGTTACTATTTTTGTAGTTGCACTGAGGATTAGTGTATGCAGAGAAAATAGTGCTAAACAAGATTGTCGCCTCATCTGGTCAAGGTTTTGAATTTGAAAAGTAGAAATCCGAATCGAACTTGACGGTTTTGATTCGAAATTATTTGTTTCATTATTGCTTGTTGTCCATTGTTCATTCATAGTTCTATATAGACGGTGCCGTGTACTCTGGATGGAATTTTTGACCATATGCCATGAACTTCTCTAAAGTCACTGCGAAGTTTCAATTGAAGTGCAGAGATAATAAGATTTGTTGTCATTTAACTAAGGTTTATAAAATATTTGGTATGATGAAAGAGGCATGGACCAGTGTCGTTCGAAAAGAAATAGTTTTACTCTACGTTACCCCTCTTTTCGACGTAGTCAATGTCCATAAAACAAATGTTTAAGATGCAATGTATTGAGGAACGATGTACCACTAATAATTCTTCAAAAATTTCATATTTGTCTATTGTAAAGATTAAATATATTTCCTTATAACAACGTTAAAACATTTCCTTATATAGCATTGTGATTCAAATAATCTCATTGCCATCCTACATCACCCTATTAACCCGAGTAATTATCATTATTACTTTGCACACCATTTAGTCACATTAACTCAGCATAATGTGAATAAAATTGTAACAATCATAATTTGTTACACGAAATATAATTCAGTCGTAAATTGCTTTCATACTTCTCTATAAAAAAAAAAAAGAAAAGCTGTATTATACCCCTTTATGAGTCGCGTTTTCATGCTTTAAAATCTGCGCTCTATTCGCATTTGATAGCTTTTCCATTTGGGAAGTGGTATAATCAAAATAATTGTGCTAACTGAATGAACTCACAGACGACAAACTCCAGACTCACAGTTGTGTTCCGCATCTCACGACAAATTCCCCATTTGAACTGAGCGGCAGGCAACGTTCTCAGTTTAAAGCGGCGATTTAAACTCGCCTGACCAGTATTACCTAGATCCGTTCTCGTTTGCCATTCCGCCATTCTTTTTTGCTCATTTGTTTTATTTTTATTTTTTATCTTCAACTGGGGGAACGTACTTAGTGTTAGCTCAAACGCATGATACCAGTAGTCTGCGCCGCCCTACGTTTATTATCACATTTATCTGCGTCGATACAGAAAGAAATTAAATCGAGCCGCTTTCGATACAAAATATCAAAAAATTCTGATAAATAGTATCGTACATAAACGTCACTAATCAATGGACAATCGAACGTTATAAGGCGTCAGTTTGTGTTTGCCAACTGATAAAGGGTATCATTAACATTCCAATTTCGAACGATTTGTCACCTGCTCTACAACTCAACCAAACTGTAAGCGCAAGTGGGCGATAAAACAATTTTTTTGTTGTTGAGTATTAGTCTCTGCGTTGGGTTTCGGTTGGAAGAAGCCCCCAAACGCAATATCTCTCTCTCTCGAAATGAACTTTGAAAAGGTCTCTTCGTATATTTGTTGGTAAAGTATCTTGCAGTGGCGATGCGGGAATTAAATTTGTGACACGTCTAATGATTGCTGTTTTTTTTTTTTTCTTACAGTAACTCAACGAATAAGAAGAATGTGACTGCACCGTCGGAAGCTGATAGCTTAACCGATAAAGAGAATCAAAAGCAGCAGGTAGGAGATACAGACAAGAAGATCAGCAATAGCAACAGCAACCACAGTGGCAACATTAATGCAAAAGTCACCAACAGCGGGAGCAGTAATGATCAGAATAAATCTAGTCAGGTGAGTAAGTATGCACATATACGAGAACAATCAGATAACCAGTCTTTCTCTCTCTCTCTCTTGGCTCTTTAATCGAAAGAAAATTAAAGAAATTGTGCTTTGCGATCAACCGGGGGAGAGGTGTGTGTAATTATTTTAGTTTATGTTTCTTCTTTATTTAGCTAATTTACATTTTCAGATTTAGATAATTTTTTACTCAAAGTGTGTCAGAATGATTTAGTGACGATTTAAATGTGTATCGGTATAAAGTTCGCTATGTCACGGTCCGTGATCTATGGATTTGAATCAAAAAGAATTTGAAAATAATAGACAACATAAAGTTGCTAAAAAAAGACAAACATAAACAGGCTTTATGCATAATGCACAGTCTGTCTGGAAAGTGTACGTGGAGTAGAACGAATAATAATTTAATCGATCGTAAAGATCGTGAAAAATTTATAAATTCATTGCAAAATATGCGTATAACGGACTTAAAGTGTAATCGCATTTGTTTTGTTTGTTTGTTTGTTTTTTTGTAAACGTATGCATATAATCAGGCTTTATTGGATATTATTCATGACTTACTTTATCACCCACCTTATGACTAGAAGCTAAAAATAAAAATTATTTGCTCAGGCACTGATAGCAGACCTACATAAAAAATTGCAAAAATGTTGACTCGTGGAGAGTTCTTAAGAAAATTTAATTGCTCAAGAAAATGATACTTTTGACTTGAAACCTTATCACTGTTTATTCGCCGGCTTACCATTATTACTTATTTTTCTATTAATAACTATAACCTGTATAATTACATCTGAAACTACATATTCCTCTTATGTATCTGCATTGGTACTGCGCCTCTTGTTGGGTTGACTAAATTTTTGTGCCATTCTACAGAACGCCCTATTTTGGATCACTTTGATAGTGAGGCCAAGAATTAACTGATGTTTTTGAATTTGAATGATTCCGACGACCTTCGCTAAATATTACAAAACCAACTGATTCTCTCGGCCTGAAATGTGTCTAATAACGGTTTCTTAATGAGAGGGATACTTCTTGTAATAACTGCTAGCGTTCGTAGAATTTTCGTTTCCTTAATACTCCTCGCCCAAGCTTGCGATGTGTACTCGTATGTTAAAACTGAATGAACGACTGTTTTGTATTAAAAATCTTTAAGTGTAAGCGGCATTTTTCTGCCACAAAATACTATTGCGGAGTTTTTGCGCAATTGAAGCCAACCCACGCTAACTCTATCTGTAACATCTTCAGCGTAATATGTCTGGTGGTTGACCACATAGGCTAAGTATTTCGGTACGATTGCTGCTTCCAAATAGATGTCAGGAGTTGTGTTTTCGAGTTAGAAAAAAAAGGCAATGCAGTCATTGTCTTACTTCAATTATTAATAGTTACCTGAAATTCTAACACATCATTACTTATCATAGCGCTATCGTAAATAAAAACCAGAGAAGTCCTTTGGGACGCGTTAATCTTCAACTTTAATTCGAATTACCCGATTATTTCCGCTGTGCATCTTACTTTCGTGTTAGTGGTACATTTTGTGTACCATTTTTTACGTGCATCTCGTATGTAAGATTTCTGGGAACTCAATCCAACGCCTTTTCCAAATCGATGAAGACTACTCGTATATTTAGAATTTTCTAAGAGTCGCTATATTTGTCAATCATTATTCGTAACTTTTAAATCGCATTATATGGTATGTCAGCCTGCTTACCACAAAGCCGCGTGATTAATAATGTTGCTTCTATCGAATATAAATATAATTACATCGACATGTAATTTTGCGCGTCGCCTTTGCCATTTTACAACGGAACAAGTTGCTCTCCTTTTGCCTCTCATCATTTTATTGAACAAAATCACGATCCATTTAAAACCAAGATTTTTGATTGTCGCCCACACTTCGGAAGGTATTTGATCAAGCCCGACTGCACAACCTCGGTTCGTTCTTTTTACTGCTTCGTTAACTTCGGCTTCCGTAAAATCTGTCAATTGCTCTTCGAACCCAATGACCGAGGGGATGGTACTGCGTGGGAAGCTTTCGAAAACGCATTAAAATACTCTTTCCTATGTCTTCGATGTATTTCGGCGATTGAATCTTTTCTGAATTTTTTCTTCGATGTGCAACAATCTTAAAAATGTTAGCTTGTGCTTCAACATTGCATTTCTTATTGCATGTCGCCTGCTCATAGGTTGGGAGGTTTACTGATACAATGCAACTAGATATGCTTTAGCTACTATTTCCTTGTCCTCTTTTTCACTACGTGCGTGGTCTAACTCTATCAGTTTCGGTATTTCCGCTGTACTTTGTCCAAACGCCTTGCCTTTTGTTCCTTACCGCCATTTGCGTCTCATCATTCCACGACTATATGTAAGTATGTTTGTCTATGAATAGCCGACATTTTAAAACACCGAGCAGGGTTTTTTTCATTTTTCTTAGAACTTGTATATGATACCTTCCACATATGCATGGCACGTACTTCTGGCACATATGACTCGACAAATGCTAGCTTTAAAGTGCTCCAACATCTAAGGATTATCGATAAATTAAATACAAATCTTTACGTAACAGATAAAACAAAAAACGCAATGTTAGGCGACTGCTTTATGTCTCCGGGTTATAAGTGATTTAGGTAGGAGCGTTTACTCGTATGTCAATTTTTTGAGCAAATCTCTTGCTTTCAGCTGCTCATTTCCTAGATATATGAGACGGCTGATACGCACGTTCCTGTACAGCTCCCCAAACTCGTCAAAGCAGATGGGACCGATTATTACTTCTTTATAGATCAAGGCGTGAATGGATGTAATTTTATAAAGCTATAGGCTCTTCTTTGGGTTTCTTAATATGGTCTTATTACTAATTTGCTTCTGAGGCTTTCTTTGGCCGATACGGAAATTATGATTCCGCACTGATAAAGGCCAATCAGACTTTGGTCAAATCAATGCGGACGTTGACAGAACACGATATTCCATAGTCTCTTTAAACTTTTGTTCATTAGTTCGTAAAGTTTCTTGCGGATCAAGTAAACGATGCTGAAATTTCATTCATCAAGAAGCTCTCTCCCTTAATCTTGAGAATTTTTTGATGTGTGCTTAATAGTGAGATTCTTACTTTGTGCTAAAGATCACTGAATTCTGATATCAATTTTCGTTTTATTTTTTTTTTGACGACCTACCTGTCGCTTATAAATTGGCAGAATTAAAATCATTGAATCGTTCGTTGAAGAATGCTGAATTAGCTGCTACCCAGTTATATAGTTGATTAATACGCCTTATTTAATTTTTGTTTGTGTTCTTTAAAGTGTTGTTTTTTCTCAGATGTTTTAAAGCTAAAGATAGATCTAGGGACATTCATCTCAAACAAGGCGCAACCAGCTGAAGAAATAAATCAAAATATCAACTGAATCAACATCTCAATATTTCAATTCGTTTGTACAGAATGTGTATATATATGTATGTATTTTCTTAAAACATTTTTCCGCAAGCTAATTGTCTACAAGAGAGCACATTTGTCATAATGAAACCATAAAACCACTTAATGGATGCTTTCCAGTTCAAAAATGTCAACAGCATTTACGTCTTTGAATATGTATCTAAATGATTTGCCTCTTTGGCAAAGGAATTTGCTTTGGATTCCATCCAAATCACGTAGATTCCCACGGTTAATCGTTGAATTGTCCTTGAATCACAATATTATATCTCGTGTGAATGTGAATATGTTTTTAAGTTTCTTGCATTAGTTTTTTTAAAAGTCAGAAGAAAAAAATGTTATAGATTAATGTGAACCAAATGTATGCAGCGCATGATAATCATTTAAATAGTAACTTGCCAACCTCAAAGAATTGGCGTAGGTGACTTCAGTGTTTAAGATAAAAAGCCGAGCAGTCTCGAAACGATATAGGGAAATCAGGCCAAATCCAAAGTGGTATATGGTATGTCTATCAGGGGTTATTCATCGTGTTGTCGTAATTTTTAAAATAAACTCTATATTAATTTGAAAAAAAAAAATAAAAGAATCAGCGTAAATGTATCCAAAAATACAACAACAAAATACACTGACTGTCATTTTGCTGCACCCTTACACTTTAGCAATGCTGTGTAAAAGTGTAGCATTGAATTGAAAACATATTTTTGACAGATGGTTGTTGTTTGGTTTTCCCAATTCATAAAATCTCTTTAAATTAAAAGAATTGGCAGAAATATGGACAAGGAAAATGTGTTTGTAAATAAAAAGCATTTGATTTTTTTTTTATAACGTCACAATTATTTTATATGTGAACAAAAATCAGATAATTTTGACTTAAGACTCAATGTTGCTATAAATACGGCAGAGTGCGTCCACGCTTTGGTGTAAAAAAATACATTTTTACAAGGCCAGCTACAACGAAGCGTGAATACCCGTTACGAGGTGTGTTCAGAAAATAGCGGGAATTTTAGTTTTTGTGGAAAAAATATTTATTTATTCGTCTACATTAATGTTGTCGCCTTCAAAATAGTCCCCATTAGATATTATGCACTTGTGCCAGCGCTTCTTCCAATCCTCGAAACAATTCTCAAACTCGATCTTGGGATAGCCTTTAGCTTTTTCAGCGATGCGCTTTTAATGTCATCTGTGCTGGTAAAACGACGACCCTTTAAGGTTCTCTTTATTTTTGGAAATAGGATAAAGTCACACGAAGCCATGTCTGGCGAATATGGAGGCTGGAGCATCGTTACAGTATTGTTTTTGGCCAAAAATTCAACAATTTTGGAACAAATTTTGCTGCCACACGTTTCATACACAAAATATTCGAAAAAATTTCATGGCATGAGCCAATCGATATGCCAACATCATCAACGACTTCTCTGATTGTGATTCGGCGATCGTTCATAACCATTACCTTCACTTTTTCCACGTTTTCATCGGTTTTTGATGTTCCGTGGCGTCCGGGGCGTTCGTCATCTTCAACGTCTTCACGGCCATCTTGGAAACACTTATACTACTCTTGTTATACTCATAGCAGACTCACCATAGGCCTTTGTTAACATTTCACACACTTTGTTACACTTTATTTCATTTTTTTACACATAATTTGATACAAATTCTTTGATCGATTTCTTTTAACAAACGAAAATCATCGAGCTCATAAAAACACGTCTAACCTTAGCGGCTGCCACAGGCAAAGTAAACAATGAACACAGCTGAAATTGTTATCATATTTCAGGGCTATGTATACCAACATAATAAAAAAAAAATTTGACAATCGGGCTCTCCAAACCCGTGAAATTTAAAAATGCACTCCTCGTATGTGATGACGTGTCCTGCACATAGGCTGTTTCTACGAGTAGGAAAGCTGTGTTAACTATTACAAGTTGTTTCTTCCACTTGGTGACTTAAAGAAAGTGAAAGATATACATACATATCGGATGTTCCATAAAGACCATTAAGACACAATATCCGATAATTAGCCGCCTCGTGACTGATGGCACACATTGGTCCTTTTGGCGAAATTTTCAATGGCATTTTGGCATAGTGTCGGCTGAATTTCATTATTGTGGATTTGCACAATTTTTATATGTTGTACGTCCGTGTCCTTCTCCATGACTAAACCTAGTTCACATATGACAGCTGTCAAACAACAACCCGTGCAGGCTGACACAAAAAAATAACGCAAAATATGTATGAAGGTAGCCTTTTCTGCAGGGCTCCGAAACTGTTTTAGCAATGGATGTTTTAGAAAATACCCAGTAAAGCAGATTGTGTAACGGCTCTGTACTGTTCCACTAAGTCCAATAACGTCTCGATTAGATATTGTCTATGCTGTATAAGTATCATATTTCTTTCGAAAAAAAACAATCTTTTTCACATCGTGTATATTGTGTGAACGAAATAACCATTTGCCAGCGGTTATATTGGCCCTATTAGTGCGCTTTTAGGCCGTGTAACTCCACAACTGACCAAACATTTACTCCGCAGATCCTAAAAAACCAAGAAGTCATGATCGACACACATCACCTCTTTATCTCAAACTCGTGGGAATATGCAGAATGACGATGACGAATGTTTGCTGCTAAACAAAGCTACGAAACAATCTCATTGTGTATACGCTGTCATATAACTACTTTAACACCATACATACAAGACCAGAGCAAAATTTTCTAAAAGTCTCTTAACCATTTGCATAGGCTGATTACATATCATTGAAAGAACAACGCGAGCTGTCAGTTGTCCGTTTGCAAGTGTTAAATCAGAAGCGGCTGAAATGGATTTAGTTGTGAATGAGGGCAAAATCTAGTATATAAAGTTAACATGGAAGAATGCACCTCACCAACGAATCGAACAGGTCGTCTCAAAAGACAGTTGTAAATTTGAAGTATGTTAGTTATGGATTTTGTCTACTTCGGTTCCGTTATTAACTCTAATACCAGCACCTTATCAGAAATCAAACAAAGCTTGTCAATCGCTTTTTTTTACCTACAAAACCATAAGTCCTTGTCTAAGGAGGCTGTTTATAAAAATCTAATCATCCCACTCCAGTGGTAAGGTGCAGAAGAGCAGACGTTAGCGGAGGCGGATGATGATATCCTTGGGCATTTTGAACCCAAGATTCATATATTAATTTTGGATCTTGTTTGCGTTGCAAATTCTACGAGCTGTACAGCGTAATCTATCTGGTTAGAAAAGAAGCGTCAATCGCTTAAAATGGTTAGCGCAAGTAGAGCAAATGGAGATAAAAGTACCCAAAGTGCCTGCAATTTCTAACCGGAGGATAGGCATTTAAAGAAGAAGGCGAGGACATGTAGACAGAGACTCAACCAGCCTGGAGCACTGGAGGCAATTGCAAAAAAAAAAAACGGAATAATCAGAGATGTTTATTGATTAAAGCCTGAGCTCATCCTGGACTATACCTACATAAAATACATTGCGTCACCGAACAATAAATGAATTCTATTTACATACTTTTAGTGAAAATCTCATCACTCGTTGAAAGTGATTCTTTTTGTTACGAGTAGCTTAACGAAATTACAATACATCCAATTTGTTTTCTGCTGTTCAAGTTTAACAAAGTGCAGATTTGGTTACAACAATAAATTAAATTTGTTTATTTTTTTTATTTTACTATTTTAGATATTAATACCATAATCATCCCATGCCTTTGGGGTCATTTGGACAACTGTGCGTCGTCTGCCTTCACCATACTTTAAGGCAGAAAGTCGCGGAAAGCTTATTTTATTAAAGACGAATTAGGTGTAATTTGAAGTTAAAGTTTAAGGCAGTAGGTCGATATTGCGACTGTTGGGCTTTTCTGACCCATTTCCACATTATTTTAATCTTTCCGTACAGCAAGAGTACCGTGAATGCTTCAGTTTAAAGTGCGCATTCATAAGAATGTATGATATGTGTAAGACATATCGAGGCTCTTTCTGGTTATGTGATGTTATATGGTTTATTGGAGTGACCCATAATTAAGGCTAAAACTGCGGCAAAGTTTATAAAACCATACTTGGTTACAATTTCCACCTTTTTCCAAAAGTTCACCTGCAGGCGTAGTAGAAAGCTTTACATGCATTCTGTGTCCGCTGTTCAATACAAAGTTGCACACTTCTGATTTTTACCAAAAATCGGGAACTGTCGACCACTTCCCGTGGCACCGTGTGACTTTTACCTTTTCGGAAAAATTCATTTGCCGATTAAAGGAAGACGGTTTATGGACGTAGAAGCTACCCAAAAGGTTTGTACCGACATCCTGAAGGACATCCCGGCCGACGATCTAAAACATTCATTCGACATGCTTTTAGAGCGTGCAAATCGCTATATTGAGTCGGAAGGGACTATTTTGAATAAAATGAATTGGTTTTGCCAAAAAGAAGTTGAAGCCAATTTGCCCCTGGAGGATAGTGATATTTGTTGCCCGTTGACCTGTGTGAGGTTTAAAATCGGCCTTTTAGTTCTAGTGATTATTAGTTCAGGCTTACTTCCATTAACAAAGGTAATTTGTATGACTTCACCTATCGCTGACAGAAACAGATACTACAATAGAAAATATAATGACCTTTGTCGATTCGTCATGTTTAACAAATTGCATACATTAATAAAGTAGGAATGCTTATTTTGTATGCAAAAACAAACGACAGGAAAGGATGGGCGGCAGAGGTGTAAACATCATAAAACCAATCTTTAGATAAACGATTGAGTTCCATGGAATTTATTAAGTGATTCATATGCATCACATGGTACTTATTCTCTCAAGAAACAAAGAATTTGTTATTATTTTCGTTTTAGCAAAAAAAAAGTAACCTATGACGTGCAATGTTCTCTGAAAGTACCAACTTAATTCAGAATCATTGGTGATTGCTTAGAAAAACTCTTTGCCCACATGTTGTCTTGTCTTTTGCCAAAATCAGTTGTCCTATGTATGTTTCTTTGAAACCGATTAGCATGATCACATTTAAATTCTTTTACTTCTTGTTAACGGCCTTTTAAAAATAATCAGCATTGATACCGCGAAGCAACGCATAGACCCGTCGTTAAAAGAGTCTGTGGTCGTTTATCACGTCCGCTCGGTTCAACACTGAAAGTAAACGTTTGTGTGTGGAATGTGATATTTTCAATAGAAAACAATTCATAAGAAATTTGCCCAACTTAACTTGAATCAGTAAAAGAAAAAAAAAAATCACTATAGTGGGGGATTCTGATTCCCATGACGTCTGAGATTTCCTTAGATTTCCCACCGTTAAGGGGTATCGCTAATTTGTTATTCTATTAAGCTACGTAGCACTCACTCATACGTTTGCGTATTGTTTCCTTTATATATTTTATTTCTATTCTCCTGTCTATGCTTACGCGCTGTGCTTTAGAATATCACACAGAAAATATAGAAAAAATGCTTTTATAAGTTTCTATAGAAAACATAATGTGTCTTATAGTTAGTCACGAGGTGGCTCCTTAGCTGGATAAGCCTCCCGCGCGCACATTACTTCTTTTAATGCGTTCAATAAGAATTTTTATCGAAATAGAAATTGTGGGATTTTTTTTTGTATTCTTATTTTTTTCCTAAAATTGTTTTTACTTTTTTTTTATTAATACAAACGTTAATAAATTCCACTGGTGGTTGATAAATTTGACTGTGTCTCAGGCTGACATTCGCCCGATCGTGCTTGCGATTGAGTTGCATTTTTAAAAATATTTTCTTACATTTATTTTCGCTTCGAAAGTGTGGTGAATTTTAACGTAATTTTATTTTCTATCCGGACTAATCTATTCTCGTTATAATCGTGCATTTTTATTTCTAAAATTAATATTGACATATAAAAATATCGTCGGTCGGTGTGTTATTTTGTTGGGAAAAAATTAGATAGATTTTTCTTAGCCGAAAAGATGTCAGTTTGGATGACTTACGTGAAACGGCGACAACCTTCGCAGTCGCGAGTGAAAGTCGAATACTCGTATTATTTAGTGAGTTGCATCTAAATGTATTCCCTTAATCTAAAAAAAAAAATATAATCTACTTTGTGTGAGAACATTCCTTAACGTTAGCCGATGTTAACTTACACTGGTGTTATTTTATATGAGATGACGTAAGGTCAGGCATTGCTAAATCTTTGTGTCATCTGTTGAGATCATGATATTCCCATTTGCAGCAGGTTACAATGTTGTTTAGTTATATCTCTAGTTTATGTTTTGTTTAAAATATACGAGTGATCTATTGGTACATAACCGCCACTCTTCTTTTTACCATTGAGGACGGGTTGCTTATCGTGATTAGAGTACAATTTCAGTTTCTGTGATCAAATGCTAGATTTGTTTCAAATCCGACGCGCGATCGTTGCAAATAACTTTTCTTCTGAAAAGATCAGATGAGATTTGTGTAGAGTTGAATGCTTACAAGGAATAATTTAAACTCATAGCCTGTGCTTAATTTATAGGACTACTCTGTGTCCATCAGGTTTTAATATTAAAATTGAAAAGTCTCTTTCATTTAGATTCTTTTAGTCTCGACACTGATACAACAATATAAATTACATACGAGTACAATTTGCAACGTACGCATCATATCTCAAAAGTATACTTAATAATAAAAATCGATTATGGAACAACGATCAAATCAAGTATTGTCTTAAAGTCGAACAAAATATATCTTCCTCGCTGCATCTATTTCTTTTAATAATACTATAGCAATATTCACTCGGTGCATAATATCCATATATAATGACGATTCAACAATTTCAAAATATGCACAGTGAAGGGGGCATTGCAGAGTTCCAAAATTGGACAATCTATTGTATCACAGCCGTGATTATGAATCAGCTTAATGTAAGGAATATCAAGGCAAGTCTATGTGACCTAAGTGTAATTGGCTCCAGAGCACACCGCAATGACAATTCAACTCACCCTTATTTTGGGACCTCGTCATTAATGTAATATTTATGAAACTCAAAAAAAGAGGAGCTAAAGTATCGCATATAGCCGATGTACAGGGTTTTTGCCACTTGTCAAAGAATGCGCGTGCCAAATAGATAAAAAAATGAAGCCACTATTAAAAATTGAACGATACATGCTTCAATAACGCATTGATCGACGTGATGCCGCTTTTCGTTCAGCAATTGTACGAGGGCGGGTCAATAATTCTGTGCATTTTTGAATTTCTGACCTCTTTACTGAAACAGCAACACTGCTCCTGTCAACAGGCATTTGTCAGTTGACTCCTGTCAAAATTTAAACTTGCTGCGTCAGTTAGTTTGTGTTTGACAGCTATTTTTATCAGACTACTCACTAATTTGAGGAGAAAATGGAAAAAAGTGAATTTCGTGTGCTTATTAAGCATTATTTCTTGCGAAAAAAAACCATTACCGAGACCAAGGCTAAACTTGATAAATACTATGGGGACTCTGCACCATCGATTTCAATGGTAAAAAAGTGGTTTACTGAATTTCGTTGTGGCCGTACAAGCACTGAAGATGCCGAACGTCCTGGACGCCCAGTTGAGGTCTCTACACCCGAAACAATCGAAAAAATTCACGATATGGTGTTGGCCGACCGAAGATTGAAAGTGCGAGAGATTGTGGAAGCCGTAGGGATCTCGCATGGCTCAGTGGTTTCAATTTTGAATGATCACTTGGGCATGAGAAAGCTTTCCGCAAGATGGGTGCCGCGTTTGCTCACAGTCGACCACAAACGCAATCGTGTAACAACTTCACAGGAAGGTTTGGCGTTGTTTAATCGCAATATGGAGGAGTTTTTGCGCCGTTTTGTAACCGTGGACGAAATATGGATCCATCACAACAAACAACAGTCAAAACAGTGGGTTTCTAAGGGTGAATCGGCGCCAAAGAAGGCCAAGGTGGGTTTGTCAGCCAATAAAGTTATGGCGACTGTTTTTTGGGATGCACGCGGGATAATCCACATTGACTACCTTCAAAAAGGAAGAACAATCAATGGGGAATATTATGCCAACTTATTGGACCGATTCAATGACGATTTGAAAAAAAAACGACCTCATTTGGCCAAGAAAAAAGTTATTTTCCACCAAGACAATGCAAGGGTGCACACATGTGCAGTTGCCATGGCAAAAATCCATGAATTGGGCTATGAATTGCTCCCTCATCCACCCTATTCTCCAGATTTGGCTCCGAGCGACTACTTCTTGTTCCCAAACCTGAAGAAATGGCTTGGTGGAAAAAGATTTGACTCCAATGATGAAGTCATCTCGTCATTTTGAGGACCTCGACAAATCATTTTTTTTGGAAGGGATAAAAAAATTGGAGAAGCGTTGGACAAAGTGTATAGAGCTCAAGGAAGACTACGTTGAAAAATAAAATAATTTTTTTATCAAAAAATCAGTTTTAATCCCAAAGTCACGGACTTATTGACCCGCCCTCGTATATTTGAACAGAACTGATAATATTGCTTCAGTAACTCGAACTGTGACTGAAACCAACTTTCTTGATCCCACGTAGACTCAGGAGTTGGCCATATCACAAAACACACTCCACCGCATTTTGCTTAAAAACTTGGGTCATATAGCCTACAAGGTTCAATTGACGCATGAACTTAAGCCGGCCGGAACTTTTCTGTTCCTAAGGCAAGAATGACCGTCGAGAAGCGTGAAGTATTACTGTTTGGTGCAGTTTTTCGGAAGAAGGCAAATTTAGACCTTATTTCTTTTAAAAATGAAGTGGATGTAGCTGTTATCGTAAATGGATTGCGTTATCGAACCATGATTAATAATTATTTTTGCGCAAACTTGAAGGTATGAATGTGGACGATGTTTATTTCTACAGGGCGCTTATACATGACACACAAGTTGCGAAACCGTTGCTCTTTTGCGGGAAAAGTTTTCTGGCGGAGTCATATTTTGAAATGGTGATAACAATTGAGCGTCGAAATTATGCGATTTAACATCGTGCGATTTCTTTCCTTGAGGCCAGGTCAAAAAAACAGTTTTATGCCGTTTTTAGAGATCTAGGTCTGTATAAAAACTATCGCGATTCTCCAAAACGATGAAGATGATGCGCAAGTTTTTTGTGTCATCGCGATGTTTCTCTATTATTATATGTAAGCTTTAAATCACATCGTAGGTGCACATGCCTCTTATAAAACCAAATTGATTATCAAAGAGTTTAATTTTATTACGCTATTGAATGTCTAGAAACCGTTTATAAATTTTCCTTAGAAAGCAACATTAGATTCATCGTGCTTGTTACAATTTTCGGTATCGCACTTGCGCTTATGCAGTGTAACAAGATAGCTCTTCTCCCACTGTAGGTATCCCTAAAATCTGTTATTTCTGACTCATATGCAGCAACAGAAGGAACGGTATTTCATGCGATTTTTTGTTTTACTAGGTAACGAGTTAAAACACTGTTTTTATCTAATGTAAATTTCGTCGTTATTGCAATATTATACTCGTATTCAGTTTGCTGTTTCAACCTTCAAGGGATTATTGTTTTAAGAACAATTATCACTACCAATGTAAGGCAAAATTAATTGTAAACATAGATTTTGGACTTCAGACCAATCTTCAAATCTGGACGTAAGATCTCCGAAACCGAGATTAGCAATGTCGTATGATCTATTCAACTGCTGATTCTGTCACGTTAAAATCTATCAGTCACACAGCGCTTCATCAAAGTAATCTTTCTGAGAAAAGGGTATCCGTGACCTTAACCGTGGGATCTATAAGCTGATTTCTATAAGAAAAACACTGTATCAGGAGATCGATCACATGATTAATAAATCTTTGCCTGATTTGAAAAGGAAAGCAAAACTAAGCTACCAGTTAAAAGATTAAGTCATCACGGACGTAAAAGAGTTTTAAATAGACAACTGGAAGCTCAATACCTATAGCTAATAAAGGAAGCACCCCTAAAATGACTAAGTGCATTGATGGTACAATAATCCGGTTTGGAACAGGGATAGGTCTTCCCATTCACCATTTATGTTCGTCTTGTAATTTTATGCACAAACGGAGGGACCTATGGTTTTTTTATCGACTCCGAATGGCATTAGAATGAGAGATTTTACCGCAGTTACTTTCGGAGGTTTGGTAAATCCAGGAAAATTACTTTTTCCGTTTTCCATTGTTGGACTTGTATTAAACGAAGACCTTCTGACTTAGTAGTCGACGAATTTAACTACTATGCCACGCCTCTATCGGAAAAAAAAGTACTATCTCCAGCCTAAAGAGATACATATACTCGTATCTATAAATTTGTTTATAGTGTAAGTCTCTAACGCAGCTATGATTTGTTCTTCTTCTTTTTGAATTGAAAAATTGTTGGATACAATATCGGGTGGTCATATCACCGCGGAGCGTAAATCGGTCTGTACAACTCGAATAACAGTCATAACATTGACTAGCAAATCGTCAAGAGTGTGGCTAGGAGGCCTCAAAGAAAATAATCGAGGACGAATTAACGGGCTAATTTCGCGAAGTCACATTCTCGCCAAACCGTAATTTCAATAAAGCGATGATTTTAGTTTCTATATGGGACGTAGGACCATCCTTCTGATACCACATCTCGTCCATATAAATGCCATCCAAATTTTGGAAGAAACTTTATTTGAAAATAGTCTTCTTCATTGATCGTAATCCCACAAATTCGGGTCTTCGGTTAGACTTACAGCGACTATGCTTTCTTCGACGCGTGAAGTAGAAAGTCAAACTGTATGGATATTGTACGAAGTTGCACTGGCTGGTACACATGGATGTTGATTTATCGATAGTTCGGAGAAAGGCTTGCCGAAACGGATGAGTATGCGCCGCGAATAATGAATGAACAGCAGTTGGAACTGTTGAGCGATTAAACTTTGGAACTCTATTGGGAAAGGACAATCCTTTACCACCCAACACTTACAGCTGAACTTGTTAAGTCATAAAAATCGCCCAGTTAGACAATAAGTTAAGTTATACAGCGGTTTATGTTTTAAGACTGTAGTTCGAGTTTGTCCTCTATAAAGCCAGGCTATAGGGATGCAAATAAGAATATTAGCTCGTGTAACGCAGAGTATGGGAAAGCTACATGACATGCATACATATTCCTGCATGCAGGTATGTTGTGTTATTTTAAATTTATTATTTCCTGTTATCTCTATCAGACGATAAACAAAATCTTGTTGACTTGGCCTTTCTGAGTATCTCTTCCAAACTATAACCCACTTCAGATATGTAAGTGGAGGTTACGTACGTCTGCAATGCTATTGTACATCCACTTAAAGCCTTGACTCACTTTTTTTTAATAGTGTAAACAGTCCCAACTAAACAGTCCGTTGATTATTCCCAAGTTTTTTACCCACTCCATTCCAATTAACATCATAATCATTGCAAATGAATTCATAACCATGGACCCAATTAATTGACTTAAATAAAATATATATATATAAATGGTATATAGAATGTATATCAATAGAACGAATTTGGCTCATAGCCAAATGCCAGCGGAACAATGAATTATCTCGTAAATACGAGTGGTAGTGTTATACATTTGAAACATATCTATTTTTTATTTTACAATAAAATCTAATTTTAACTGGAATCCCATGACAGTATTGGTCATATCTCTTTGAAATACAACTCTGTGATTCATCGTATGGTCTATTTATGTGAAAAATACTCACAGGGGAATTTATTGCAGGACGTAATGAGTGACGAATCACCATCATTCAATCACTATGTCATTTCTGGAGTCTGATATATACTCACGCACACACCTCGTTCCGTCTCTTTCTGTATCCCTGACGATTTATTGTTTACCAACAAAGAATTCTCATTCCATAGAACTTTATAAATAACCACAAATAAATTGTATTTTTAATTTTATTTTAGAATCGTCACTCACAGCCAGAATTGGAATCACAACGGTCACGACCCCTGTCAGAGGCCAATTCGGAGTTAAGTTGTGATTTGCTATCGGAGAATACCTATAAATCCAGCATAGAGCTATCATCATCATGTGGTGTTGGCGGTGGAGGCGGAGGAGGAGGTAACCGTCACTCAGAACAAAGTGACGATGGCAAACGTTCAAGTGTCAATTCAAATGATACAACAAGTAGTGATCGACTTATATCGGGCGCCAAAAGAACGCTGCCAAAGCATCAGAGGCCATTGACAAGATATCTGCCGATCTTTTCGCCGGACTTAGATTTGCGGTTGCACATTGAATCGGCGGGTCACCAAATAACCCAGTGTCCGCATGTTTTCGTTGATTCGTACAGCTGTCGAGGGTAAGAATGCCTAGCAAATGTGAACTTGAGAACTAAATCTAATAATTGTTTGTTTCTTTTATTTTTAATTAGATATTTGCACAAATTAGGCGCCACATTCCATGGTTGGTCGAGGAGATGGTTTGTTTTGGATCGGCAGCGTACTGCGTTTATTTACTATTCGGATAAGTCTGAGAGGAAACCGCGTGGAGGGGCGTATTTCCCAGTGAGTATTCCAATAAATGAGGCGATGAATGAATTCGTCTGTTGTATTCCCTAATAGGAGTGACGCATATGTTTTTTTTTTCCCCTAATAATAAATAGTCAATTTCGATGAGATTTTGATAAGCGATTTAGTTTTGCGAAATATTGTAGCTCACATATACATTAATTGTCATTCTTGGAACCTAATGGTTCAAATTATAAAATGATATCAGCGTGCATGTCGAGAGCACAGAAATTTACTCGTATGATAAAAATTCGTTTTGTATTATCAACATGGGAAAGAACCATGCTTGAAAAATAATCCGAATAAGGATTCGGATTTCATTGCTAAAAACAATTCATCACATACTAAAATATAATTTTGAGGAAAGTGTTAGAATGTAACAAGAGCCTCTTCAACTACCCAAATTAGTTCTACATGTTCAAGCCATCTTACACGGCCGTCGTAAAGTATTTTATGATTTGGTCATACAGTATGGAACGTTCAAAACATGTTTAACGAAAAATTTTTCGTTCAAATAAATCTTTTATATGCGTTTGTCCATGTTATAGCGTCCAATTAAGTCTAATTAAGGTGGATAAGTTCGTCGGTTACTACGTCTAGATTGAGATCAGAAGCCAACACCCAAAAACAGAGATGGTAATTTTCTGGCGAGCAATAAATAACTTATAAAAGTAAAACATTCTGCACAAAAAAAGGATCTTTCTTAGTTTGTTTTGTAGACCTGGGTCAATAATAATAATAATAAAAATAAAATAGAATATAATAATAAACAAAATCTTGTTTATTGTTTTAAAAATCTACAAGTACTGTACCTATAACACTTAATACTGGTAATAGTAATATTGCTAATTCCATAGCAAAGAGTTTCGGAGTATCTTGGGAAAATCAATTATTTTGGTCCGAAGCAGTATGAAGTCAGAATAGATCTTTCTACTGAAGATATTCTCTTGTACAGAAAAGATTAGATGGTAAAAGTTACTCCGTCCGTCTTTTTGTTGACATATGTAACTAAAGCTGTAACTAAACATTTTTATAAATTGCATAATGCAGGTTTTCGCAGAGTTCTGAATAATTGATTTGGTTCTTCTTCTATGTTTTAAAATTTGGGGGATATATTTATACATAAAAATTTTCAAAGGAAACAATTAAATTTCTCCCAAGTTACAAAAAAAAGGTCCTCCACTGCTGCAGTGATTGCGGCCTTCACCGTGGCTGAAATCAAAAAAACAAAAAAGATTATTAAACTAGGAGATATTACCTATACAATGACTTACGATAAAAAAATGCCGAATTTTGATGATTTTTGGCCGCCAAAATTACATTTTTCATACAATCGAAAAACTGAAAGGTCATTGTATAGAGAAACATATACAAAATAAGCAAACAAAAAATCAAAGCGATCGGATGACTTGTATTCGAGTTACAACTGTAGCAAATTTGAAAAATGTAGTTTCGCGTTTAAAGATGAAATGATTGATTTCATTGTTATAAATAGATAAAAATCATACTTAGAGTTAATCTGCTATTCTAGGCCCATATAATTCACCTTCCTCTTCTTCAAAAAGCGCCTGCTGGGCTGTTGAAGCTCTTCTTCGAGATGATCGGCTCTCTTTCGAGGCAGGCTGTTGGCGATGCTCTGCTACTCGTAGCCTTGTTTCATTTTTGCTAGCGACATAATCTCTTGCTGCAGGTCCAACTATCACTCCCATCACACTAAATATTTTTAAAATAAATGTATAACCGTCATTGAATATTGAAGTAGCAAAGTAATTTGATAATTCAATAGTTTTGAGACTACTGTGGAAGTGTTTCGGAGCAAAGTGCCAAGTAAACCAAAGTAGCTTTCGTTATTATTCTGCGTAATATTACCAAGCAATTCACGCCGAGACAAGTCCTCGTATATTGGCTTCAGAGCTTTTTCAACATTTGGATCAATTGGGAGATAATCGTGCTTGAACTTAGTCAAGTTCATTCCCTCAGCTTCCGCGCGGCAATAAGCGCACCAACTCTCTGCGCCTTCTGGACAGTTCCCATGGTTGGGATTCTTATCAGTCGAACTCAAATGATGAAATGTAGTCCAGATTGCTTTATACATTTCATCCACATTATCTTGATGTCTCATGATAGCTAGGCCGTAATACATTTGAAGTTAATCAATTAAGTTGACAGTTAATTTTAGCGTGATTTTTCTTTTTCCTCTTAAGTTCTTATCGGCTTTTTTCAAACTACGGCATCGTGATCCCATTCTTTTTTTTAACATGTAGATAGCACTCTAGTTTTTCTTTCTGTGGCACTATCACCCTCCCCAATATACCACGAATATTTCACCCCGTATTTACTAATCGAGCGACCAAACATGTCTTTTACACTGTCGACTTTCACTTTTGAAGCCGATCCTTTATGATTTATGTCGCAGTCATCTGTCTTTTTTGTTTTCCCAAAAAACACAATTCTGACAGTAAGTAGACTTTACACAGGAATCGATGATTTTTTTTACAATATTTTCCTGCCAGTGTTACTACACCAACACGTGAAGTATGGGCACATTTTTCCCCCGTGCCGTCTCCCGAAACTGTCAAATTTCTCTCTGAATTTTCTTTCTATTATGTCTCCTTCTTCTCTTCTTCAACAGCTCTTTCCATACTAAATTTGCAAACTTATTCTGCTGTTATCCATAAATTCGTGAAACATCTAACGAAAGTTTGATGATAAAATTTACTTGCTAAATCCATCAAACCGCAAAAAAGATTAATTCCGTTATTCCGATACCCAAAGGACGCATCACAATAACTAAACGTCTATTCATTTCAAATGCATTTTCAATCATAGACCCGGAATTGGTGTATGAGACACCGCATTCACACATGACAGCAATTTTGAATCCTAAGCCTTGCGGACTTGCTTGATTAAAAGTCACATTTTTTTTACAAGTTTTACACATTACTAAATTGCTAATTTCATAAAAAAACCAAAACAAACTGAATCATGCAATATCCATAAGTTGGATCAATCACAATATTATTATCATTATTTTGTGATAGTTTTTCAGCGGACGTACTGGTATTCGCGGTAGACTGCTCGAATATATGTTGATTTCCCGTAAACTTTCGTTTTATTGAAACTGATTTATGCCTGGGAATGTCGTGAGTACCCTTTTGGTTTGAATACAGAGGTTGATCACTAATTTTTACTAAAATAACTTACGAAGTACTCAGTATATATTCATTTGAAATGTTAGTATGTTATTTCTAAAGGTATAGACTATCGAAATATGAAAAAAAAATCGATCTTAATCCTGGCATTCTCCAAGTGTCCGCTTTTGAATATATTTCGCTTTTGATGTTTATCAATTTTCGATGTTTTCACCGCTTCAACAAGTTTTGTTCCACCAATATTATACCATAAAAGCAATTATTTTGCGATTTTCTACTCAAAGCTGCAGTATGATACATATAAGCTCCCAACTTACTTACTTAAATAAAATAAAAAATTCGGCCGCCTAGCCCAGATCTTTGTAAGCTAATTAAAATTCTTTCAGTGTGGGACACTCGTTTTATAATAAAGTACTAAAAATTGTGTGCTTAAGATGGGGCTACGTGCACAGTCGAATCACTGACGAATATGCATAGCTTAAGTAGGAATCTACGTTCATTCATTGCCATATCTACCACTAACATTAGGAATTCGTTTTATCTTCAAAGTTATCTAATAACAGCCTCCATGCCAAAATGCGATCCGTTAGATATTTATTGATTGACATTGAAATTTTAGATTCGCTTTATTGTTTAATATTGAAATAGTTTAAGCTTTTCCCCTATGGATCAGTGGCTTATTCTTGCATTATATTTGATTACCTTCGAAAACACTCCAAAATAAATTACTATTTGAAGAAGCATTATAACTATTCGTAAAAATATATTATGCCACATATTCTTTATTAACCGTGGAAATATGTAACGCGTATATGTAATTACATCTAATTTGCGGACCTTAGAACTTCTACAGTCTGCTCTATTTTGGCCAAGATAATTTTACATTTGAGTGATCCAAATTTTTTTTTCAGTTCCTACTTTAAACCTCGACTAGAACTTTTTAAACCAAATGTTCTGGCGACCTTTGTTGAACTGAGCAAAACTACCTGATTTTCTCAGCCTAACTTTTGTCCATCTACAGACATACCTATGCGATAAACCTGTAGAGGCTGACGTGCACAGGAACACCGCAACCCGTATGTTCGGCTAAACTTTAATGGCAGAACGTTGAATGGTTACGCATACTTCCTCTATGATAGATGAAGATAGTACTCATCGACCGAAGTACTATATGTTGGATTTTGCTCCACTTATTGAAGAGCCTTTTGAATAACTGCACTTAATAGGCTCTGGTTATTCCTGGGGTTTGTAGTCATCTAAAGTTTTCATCAATATTCGCATATTCAGAATCTACTCGTATAACAAGTGTCTAAAATTAATCAGCATAGTGCTGCTATTATTCGCTCAACATAAAATCTTCTGTTTCTTCCAAGGTGGGAGATCTAGTTTTAGAATTAACAACATCTTCTAGGCTTCCGCGTGTGATATTTTTTTTCCAGATTGGATTAGTGTAGTGCATATAGGTTATGATTGATTTGGCATCCCCCAGTGATTGTGTAGCGTTGCGGTAGAGTCATCAAAGCCTCCAACTCTACTTGTGGTAGGTGCCCACCTATCGTTCTATCTAAAAGTGACCAGGCTATTTGTCTTCAGTAAGGCGCAGATGACATATTGCCTCAAATGCTTTGCCAATCAGCTTGGATTTGAGTAAAGTGTAACGATCAATGATTGAAGTATGACTTCTTAGCACCAGTGAATCGAACTGCTCCTTGAATTCACGATAGTTCGTGATGCCTTCACAATATTTCATGATGTCTCCACAGATTTTGATGTCATGATTAGTACGCGGTCTTGTGGTCTTTGGGGTGGACTCGCGTTTATATGTCAGTCTCGCTATAGCGTGCAAGAGAGCTTCGGTTGTCTGGGATGGCTGTGATAGCGAAATCTTCCTTGGGATTATTTAAAACGAACCCAACTCCTTGCACATATGTATGTGTGGGTTGGGCTGGCAATTTGAAATTCTGGGTAGTTAGTAGCTTTGCTTTTCTCTCCTGTTGATTCCGCGTCATCCCAAACTCAGGACCATTATTGATGTACCCTCTTTGTACTTGCTGTGTGGTTTAAAGACAGTAATTCTCCGTTTTTTGAGTCGAATTGGAATTTGTTGATAAGTTGATCGGAGCATCCGTCTTCGGGTTAGGGCCTTCGAGTAAAAATTAAAATAATCTTGAAAGAGTTATAGATAACTTTCAGGATGTCCCCATCCAATTGGTAGTAGTTAGAGTTAGCCTTACTGGGTGGAAGGATTACTTGTTAAAAGAAATAACACTTTGTTAGGGAGTTTTAATAAATAACCGCCTTACCTTAACTTTGTTATACAACTTAACCTTATTTATACAATCTATTGATTGTTTAAAGTACTTTAACGGTGTTTGACTTGATTGCTTATTTAATGGATCTCGTTCTGACTGTCATTTTGTTAGAGTTTGTTTACTTTGAAAGCGATTCTTCATAATAATTCATAAGTTATAACAGGTCAGTCTTGTTGGTCGCTCGACTTGGTTCTTTAATTCAAATGAAATCTACCTATTAACCGGTGAAATTCATAAGTTATAGACGTTATTTATTTTTGTGTTGGAACATGAAGGCGGCATTTTTGAATCCATCAAAGGTGTTAACAAATCTAAGCTTCTTCTGCATAAGCGTGCTTATATGAAACTGGCGATGTTTGGCATTATAGCCAAACAATAATCGAAAAGGTAAAGATGGATATTTTTGGGCAACTAAATTATATGTCATATATCATTTTGAATTCTAAGGACTGAAACGAATAAAATTTGGAAACTTCAAAGTAAAAAAAAAATATTTTCATAATTCATGTAAATTTTTTTTATTTGCTTTAAAACTCTGTTTTTATTAAATTCATTCACAATTACAAAAAATTAAAAAAATTATTTGGGTTCCCATTCTTTCCTCAACTTCTTTCGAATGTCCTTCATAAGGTTGGTGACAGTTACATCCGCGATCTTTTTGGACGCTCTTTTCCATTTAGCACTAAAATCTTTTACGTCCTTTGCACACTGCTCACTTTTCCTCAATTTAGCTTTGACCAAAGCCCAATACCTTTCAATGGGACAGCACTGTGGAACATTGGGTGGATTCATATCTTTTGGGACAAAGTCGACATTTTTAGCAAGAAGAAAGCTCAACGTCGCATGAGCATAGTGAGCTGAAGCTAAATCTGGCCAAAATAATGATGAACCCTCGTGTTTGTTTAAGAAAGGCACTCGTTAATGTACACTTCTCCGTTAATTGTTCCTGTTGTTGTAAACGATGAGCTTCTATGTCCACATTGGCAAATGGACTGCCAAACGAGATATTTTGACCCGAATTTTTCCATTCCAATCGATGTTGTTGATTGCGGAAGAATCTCAGCTTCAAACGAGTTGTAAAACTGCGCACCTGGAAGAGTAGTAAAGTCGGTTTTGACAAAAGTTTCGTCATCCAAAACCAAGCACGCTTTCTTGTTGCCGTATGACTTTTTTTGTTTTTCAGTAATTTTTGGTATTTTTTGTTTTTTTCGTGTTTTTAGACCGTTACGTTTTTTAGATCTCGTACCATTATTTGGTTGGTATTACATTTCCGAGCAACATCTCTGGATGACATAGTCCGGTTTTTTACGATGATACCCACTATTTTCCTGTCCAAATTTGTATCATGTGATCCACCTTTTGCTCCACTTTTCTGTTTTCGCTTAACTGGCAACGTCTCCAAATATCGTTTAATAACAGAATCCACTGTACTGCGTGCTATGTTTAAATTTTATGCGATGAAATGGTTTGGACGCGAAGTATTTTCGAGCCATTTGTCGATGATCTTTTTACGGCACCGAACTAAAATCAATAAGAAACTGGAACTAGAGAATATACAGGCTAATTTGGGTCCAAAATGGGATTGCAATTTTTACGCATTGGAAGTACAGCCCGTATTAAAATTTACAGATTTTATTCGTTTCAGTCCTTATCGCAGTTATATTTGTTTTGCCTTACATACCTTGGATACTTTACGCACATTATCTCCGTATTAGGTGCCCATTAATATGTATGGGTCAACAATTGCTAACTGTCGTTTGAAATTATTATAAAAGAGCGTTAAATTTGTCAGATTCCAGCCATACACTTAGGTTAGTTTTCTTTTCTGTTTGTAGACTTTTTCTTCAGCTCCCCTTCTATACATCTAATCGTATTTTCATCTGGCTTTGGAATGTACTTCTTTCTGTGGTGTGGTTTAAAATTATAATTTTGGGAATTGTTTCGCTGTCCTTATTGGCAGTATAATCGTATATACCTGGGTTGAAGAGACAAGTTTAAATGCCGATGCAATTTCAGAACCTTCCGCACACGTGATTGACAAGTTGAGTTCAAATCGGGTTTAAATTTATTAAAAGAAAAACCAACTATTCACTAGCAAATAAATCTACCCAATAAAAAAAAAACCAACCACTACTAGTGATTTGTATAGATATAAAAACTGTAGTTCAACTTTTGACTCAATTCCTTACGCAAAATTTCAACGTGAAGTGTAGCTAATGCTCTTTTTATTATGAATTTTCTCCCTGACATCATTGCCTGCATATTTCTTTATAATTGTATTTTAAATAATTTGTTAATTTATTTTCTCTCATTTTAGACAATCGAAGAAGTTTACCTTGATCATTTGAATGCGTCAAAAAGTGGTCGACCTCACTGCACATTTATCGTGAAGACGAAAAAACGTAGCTATCATTTGCAGGCAGCTTCCGATGCAGCTGCTAGAATTTGGATTGATGCGATCATAACTGGAGCTCAAGGAAACCTAGATTACTAAGGCATTTCTTATATTTTGTTTTTAGAGTAGAACATGTAGACAAACTAAGAAAAAAAAAGAAGAAATCATAGGATTTACTATCCTCACACTACAGATTTCTATGCCAAAGTGAATTTTCAAATTCAACCACATTATAACTAAAACAAAAAGTAAAAAAAAAAAAAACAACAACACTTTAGATTTTAGCTATAGGACGAGATATAGTTTTGTAATTAGCATGTAAGAGAAGAAAAAACAGGAAAAATGTTATTTGCTCTTCCTTTCGGACTTTTCTTGTTCGCCAGCCTCAATAGCAAGATGACGGCGAATCTAGCAAACAATAGTTTCTATTTGTATGTGCCTTTTGTTTTGTTGATATAAAGGACTAGATATTTATTGCAAACGATGTTGATTTTGAGTTCAGTTCAGATGCTCAGCTTTAAGTCAGCTTCTTTGGCACTTTAGTTAACACCTAAAGATGGAATTAATGGAATTGATTTAGTTGTCGCGTTAATATATAAATTGTATATATGTATTTGTGTTGACAACGATGCTTAAGGACAATTCTTTTGTTTTTTCTCCATATTATATATTTACGAGTTAGTTAGTAGAAAACGTATACACCATTCATTTCTATTCGTATTTGTTTTTTTGAAATGAAATTATTGATCGATTTAATAATATTTACTTTACTTGTATTATGATTGAAATATTTTTTTATAAATTTCATAATTTTGAATTGACTTGTGTTTTATCAAGAAGCCTTCTTTCTATAGTTTCTAATTATTTATAATGTAACAATGAGAAATATATTTAACGAAATATACATTTTTGTTTTGTTTTAATTTTGTTTGCAAAAGGGAAGTGATTTCCTGGTTAAAACTTGTGTATTCATCTCATCCTATTACTCAAACCCTAATGGTAGAGTCTCCGCAACCATAGGTCTTAAGCCTTCGACTCTTTTCCCTTATGTACGTTCCTAAAAGTAATACTTCAGAATCTCCCTAGTGTCTTCAGGCGATTGATGACTTGGCTTAAAGAATATGAGCACATTGTGCAACGAGAACAATTTTGATCTTGTTATTATTAAATACTAAGACCACATCCCAAATGGAGCACATTATTGTTGGCCAAAGCCGACAGATAACTCTAAAACAGGTACGTGGTCTTCTTTATGGTTTGAGGGTTCAGTCTCGAACATCTCCATGATTAGAGGGTTGTTGTTTATTCGTTCAATGTGATTATGTTCATAAGTTCACAGTTATACCTTCTGTTCTACTCACTTTTCTTACTCGCGGGGCTAATAATTTGTTGACAGGAACGACGTTTTTTAGATCGAGAGGGTGGGTGGCCTGTGCATTATCAGCCACTGCTTCACTTACATCACCAGTTGGATCCATTGTTCCCATTTCTGGGTTTTACTTCCGGAACGGGTGGCAGTGGCTCAAGTGGTAGTGGACTGTGGACTGGCTTCCAAATCGGAAGGTTCGAATCCCAGCCTCGCCCGAAAGACATATTGACTTTTTTAGTTAAGGAAAATCAAGTAAGATGAGCAGTTGATTAGAAATCAACATCAAGCCAACTTCCACTAAGAAACCTCTGCAATACCAACCAAAAAAGATATTAATCTGAGATGGTTCTTTATCAGCTCAATAAAAAAAATTCTGACTAAGAAGTCCATTTTTTCGCCAAACCGAAATAGCAACGGTTTGAAGATCGAAATATTCCTCAAGACCAACTTATTTACTATTTTAAAGAATTATTAAAGAAACTATCTAAAAACTCATCTTGAAATCGCTCGTCATTGCCCTAAATAAATTGGACTTTGCATTGTGTTTTTCAGCGTAACAGGAAACAGCCTTGTCAGCGTTTGTAGCTTTTCTTATGCGAGTATGTTCCTGCCAACTACGGATAAGAATACCACATGGTCCTTAGTACGGTCGCTCTCGAAACATGAAGTAAAATGGATCAAGACTATTAAATTGCTCTGCAAGAATTCAGCTGACTATTGAATACTGAAGGCGTCCAACAACAAAAAAAATTTAACTTTCGAATGACAGAAACTTTGCGATTTGGCAGCCCCGACGCTGCATTTTTAGCTGTGTTACGTGCTCGTAGTCCTTATATCTTTTACTTTGAACTTCCAAATCATGGGTCTCCAGGCAGCTGAAGATCACCAATTATCCAAATCCCACCCAACATGTCATGAATCTGATTGATGTTTCACGACAGTTTCGCTATGCGCAGTGAACCACGTCGCAAGGGATTAGTGAGCTGCGTGGGAATAATTTTGGTCCAGTTCATATCCACGATGAGCCCACTCAAATGTACTTTTCGGTTAACGAGGGCTTGGCAACAACGACTTTGTTTTTAAAATCTTTTTCTCGGATAATTTTGCGACATTTATTAGATTATTTGTTTGCAATTTGTTTTTCTGTCGAAACAGGGCACACAGACAAAGAACTAGTCTATTGTACTCCTTATATGGTATATTCCTTTTACTGAAATTCCTAAGTCCTTCGCAGAAAAAAAGTAAGCGCTTCAGTGGTAAAGTGCCTTCAATGCTGGCATTCGCTTCCTTGGTGCCGAGGAGTAACTACAGCCCGATCCAAGCGTAGGCCCGACACTCACAGGGATAGTGCATCGCGGTCGTCATCACTCTCACAGCAGACAGTGTCGCAAGATATTGTGTCAGTTATGCCTAGCACACTTAGATGCTAAGCAAAAGCATCTAAGATGCTTAAGAAGTCGGGAAACATTTGTCTGGCCTGCTGGCATTCTGGTATAGTCATACCATATTTTGATAATTGTATGATACCTAACTCTCAATGAAAGCCTTAACCGAAAACGCCGCCTCAAAAACTGTTCGCTGACACTTGCCTAGAAAGTTATTCGATGATTCAATTTCTCGTGATCCCATCGTGACCTGGAAACCAAACAAGACTGTGAAACCAGCTTGGAAGTGTAAGCGGGTTTAGCAAAGCTTTCAGCGCAGCTCACATACTTTTACAGATTTTACAGATTCATCCAGCCCTATTCTGCTAAACGTCGGTGGGAATGATGGTTCGAAAATCGAAAACATCTATTCCACTAAACATTCGAAGGGAATCATTCCCCGTCGGTAAATTAGTTTGCTATCACACTAAACGATCGAATCGAATTATCCATACAAATCTGTTATCGAATCATCCGCAAGTATTTTGTTGCGTTTGTGATTTACGGTCGAAAGTTTGGGAGTAAAAAATGTAATATTTAATAAAGGTGTTTCTGAAAATACTATTGGGGAATTGTTTTATTGTAGGAAGAAAATAACAAATCGTGACCAATTGGTGTGATGGTTGGACTCATGAAGGAAAATGTAGACATTGCGCAAAATAGAAGCAAAAGAACTCCAGAGCAAATAAAACAATTTTGGGAAATATTACAAAGAAAAATGAATAGCTTAGATCCACCCATCAAGGAAGTTGTTGAGTGGAAAAAGGTAAGAGAAATTTTAATTTGTTTTCAAATATTTTTTTTTACCGTTGTTATTACAAGGTTTGGAGCGACTACAAATCGAATATAAAAAAGAAACTGACGTTAAACAAAAGAGAGCTGAATGCGACTGGGGATGGGCCCAATAAAATTATACAATTCACCCCAGAAGAGGAAGACATTATTGCCCTTACTAGTTGGATACTAGGAATGTATAGATGGAGTTAGAGGGGCGAAATCTTTCGGAGTACAAAAAACTGGGGAATTAAAACGAAGACGTACCACAAGTTCAGAACATCCATTCAATGAGTTCGATGACCTGGATAATATTTCTGTTAACTTAAGCAGAGACGAAGTTAAAATATTTTTCTATGATGACATAATTCTTAATTCACTCTTCTTTTTTAGAACCGAAAGCAAGCTGTTCAAAAATTCATAAAGAGCAACCACAAATGAAGGAGGCATCTCTGAAATATCCGACAGATTTGCTAAAATCACAAATCGAAATTCAACGAGATCTTTGCTACACCCTTAAAAAAGGGATAGAACAAAATAACGAGAATGCACAAAGTGAGCAGAATAGCAGTCGTAGAATTTACAAGGCACTAGAAAGTATGGAGAAAACAAACAGAGCAGTGCTCAAAGAAATAAAGCGGCATAATGGTGTAATGGAGAATTTCACATTGGAAAAATTAAAAGTAAAACAGTGAATACTAGAGTTGGAATTAGAACGCCGCGCATCTGATTCATAGAAGCATGTAAATATTTATTTTAAAAGACTGATTTCCTTAAAATCATGTAAATCGTATATTTAATAGATTATTATCTAAATATTTGTTTTGCTTAGACTGAATAATGTTTTTTTTGTTTATATATATATAGTTCATGTTTTATTATTGCTTTAAAAAACTATATTTTAAATTTATAAATGAATTCAACTGCCTTTTTTAACTATTTGTTCCTGTATTTCAAAATATATACATATATGGATAATTTAAATTAATGACAACATTATTTCATTTCTAATTCTTATCGCTTCGGTCGTTTCATAAAATTCACTATGCGTTTTGCATTCAGGTTCAGTCGATACGATTGGCTCATCCCACGACATTTTAAATTTTCTGCAGACATTATGCAAAGCACAGCATACATTTACAATTTGTGCAGCTCTTTCTGGCTCATGTAGCAAGGATCGTGTTCGATGTAAGCATAAAAATCGGTTTTTAAGTACTCCAATCGTTCTTTCAACAATATTCCGACCAATGCTGTGTTGACTGTTAAAATTCGATTCGGAGGAATGTACTTCAACCGATCGAAACGGTGTCAAGAGCCAAGGACAGTGCGCATATCCCGCATCACCTATAATATGTACATATTAAAGTTGAATACTACCCATTGAAAAAAATAACATCCCTTACCTAATATCCTGAAATTATGCTCTCCGTGCTGGTACAGGTTTGAGAAGTATGTACTTGCTTCAGTATTGTTCCAAATTATGGAATCGTGATTGCTTCTGGGAAAACGTGCATCTACATACCGAATCATTTGATTATGATCGCATATCTAAAAAAAAAATAATATACTCGTACATAAATAAAGAATGAATATAGTTTTATGAAGTACTTACTAATACTACATTGAGGCTATAAAATCCTTTTCTGTTATAATACGTACATGGCCCTTTAATAGCTGCATGGGTTCCATCGACACACATCACAACACCAGGAATACCAGATTTTTCAAAAAAGTATTCTTTTGCCTCTTGTTTCTCATTTGCCGTCATCTGTAGATTGATCCATTCTGGGCACAATTGTCTCTCAAAACTGTCCAAAACTTGCTTCAAAATTTTTGAAAATGTTGATTGAGCTACACTGATGTCAAAATCTTTTCCAACTCCATGCTGCAAACTTCCTTCGGCAAAAAACCTTAATCAGGCCGCTAATTTTTGTTTTGCCGTAATTGAGTCGGCTCTAACAGCGGGTGGGAGATCAGACTCCAAAATGTTCAAAACATATTGAAAAGCCCTTTTATTTAGCCGAAAGTTTTGATAAATCTTTGAAAAACAATCTATTTGTATTCATATTTTATAAATTTTCTGGGGGGTTTCTTACGTTTCTTCTGGTATATCCATTATATCTTGTTGTTTTTTTACGGAAGTACCCTTCTATTTATATCGTTCCGCGTTTGATTTAAAAACGGGAAATAAAAAGCTACACTATCCATTTTTTAATATTTAAATCAAATTATTTTATTCTTCACCAACAAAATCTCCTCAAAACAAATGCTTGAAGTAAAACTTCACAGGATAGTCGTTTTCGAAATAATTTCGAATAAATATCGGCAAGGTAGTGATCACCCGTCTAGCAGAATATCAAAGCTGAGTGAAAGTGAATCGAAGAGTTGAATCGATCGTTCGATCCGCCGTTTAGCAGTTGCGTATATATTTTAGGTTTTCTTAGTAAACTCTAACGTCATAATCTAGAAAGACATCAGTGTCGCATCCTAGATTGATCACGGAGCCTTCCATGGAGACTACATTTCTCTTTCTGAATCAGGAATTTGGTCTCATAAAACTAGTCTTTTTACGCGCAAGATGGCTTTGATAGCGCAGCTCGTGAAATGAATATCAAAGGTAGAGAGATTCATCAGTGCGTTTAGAGCAGAGCTAAGGAAAAGTCCTCATACAGTACAGAGATAAACCGTTCTTCAGAGTCTGGTAAAATCACAAGTGACGCATTTTCCTGAAAGCTTGCTCCACCAGACAACGATAGGATACAAGTGAACATATGTATCATAGTCATGTCGTCCAGAGGACCCTCCTCGATGACAAGGGACATAACTTGGCAAAAGTTCCTTTACACTACAAGAATGTCGACAACGCCTTAGAGGTGACGTGATGTATTTTAGTTCAAAGAGGATTCTTATCCAGAATGATATTACCAGCAAAAGTTGCGTTGTCGGAAGTACCTCCAATGTCGGTGGATATGCTCAGAGCGTGCTTCTTGAATACTGCCTACCAAATTTTGGAGGGCATTTTTGCAGGATCTTGCGCGTTGGTAGGCTTGCTGCATGTTGGACAGAGGATTCATTTTCAAAGAGGTTTGCCCACATGAAACTCGACCATTCTCTGCATGCTTATCAATATGAAGTCCGACTGATAGGTCTGAAGCTCTTCGCCCTTTAATATAAATGCTACTTGCATAATTCGCCGTCAGTGCGTGTACTTGACATCAGATTTTCTAAATTTTCCATTCTGCTTGATTTCCTTTTTGAGGACTTTGGCTAGCCTTCTGGGTTTATCGAGTTCTTCGATCTTTTCGCAAATCTTTATAAGAGTCACTCTCCATAGTCCCTTCAGATTGACGTCTCACCCTGGAAGGGGCGATCTACAGGAAATTTCGCTAGTTGGACACGCCAACTGCAAACACCTAGTGAAGGCACCGTTTAAGTTTTGAGCAGCTTCCTTTATCTTATGTTTTGTTCCGAGTTTAGGGGCAACGTTTACAGATTTGGGGAGCTCCTCCTGAAAGCGTGTTAAGTTGGTTTTCTGCGGATTCATCCCCTTCAACAATGCCAAGCCATTGCTTACGATTCTGAATTCGATGTATCTATGGTTTAATATGGAAACTTCCGATTGTATTTTCCAACCTATAATCTGCTATCTGATCGCGTTAAGTTGATTACTTGCTGTCTTACTTTCGTAATAAATGCTGGACGACTTTTTTCTAATGACATTTGCCCCGCTTTTAGGAGACTAGTCTTATAAGCACTCTGTTTTCAACGGCTTTAGAAATGGTCTTTATATTTCACCGCTCAGGCAAATCGTTAACGTTTCCATGTTTGCTAAATCGTTTCACGCAGTTACTCACATTCGGGGATACTTTGCTGCAGCTGTAAGGTATAATTTTCGTCCTCGTGGATGAACAACAAAAAAACACAATTACAAACCGAATCTTATTTAGAACCACCAACTTACTAGGATGCCTCTCTAATACGATCGATCGGATTCTAACTGTCTCCGTAATTCCAACACAGTTTTAACGTCAAAAGAAGCTCTTTATATTAGTCAACAAAAAACAAAAACAAAATACTTAAACAAAAAATTGAATTCACTTTACAAATAAATCGTAGAGCTGCTAGCCTCCATTTTTTCATCGTTATCATGAAATCGTATGAAGTAATTATTTAGCCACTCCTTAAACTCCATCAGGTGCTTGTCTACATCACCAATGTAAGAATGTAATTTGAACGTTGGGGGTGGTAGAACTCCTGGTCCAAAAATATTCTGAATGTAATTCTCCGCCATGTAAACTGCGGCAACGGCATCAATCTCGATCACTTCATGACGAAGCGATAATTTGGCAAATGACTCAGCAAATAGTTTCAGTGTGATATACGATTTCCTAGAAAGACATTCTAGAAAAGACAGAAACAAAGAAAAATTCGTTTACATAGTGAAGAGATACACGTACACCCCCCCTACCTGGTCTGTCCATTCTAACAGAAACAAAGTACTTTCTTAAGATTTCCGATGCTTCATGGGTAAAATCCACCTGTCGTTTAGCAACAACTGAAAGAAATTTTCTCATATCGTCCGGCCCAATAGACAATTCATCGACGGGAGGCTTATAATCTCTCACCGAGGCACGTTCCAACATGAAGTCGACCAAAACTTCGTGATTCTCCTCTTCGATTATGAGCGGAATGCCAAAGATTCTAAGCAAAAGAAAAATACACACTTAGCTGCACAGTATAAATGAACAAAAACCTACTCGACAAACTTATTAAACGTATGCTGGTCTTTGTTGCTGCAATTATACGATCGCCAATGTGTCCACACAGCACTTTCCAATGGGACAGCAATATTTGTTCTCTGTAACATGACCAAACCGGTCTCCACAGCCTTCAGAAACTTTGCTGCTCGTAGTTTCTTCAATCTATCCCAATCGCCTAGATAGAAGATACCACCCCTAGCCATGACAATTGGTTCCGCTTCTATCCAAATCGGTTGTCCTTTCTTATTTGCTGGAACGACGAAATCATCATCTGGCCCAACAAATCTTTCAGCCACTTCGCCGAGGCTTTCCATTATTTTCGTAGCTATTGCGAACTCTGGTCCAATGGCCACAATTGATATAGGTGGACGATGACGATTCTCTTCCAACGAAGCAATACTTAGCAGCAGACCAATTTTCAAGTGGACAAAACAATCCATTGGCACCTCGTTTTGACACATTTGAGAACCCAAAGAGTACACGAATGCAAAGTCCGAGTAAGACCTTTTGATTGTCTCATAAAGTCGGAGCACAGAACAGGGAATGTCTGTTGTATCTTCCTGTTGGCCTGTATCAGATGACTGGAGATCTTTTCGAGTGCTTGTCAGAGGGTTGTTTTCAGTCTCGCTAAGGGAATGCTGACTGTAGCTGAGAGTTAAGAATTCCATCGGGGATAGACGAGCATAGCTTGGACCCGCCTCTGATGAATCCATTTCTTTAGAAACTGATGAATTGGGTTCTTCTTTGGAAGTACCTGGTATGCATGTCGAAAAGTCGAGATTGAAATTATTGCTGGTGGCGTTAGCCTCGTCAACCTCCCGTCTGAATTGCTTCGAAGTGCTCGGCATACAAAACGGTGTTTGCAATGATAGATCCAGAGGCTCATCTTTGACTTGTGGATGAACAAAGATTGACTCCTCGTGTTTGCTTTTCTGAGTGCAATCGGTTAAGTCGACTGCGGTTTCTTTTTGTGTGTTTAGGCAGAGTAACGCTTCCGACGGCTCAAACGAAAATGACAAATTAAACTCGGGATATTTGCGAGTTTTGTCAGCTGCAACACTGCTCTCATCGTTATCAGGAAATAGGTCAGCTGTATGGAGGGGCTCATTGATTGGCTGGTGATGGAGAAACTCTGAAATGTCCAGATCGTCGTTAAATTCAAGAAGCTGATCAAGATCGTCGTCAGAAATCGATTTTATAGCGGATATACCGCTGTTTACTGCCTCATTAGATTCCATGCTACGTAGTCGAGTGTTTCTAAATCTAAATTGCCAGTGATAATGTACTTTGCTCCCAAAATCAATTCGCAGTCGTATGCGTGGTCTATAAAATATAGACAATAACCTATGAAATTGGAAGCGACCAATGTTCAAGGAGCTTACGTACCTCTCAGTCGAATTAGCTGGCAGCGGAAGACCTTTCCAAAAATCCTTGGAGTGGACACACTTTCGAATGGAAATATTTTTATATAACGAAACGATCCCATACGACGGAGTTTAGAGTTCTCTTCCATCGGCTGGGAACAGGAAAAGCAGGTTGGAGCTGAAATTCAGAAAATCTAATAGCCGTCATCATAGAAGCCATACGCATACCTTTTGCGTCCTCGGTTTTAATACGATGCGAATCACAGGTCGGCGTTGCACAAAACCAAACTGTTTGAATTCTACAGAAGACACAGAATCATAACCATGGCATTCTCTAAGGCGGAGGCATATATACTTACGCGTAAGTCAGTGGTTCAGTGTAGGCAGACAATACACCAACTGCATATGACAAACCAAGAGGATACTGATGCAGTGTGGGACTATATAACAAATCCTCCTGCACTGGCAACCCAAAGAATCGGAAGAATGTGTGAACTTGGTTGATGTCGATATAGGGTGGCTTTGGATCGGCTGATTCCCTGATGATCGAAGAAACAACAGAGTAAATGACGTACTTAGCGTCTTCGGGGAATTGTATTGGCTCTTCGATCACGAAATCGAGTAAATCCTCTGAGCTGGCTAAAAGTTCCTTAAAATGTAAAGGCAGTTCCAGAACAATAGCCGCACGAGCGACTTCGGGATCCTGAGATTCAGCGTAGGCTTTGACGAATTCTTCGGTTTTCTCCTCAATTATTTTGATTAATTTTGTACCGCGCAAATAGTTTTCAATTAGTTTATGCTCTTTGAATCTGAAAAAAATTTAAATTTGTGAGAGTAAGTTGTAATTTGAAATATTTATAAACAAATTACGATTCAGTACTTGTTGAGGTCGACATATTTTCAAAGTTTTAAAGTTTGGCGCGGGGTGAAAACACTACAAATGCATGTTAAGTGAATTTGGTTGTGTTCAAAAAGTGTATTAAAACGATTGAATGTAAAAGACGTTAGTTTTCAAATCTCAATATTCTTAACAGACAATATAGGAGTGATAAGCATAGGGTTGTTTTGCAGAATATTCAAAACGCTTACCAAACTTAACATGAAACAATAGCGGTATCCATGGACTGTAACCGACTTGCCGGCATTATTTCGGAAGAAGTCCAATCCATGAAAAATCACCCCAAATCTGTCTGTTTGTAAGCATTAATTTAGCTTATTACGCAAAAAAATGACCAAAAATGTGCCTCGTTACTGGGGATGGTCCGGATCTTCTTCTATCTTCAATAGAGTCCAATGAGCTGGAGTTCGATGTGCCTGATGATCATTTGGCTTTAGCTCTTGGGCCAATACGATCTTATTAAGGCATAAAATCGAATCTTTTCGTAAAATAAGTCACAGCGACGTTTGTGAAATGCCCAGCTCCAGATTGAGGTCTTTACTTACCGACTCGCGTCCGGTCGCAATATTCTCTTCACTTTTGGCATTCGGTGTAGCACTGGCACTGCAAAATTATGGATTGCAAAGTGGATTCGTATTTTTTTGCTAAACGTTTCATTATTTGCATATCGGAACGATTATAACTCTCGAAAATTGGAGTGTGTGCACGTAATATACCATAGTGGAAACTGTCTACGATTTGCGAGAAAATATGTGTATTTATGATTCATAAACGCTGTTGAAGTGTATATTTCTGAATGATTAAATGGTAGTGACATCGAGCCATGGAAAAACGCATATGTGTAACAACTTTTTAAACAATTTCAACAACTGGTAACTCCATTTGAATTATCAATTTCGTCTCTTTCTAACGAAAAAGATAGAAAATTGTCTATGAACTACGCGCGCATGCGGTCCTCATTATCATCGAAGAAGATAAGGTTAGAGATTGACTGCTGAGTAATTGTTTGCTTGAAATTTAAAGGTTTAATTTGTTGCTCATTAATTACACCAATTTGTAAGTTAAGTTGAATTTAATACTATTTAAGCTAATGTATTAGTTTTTTTTATGGAAAATAAAATCAATAAATTTATTCGGGATTTTATAATTCGGTTTTGATTTCGTTCTTGGAGCAACAGGTAGACAATAAGTCTGATTGCGTTCTATCAGAATTGTTTTCCAGATCCATTTTTCTGTAAGGACCTTATAAATTAGAATTGCAGAACAACCAATAAAAAAGGTTAAGTGTTCCTAAAACCTTGAGCAAGAAAGGATGGGGATTTAGTTAAATAAGCAAAGCCAAATCTGCTATCGGCATATTCTTCAAAATATGGAAAAGCAATGTTATCAGCTTAATGACCAAACTGCTGCTGTTCTGGTCAAATGTTGAATTCATCCCGCTGTATGGGTACAACGGACTCCGACAAATTACACGGGCTACGTCTTTCTAATGGCGTAGTTTAATTGTAAACAAAGCTAGTCTTATGTAAAAGAATATCAGATTGCAGTGAGTGACGTACAGAGCATTTTACTAGCGATAATGTTTGAACGTCAAGCGGCCAGCCGACACAAGGAATATGCAGGGGTCTCACTGGTAACCCGAGTGAACTTTAATTCTGTATTATTTCCCCTTGTAGATCAGGTGGTGATTGATGCACTTCAAACCCAATATTAGCGTAGGCGCTGCGTGGAATAAGGTCATACGCGAAATGTCCACGTAAAACCCTAGAGACGTTCTGTATGGGTACAGCATCGGGAAAATGTAGTCATTATCTTAAGGATTTTTTGCCCAGACCGCCAATAAGAAGGTACACGTTGACACATGGCGCAGAACAGTCGAGGAAGTGGCGCGTCAACTAGAATAAAGGCTAAGACGAATTCCCAGGAATTGCGCACGATAACAAGGAAACACAGCACATAAAAACACCAATAATTCCACACTTTTCAGATTGTGAGTCAGAACACTTAGCATTGAAAACTTGCGCATCGTACCGTGTTTTCTAGCGTCACACAGCCATCGATTTATATAGCTTAAGACAATAAAGGCTATGATATGCGGAAGGGAGATGGTGGGCCTCAATTTGAAATTCTTTTGTTTCTTAGAGTGTCAAAATTTGGTCGTTCATATATCGTGCTGATTAGTAAATGTTGCAGAAGGGCTTGAGATGTTTACCAAACATCGCACCTTATATGCGACATTAATCAGGAGTATATCTCGAGAGCTCTTACAAAACATGGGATGGTTCACCTGGTGACAAGGTTTTCTTCACTGTTTCTAAAAGCCTGCGGCCAGCTACCAGTTGGTTAGTTTTTTTTTGGAAAAAAAAACCTGATATTGTTCTTATCGAGGGACTCTTCGATTCTTCGATATCCCTGAGGTGGATGGCCCTCTTCTTTTCCTCCCTTCTTCTGGGTTGATAGTCTCGTTTGCTTAGTATTTGCCCCTCAGAATATTTGCACATTCTGAATGATGGATATGCATTTATTAACACGTGCTCAATTTGGTTTTGGGTTCGACCATCTATAGAGCTCCAAGTTGCTGTGTGTACGTGTAGTTTTGGAAATCTACTACTACCTCTCACCGTATTACGATCACCTACAAAACCGATAATCGGGAAGTCGTTATCTTCTGTCGTGTCATGACAGATGAAGATGTTTTCTTTACCAATGTTAGCATTGATATTCCCGAGTACACTTTTGTCACTCAGAGCAAGCTACGTCCAGGATGTCGTAGACCTCCTCTTTGATGGAGTGTTTACTTTCATCACTGGGGGGGTGTACACATATTATGCTAATGTTTTGAAAACAGTCTGCCGATCAACTAGCTTCGGCTTTTGGTGATGAACCACCATTCCGAGCCAGCGTGTTTCGTTTATTTTCCGATTTCAATGGTGGTCGTCGTCCGCTCCAGGGCGAAAGGTCGTCCAAAATCGCTTTTTGTGTCAGGAAACATCGATGCTGTCCGGAGACTGATATTGCAAGATCGGCATATGACTGATCGTGAAAATGAAGCATGTTTGGGCATTAGTTCCACTCCCATACATTTACTATCGCAGAATTTCACAATCGCTCAAATAAAAACATGTCAATTGGTGCAAAGAAATGTTGAAAAAATTTGATGGCGGTATTCCAAAAGACGTCTATATCTATGCATATGAGCCCGAAACTAAACCCCGGTCGACTATATGGGTCTTTGAAGACGACCGAAATATAGCAAAAGTTGTTCGCGCACACCTGTTTTTTCGGAAAAATCGCCGCCGTGCCATCAACGTAGAACGATCAATGTGGAGTGGTACCAAACCATTTGCTTGCTACAACTTTTTGTAGAAAAAACAAACGCCGAACACCAATCATTTTCCACCACGACAGTGTGAGCTCTCACAGATCGGCCCAAACTAGTGACTTTGAACGCTCAAAATATCGAATCTGCCGTACAAACCTGATTTGCCACTCAATGACTTCTTTTCGTTCCTACACTTCAAAAATAAACAGCGAAGTCAACGTTTTTCGACGACTGAAGAAGCGGTTGATGCGTTTAAAACGCATGCTTGGGAGTAACTTCTTTCGGAGTGGAAAAACTGCTTCGAAAACTTCAAACTTTTTCTCAAAACTTAAGGAGCAACCTAAATAAGCACCATCAATGTGCAATCGGTTTCAATAGTGGGCATCGCTAAGTTGACGCCGGTCGGTGGATACCTTAATCGTATACCAAACCATTGAATCGTGCTCATAGATCAGAGATGGAAAACTTTCCAAATCTTGGGCGTTCCAAAAACCGCTTACCACTGATTGTCTCTACCGTGTGACCTTGCCGGTGAATTGTCAACAATGTTAATTCCCCCCACATTTTACACAAAAACCTCATACTTACGTACGCATAGTGAGCTTTACTTCAAAATTGTTCTCATTCTTGCAGTTTACAGGCCTGGACAAGTGCTGATAATCCAATTTCAGTGAATTTGTGATTGCAAAAGTATAGTAGAGTTTGCTATCTATGTTAGTTGATCTACGGATAACCCGTGTGAAGTGGGAATTGTCGTAGCCCCAATTAGCAAAAAAGCCAAATCGTGAGACATGCGCAATGCTCTCACCCAATTCACGACTCCGTGTGAACCAGCCTTAACACAACTCAAAGAACTTGATTACATGTAATCGGTAAGGTTTTGTAGGCCAGGGCATCGTTCACAGACTTCCAGGAGTCTCTGACTTGTAAAGCTTTATTGCTTTTGATTTCCCTGATGTCGATTGTAGAATGAGGCATAGGATATGTACAGGCAAACTCCTAGACATTTGTCTGTATCTCTAGACGGTTGAAAGGAAATAAAAGAAAAATAAGCACAACTCACGATTTCAGAACAGATTTAGTGTTTTTATTATTTTAAGTGTAAAAAAAGATACACACGAATGTACAAATGTTTATCGGTTGGACTTGGCAACACGTTCCAATTCGTCCTTCTTCTTGATAGCATAAGAGTTTGATGAGCCCTGCAAGAGAAAGAAACCAAAAATGTACATTAGCACAATAAACTTTCCATATTGCTCCTTAAAAACTTCGAATATGTCGATGAGACTGTAGTTCTACGTTTCTCGAGTATCGCCAGAGGTTAGAAATATTTCTGACGACACCAGGATAATAAAACCAATTTACTTTCGTCCTTAAGCGAAGCTTTATCAGCGAAATGAATGTATGCTGACACAGTATTATAAAAAGGACTTCCAAAGGCACACCCATGCTACACAATGGTGGGCTAATTTGTTCGATAAAGTGTCGTTCTACGTTTCTCAAGCTCCAGAGAAAACTATCAACTCTGGCGCTAGGATAATAAAACAATAATGTTGTCCTAAAGCGAAGCTGATACAACGAAATATGTGAGCGTTGTGCAGTATTAGAGAGGACTTCGATTGAAAGTTAAATTCTGATATGAAACTCACCTTGGCAGCGTTGATCAATTCATCGGCCAAACATTCAGCGATGGTCTTGATGTTTCTGAAAGCAGCTTCACGTGCACCAGTGCAGAGCAACCAAATAGCCTGGAAGAGAAAGGAAAACAGTAAAAGATTTGTGTTGTGTGTATCTGGAACGCGCATGCGAGGGGAGCAACAACTGTCCTTAGATTCACTGTAGAGTTACTGATAATTCAGAAACTCCAATTGGAATCCAAATTTGTTCTAGTCCAGAAGCATAAGCTTCCTTTCTTAAGGTACAGAAAGGAAGTAATGTGCTGGACACAAGGGGGCAACTCTTACTTCTTCAAAGAGAAAACAAAGTAATGTCTCATTAACTCATGCGTCCGACATTAGTTCACCATGCAGACGCTACGGATATTTAACGGTAATTGCTCTAGCCAGGTGTTATAATCTCCCTTCCAGGTATGAACGGATCGGGAAACATTTTTCCCTGGCACAAAATCAAATAAAAAAGATTGGAAACTTACTTGGTTGACACGGCGAAGTGGTGACACATCAACGGCTTGACGACGCACAGTACCGGCACGACCGATACGGGTCGAGTCTTCACGTGGTCCAGAGTTGATGATAGCGCTGACGAGGATCTGCAAAACAAATTCAAATTGTTACAAAACGAGTAAAAGTCAAACGGAATGTACAAATGGCTTTTATAGCAGCCCAACAAGTCATATTGAGTTGCAAACTTGAAACCGATTTTCTAATCTGCGTCCACATTCTACCTACTGTGGCGTCGAAGGCCTCACCACAGCAGTTTAGCATGAGACGTTGTAAAGGGTGTTGTAAACTTGTTTGCTTACCTGTAGTGGGTTCTCACCGGTCAGCAAGTGGATGATCTCAAACGAGTGCTTGACAATGCGCACAGACATAAGTTTCTTGCCGTTATTGCGTCCCTTCATCATCAGAGAGTTGGTCAAACGTTCAACAATTGGGCACTGGGCCTTGCGGAAACGCTTGGCAGCATAACGACCAGCAGAATGCGGCAAATAGCGAGCATACTTCTCTTTAACAGCAATGTAATCTTGCAGGGAGATATCACTTACAGTGACATCGTCACAGCTCCATCTGCCGAACAGCTTAATGTCGGGCAATTCAGCTGGTTGTGGGAGTGCTGTTGTGTCGAGGGTGGGCACTGGCTCTGCCTCAACGGGCTGCTCATCGAAATTTTCAACGCTTTCAACATCAGCCATTCTGAAAGGGAAAAAATGGATATAATCAGCAAAGTGCTTCGGTAGAGGGTAGAGATGTGTTTGGATCGGATCTGATGGCACGAATTCCTCGTTTTTTTCGTTTTTAATTGTTGGTACGGACTTTATTAAGGTTTACATCTTCGAGACGATGTCCTTAAGAGGAGTCTACCGATTTATTCTGGTCCAGATTGAATACCATAAACGCCATTAACTGAAGCAGATATAGTTTTAGTGTTGGACGGAGGAGGTACCGAGTTATATTGGCAGCCGTTCAACGCGGAAATTCAACGACAGAACTACAGGGTGCTATTCTGACAACGCTTCTATTTAGATATATCCTGCGGCGCGCATTCACATCTTGTGTATTCCTAATGTTGGTATGGACTTTATTAAGGTTTACATCTTCGAGACAATGTCCTTAAGAGGAGTCTACCGATTTATTCTGGTCCAGATTGAATACTATAAACGCCATTAACTGAAGCAGATATAGTTTTAGTGTTGGACGGAGCGCCGACTAAATTCGCATTTAAATACCAGGCCAAATTCCCGACCATAATATTCACGACTATATATACTTTAAATTTTAACTGAAAATGCCATTAATTTGATAGAATTTGTGCGAATTTTAAATGAAATACCGAAACACGTGTAACATTTCGTCCGCCATAACCCAAAATCTTTTCAGAGTGAATTTTCACCCTTAAACACTAGAAAACTCATCACATTGATGTATTTATTAATTACAGCAGACAATAAGGTACATTTTGATCACAATTAAATAATTTTGAAATGGAAAATTGGAAAAGGTTTCTTACATTTATATTTTGTGAAAAATCAACCGATGCAAACAGCAATGGCGTTCGCCAAGAAAAGAACATGTCGCGAAAGTGCTGCCTCTGTGGTGACATCCGGAAGCGAAGAAACATCAAGTTCGGTTTTGTGTGATGTGTGGTAATGCTTGGGCTGAGGTTATACTGTTTAGAATTTTAATTGATTGATATAAAATTGATCAAGATACCAGTAATACGCATATGAAGGGGTGAAAATTAAGAAAAGTCTTTTTACCTTTATATATTCGTTCATAAATATTGAAAAATTCATTGTGCTGTCAGATCCGGGGGTATCTGTATTTAGTATACTGCATTATGAGAAGAGAAGAGGGGCTAGAAATGAATGGCGCATCCCTATGAAAATGATAACAAAACAGGCCGGCCTGATATTGAGGCGCCAGCTATTTTCTGACGCCTGGAAAATGAAACAAGAGATTAAAAAAATTAGACGGAACTTTATTCTTTGTTTATAAATTCAGATTACGTCCGTTCTCAATGGTGTCGTCAGGAAGAAGAACGTCTCTGTCAGAAATGGGAATATGACATTTCACAATTCTCTATCGTTAGTAGCGACGTCTATTGGGCACTACCTAAAGCTATTAGGAGTAGTGCCATCTCACTCCCCCGACGGTGAAAGGTTTTCGACCCGTGGTCGAAAACTCCGCAGCTGTGAAGAGTGAGCTGATGAAATATTGGTAATTTGGTTTCCTGTGATAAATCCTATTCGAAAGGTTTCTGATCCAGGTAAACGTAAAATTACATATGGTCCAGTATAACTTGGCGAAAGTTTATGTCGTGACGGATGGTTATCAGCAATTTTTCGTACAACAAGGTCACCAATCTTCCAATTTGATGGCGGATGAACGAAGTCATGGTGTTCCTTACGTATGGCTTTCGTTGCGTCCGAACGTTTGACAGCTTCAGATCGAGCATCAACTGGAGAGATGTTGTTCCTAGCAGCATCCGAAGGAATTCCAAAATGAAGAAACTGTGGCGAAAATCCGGTCGCACTGTGTGGTGTACGGTTGTAATTTGCGATCACTTCTGGCAGTAGGTCTGTCCATAGTCTTGTTGGTGAGTCGACGGTTGCCAGGCACAAACCCCGAACAATTGTGTCATTGGCCTTTTCGCATAAACCATTTGCTTGCGGATGGTAGGGTGACGTAGTTTGATGTCTGATCGATGACTTCCGAAGAAATTTACGAAAACGTTTTGAAGTTAGATTCGGTCCTCTATCACTGATTAGAACTCCTGGTGTTGGAACCTCCGAATAAATGTTTGTTATGACTTCAATTAGTGTGTTGGTTGTATTCCGTTGAGTTGCCGTAGCCCAAACGTATCTTGAGTGATGGTCCACTACGAGTTGAATATATTTTTCGCTTGTATTCGCAGAAGTTACCCCCATTACAATAGTCTCAATTGCCTAGACCTCGTTGGGTACTTTTGGTGTTGGTATTGGTTGCAGGGAACCAATAGCTGGACGGCTGCTTGGTTTAACCACTTGACATGTTGCACAGCTTTGCACATAGTCACGCACATCGGAATACACTTTTCTCCATCAATAGTGCCTACAAATAAGTTGTATTGTTGTTGCTATTCGTTAATGACCATATTCATCGTGATAATGTTTTAGAATTTTCAGTCGGAACGACAAATCTGGTTATGCCGCGATTTCGATGAACTTCAAATCCGTGAACATCTTTTCGAACAGTAGGGTCACTTGAAGGGTTTCTTTGTTGAGCACATTTAAGTTCAGTTGATCGAATGAGTAGTGATACTGGCTGGCGAGACAAAGCATCTGCAGCGGCATTCAGCTTTCCCGGTCGGTGGTGTATAGTGCATGAGTAGACAGAAAGACGAACTGAGCACCTGAAAAGTCTATTTGACGGATTTTTTATCTGGAAGAGCCACTGTAGCGCAGAGTGATCTGTATAGATGTCAACATGGCGGCCATGCACATACACATGAAAACGTTCCATTGCCTCAACGACTGCAATGCACTCTAATTCCGTCGCATGGTATCGCTGCTCGTGTGTGTTGAGGCGTCGTAAATGGTATGCTACCACTTGTTTCTGTCCATCATCTCCAGGTTGCATTAAAATTGCTCCAATGCCAATACTAGTCGCGTCTGTATGGAGTAAAACTGCACAATCGCTTCTGAAGATCGCTGTAATTGGTGATGTTATGAGCGCTTCTTTGATGGTATCGAACGCTTGCTGTTGTTGCCAGTTCCATTCGAATTTGACGGCTTTTCGTGTTAACCGGGTAAGTGGCTCGGCTATGGTACTGAAGTTTTTTATTCTTCTTCGGTAATAATTTGCCAAGCCAAGGTAACGCTGGAGTGATTTCCCATCAGTGAGGATTTTGTACTCTTTGACGGCATTTACTTTCTCTTCTGAAGGGCGAACTGTTCCATTGCCTTAGAAACTCGACTTCGGCTTGAGCAAAGCGGCATTTTTCTTTTCTGAGTCTGACGTTAGCTGCTGTAAGACGTCTGAAAATGTATCTAAGGAGTTCGGCATGGGGTGGCATCACTGCTATAGACAATGATATCGTCTAAATATGGGAGAACACCATTGTTGATTAAGTCGCCAAGTATTTGTCGAACGATTCGCTGAAACGTACCTGGTGCGTTCTTGAGCCCAAACGGTAAAACAGTCCACTCAAATTGTCCGTCTGACGTCACGAAAGATGTTTTTTCGATAGACTCGTCATCTAATGCAATGTACCAGTAACTCCATGCCATATCAAGGGTTGAGGTTGAAAGTTGGTCGATTACATCCTGAATGCGTGGAATGGGTTCTCCTTCGTCTACTGTAACGGCGTTGATTCGACGATAATCTATGCAAAGCCGGCGTGTACCATCCTTCTTTGGAGCGAGCGTAACTGGTGAAGCCCAAGGTGAAATGGATCTCCTAATAAATCCTCTTTGAAGTACTAATGCTATCTGTTGTCTTATTTCTTTTGATTCTTCATCTGAATGACGGAAGCAGCCGAATGTAGTGCGAGACACCCGGGATCCGTCCAACGTCGTTGCTCTCTGTGGCGAAGAGTTGCCGAAAGTCTTTTAATATTTTTTGAATTCGTTGATTAACTGGAGTAAGCACCAATGATGCCAAGCAGATATGGGGACGCTTATCGATGGGATCAGTGCTGTAAACAAGGTTACGGGAAAAATCGAGTTTAAGGCCAAATAGTTTACCTGTGCTAAGGCCGATGATGAAGTCGTGTGGGAAATGCCGTATGACTTGTGCTGCAATTCTTAAAGTTGTTGAGCCTATTGTGAGATGTACGGTAAGGCGGCCGTCGCTTTTCGTGTTGCCATTTACGTGTGCAATGGTAATGGATGTGTGCGGATCTGGTTTTAAATCTAGATGTTCGGCAAGTGATGAACTGATGACATCGATGGTACTACCAGAGTTAATGATTGCACGTACTGGTTTATTATTGATCCGCACCGCTATATCGATTAAGGGCGACCGCCCAGGAAGTTTTCCTGGTTGGCGTTATTTTCGGTAATTGATACTTCGGTATTAAGTGTCGTCGCTGGTTGGTCATTCTCCGTCGTTTGCTGCCGATCTGCCGGTTGTCATCTTCGTGGACATTTTCGATTCCAGTGCCACTGTGTTTCACCTACTTGCGCACAATGACGACATGGGCTTGGTGGTTTTTGTTTAAGCCGTTGTTTGACATAGCCTTGGGTATTGAATACATACTTCCGCTGTTTTTGTGAACTTGGTTGTGTCTTCGGTGGATTTGTTGACTGTCGCCCAATAATTGATTCTAATTGGAGTGCAATTGCGAGCCAATCTATCGCTGTTGCTGGCTTCGCACACAACAGACACCCACGATAGCGTTGAGGCATCCCCTCGGTTAACTGGGCTACTAGATCAGCTTCTGCTAGGTTTACGTGTCGCAGAAGATGCATTTTGTCTTCGTAGTAGGATGTTAACGTTTCTGAAGTTTTAAGGAAACGGTGTTGAGCTTCAACTAAGGGATTTGCTACAGCTGGACCAAATCGTGCAATAAGTGATGCACGTACTGCTGCCCAAGTGAGACTAGACATATTTTGTGTTACATCTGACGTAAACCAGTTGAGTGCATCGTCCACCAGATACGCCATGAGTTCGAAGATGCGTTCTTCATCGGATTTTCCGCGTGTTACCACCTCGAAGAGATTGCACCACAGGTCAGCTCTAATGATAGTTTTATGTCCAGAAAATTTTGCTAAAAGTTGTCGACCACTGCAGCGATTCGTTGTTGAACTCGCCGAAGTAGCGTTGTTTCTAACTTCCCTGTTCATAGCTATATTGCTGCCAGCAGCGGTTTCTTCTTGCTCAGGCATATGGCTAAAAGTGTTGCTATCTGATTTTTGATAGTGTTTGCCAGAACGTAAAATTTTGCCGGATGTTGTTGGGGAATTTCTTTTGATGAAAAATTTGGCACGAACACGTGTGATAGCGGGTTATAAAAAGTAATCCTTCTTGTTCCGGGCAATCCTTTTTCCAAAAGTAATCTAGAACTGCTAGAGGTGATCCTGTCCGCAGCGCCAAAATGAGGCGCCAGCTATTTTCTGACGCCTGGAAAATGAAACAGGAGATTAAAAAAATTAGACGGAACTTTATTCTTTGTTTATAAATTTAGATTACGTCCGTTCTCAATGGTGTCGTCAGGAAGTGGAACGTTCCTGTCAGAAATGGGAAAATGACATTTCACGATTCTCTATCGTTAGTAGCGCCGCCTATTGGGCACTTCCTAAAGCTTCCGCGGATAAGTATACTTCTCTTTAGGTTAGGTTTTATAGCACTAGCTGACATTTGTGTATAACATATTATATGAGTTGGAGCTGAATTTTGCCGTATTTATTTCAATCTGCCGCACGTAGGCACGATGACTCCTAAATATCCTAAATGGATGCTAGGAATTGAGCTTCCGGGTTCGGAAAAAAAACAATTATAGATATTCGTTCTTAGCGGGATTGGTTAGCAACACCTTTATCAAATTATTGAGAGTTGCCCAAAGGGCTCTCACATCATTAGATAGTAGTAGTGCGAGAAAAGAGGGGAAATCGTTTCTCACTCGTTAATGCACTGTATGAACAGAAAATGGAATTTGTACACTACCTTGGCATATTCTACCTTTGATTTTGGATTCTCCGGTTATTCCCGATGCGCGTTTAATTTTCCTTTTAACGTCATAGTTCATCTCAAAGGATTCTATCGAACGTATTTTTGAAATCGATAAAGGCAAGGAAATTTCATAGCATGGCGATGTTTTCCCATCGTTTCAATCGCGTGGTATGCCGATCTGCCTCCCACAAAGGCGCATTAAACTTAATAATATTGCGTTGGGGATTGTCTAGAATTCTCTCGAATATTTTCAAAGTATGCACATTAACTGCGCCGAACTGTAGTTAGTGCAATTCCTTGCGTCATCCTTGCCTTTGTACTAGACTTAGTGTTCCTTCAACACATTTCTTAATTTATTTTTGGGAGTCGGCCGTTTGAAACACCGACACGAGTCTTGGCAATACTCTTACATTTTTCTTCAAAGTTGTTTCATATACCTTGAGCGCTTGGTTCTTCCTCTTGGTTTATGGCATTATCAGTCTTAAGGCTATCAGTCAGTCGCTAATTTTTCATATGCTTACTATCTGCGAGTTCAGCTGATACGATGACGGCAACTTCGTTCCTAGTTTGTTCCTTTCTGCAATAATACATTTTGTACGCTTTTGTTTGCACGTTCAAGTAGCCGACCCTAGTTTTGAAATATCGCCACTTGCTCTAGTTAGCGTTGCCTTAATACGTTTTCTAGTTCGAAACGTTTGCCAGTCATTATGGTGGTCTACAAGCTGGAGAACATACACTGCATTTATAGGAAATGAGCTGCATGAGCTATAAGAGGCTACTCATATTCTGCAACTTAAATTTTTCTTTTGAATTCGTTATCTAAGGATCGTGATGGGCCTTTTTGACTCCTCAAATTGTATGCAAGTAATTTAACTTATTCACTCTTCTCTTTTTTTTTAAATTAGTGCTGACTACTTTTTTGTTTGTATGATACTTTACCCATCAAGTATTAATTGAGAATGTCTGTTGAAATTTGTGTACCATTGTCATTATATACGAGAACAGTCACTTGCGGTCTCTTGTTGACTGCGACACTTTTAATTTTGTTAAGACAATTTTCACCGTTTTCAATTCTTTGTTAAAGTTGCTTCTCTGGTACGAGCGTAAGTCGAAAGTTACTGGAAGTGGTATCGTATTTGATATTGAACAAAAGTTTATGACATCAGCATTCCTAGCGCAGGTATTTGTCCCGAGAAATTTTCTTCTGAGTCATATTGAGTAAGTTGATCGGCGTTCTCATTGCTCACGATCCTAGCCTTTCGAAAAGCCTTACATCCTCGAACTAGTTTCAAATAATTTTAAACATATTGTATAAGGCGCCGCTTGGTTTTCCTTACAAAGACAGATGGCCTCTTACTGATATTTCTTACGATATAGCTTATTGCACAAGTTCAAGATTATCATTTTCGGCGAAGATTACTTTACGAGCCAACCATGAAGATTTGACATATATGTGATTTTGGAAGTTAATTGCCTGCACGTGGTGAGTTCGTTGTGTGAATTCTATCACAACCCATCAAAACCTAATCGCAGAATAGTTACCGACTTCTTTTATTTTTGCAATTTTCCTAACATTTTTAGAAATCTAAAACTGAACTTGTTAAGAACAAATATTTTTGTTATTAATATTTTCCACCTGGCAGTGTTGCTAAATGTTTAGAATGTGTTTAGCATCATCTTGATCACTTCTGATTAAAGAAAACCATGCCTCATAGAGAGATAAACATCGTTGGCAGATTGTTATTCAAAATTGAAGCCTGAAACGCTTTTTATTTCTCCAAAGCAAGAGCACCACACACTGTGTGTACAACTACCGGCTTACAACAACAACATTTTTGACAACCAAACTGGCAGACTTCACCATTGGACCAAAGCTAGGATAAACAAGAAATTTCGCGGCGGAATTCAGGGCAAATGGACAATAGATTACAACGATATGAGAAAATAGATTTTCTCGGCGAGGGTCAGGTAAGATTACCATTTTTCCTACCTGTCCAACAACACATAATTGTCCTGTTTTCCTAGTTTGCCACAGTGTACAAAGCTCGAGACATCCACACCGATGAGATCGTTGCAGTGAAGAAAATAAAAATCGGCAGCCGCGAAGAAGCCCAGGATGGCATTAACCGCACTGCTTTACGTGAAATTAAACTGTTACACGAGTTACAGCACGAGAATGTGATTGGGCTGGTGGACGTCTTTGGGCACAAGTCCAATGTGTCGCTGGTCTTCGATTTCATGGACACGGACCTCGAAATCATTATCAAGGATCCGAAGATAGTCCTCACGCAGGCAAACATCAAGTCCTACATGATTATGACACTCCAAGGTAACTAACAAACTTAAACTCTAAGTGGGATGACGCCCTAATCTCCGACACTTTCTAGGACTGGAGTACTTGCACATGAACTGGATCCTTCATAGGGATTTGAAGCCAAACAATTTGCTGGTGAACTCCAAGGGAATCCTCAAAATCGGCGATTTCGGTTTAGCAAAGTTCTTTGGTTCACCCAGTCGGATTTACACTCATCAAGTAGTGACCCGATGGTACAGAGCCCCAGAACTGCTGTTTGGAGCGAGACAATACGGCACCGGTATAGATATTTGGGCTGTCGGCTGTATTTTAGCAGAACTATTACTTCGTGTGCCCTTCTTACCAGGAGACAGTGATCTAGATCAGCTGACAAAGATCTTTCAAGCAATGGGCACTCCCAACGAAGAGAACTGGCCAAACGTCAAGCTCTTACCGGATTTTTTGCAGTTCAAAGTGTTCCCCGGAACGCCACTCCAACACATTTTCACTGCAGCCCCAGATGATCTGCTTGAGCTGGCGGAAAAATTACTGGCATTGTGCCCGTCAAATCGTTGTACTTGCACCGAGGCACTACAAATGAAATATTTCTCATCGAAGCCAGCTCCATCGATTGGAGTTAAACTTCCTCTGCCGCAGTCGAATAAAGAGAAGCTCGACGAGAAGCCAAGCTTGAAGAGGAAACTCTTGGAGGCAATGGATGGGGCAACCTTGCCAAAGAAGTTGCAGTTCTAATAGAATGGCGGACCTTTAATTTGTTTCGTCTCTTTTTGTTTTGTTGACTAATAAATTTGTTTCTTCTTTTCTACTGAAAATGATTTGGAGATTTGGTTGCTTTGTATCCGTTACATCCTTTGGGAAAGAAATCCACTTTCGTCACGTTTGAACAAGAATACCCAAAGTTTGGGATTGAGCTAATTTTTTTCAATAGATTGGGATGGATATGGTAAAATCAACGAATGGATTACAGAAGATCTTAGAACAGTGGAGGCTGTTCCAAATTATCTAAAGTTCAACCACTCCAGTGGAACTCTTGTGATGTACTATATTTGCAACATCTTTCCGCTTGCGCGTAGATTTTGAGGGCGTATAGAGCTTGTTATTATACTTCAGTGTCGATTTTTTTAGCCTCAAAACCAAAGGACGCTCACCATTCTCCTACACACTTCCATCTACGAATCGTTCCTCCTACTGGCTCATTAGTTTCTAACGGTTGGGCTGGATTCGCGGTGAACACGATTCGTGTCCACGATCAACTTATCTGAGGGCCTGGTTAGAAAAAGCTTAGACGCAAATACAGTATCCGGAAACGTTGCGAGCTGCGGATTAGCTAGCTTTATATCTTTACAATAGCTTTGTTCAGATGGACCTTCATTTCGATTCTTCTTAGACCGCGTTATTGATTATACTGCCTGCTGGTGAGTTTCTTGGAACTTTGAGCAGTGGAATGATTGTGGCTACTGTCAACAATAGCAGCGAGGCTAAGGTAGGTAATTCGTTTCATACTATTGATCAATCGTGGTCCATTACTGCTAATAAAGAGCTTAAATTGCTCGCTTAGAACAAAAAGACAAGACAGGAGTTTCTCGCAAAGAGAATCGCGGATAAAACACCAGTACCAGTCTAAAGCCCTCGTACATTAAAGGACTTTCAGCAACGTTTTTGAAGACAATATCGTGATCGGGGTAAATCGACAGAAGTGACTTCGAGGGCATGTTTTTCTCTGAACATTCTTAGGTGGTGAAGCTGAAGCTATCAAGTAGCTTTCTGAAGATCATATGGAAAACCCAGAACTGCTTCCAATTACTTGAGATACCGGATAGCATCAAGACAATGTAAAGCTTATCATTGTGATGAATAGACATCATACTACGAGTAGGAGAGTATTGTATTGGTACTAACCTTGAGGTTAATGCCAATGAAGATATTCGAAATAGGATCGAAGCCTATTCCTTCCTTCCTTCCTTCCAAAGACGAAATACAATAAACTGTTTTATGAAGCAAGCATTTGGTTTTTAATTTTCAATTTTCTTATTTACTTACACGCCTTGGGCTTACTGGAATTTCTCATTTTAGTTAAGTAGAAATAGGAGTCATCGCTAAAGTGACGAAGTGACGCAGCCACGATACCAGCGTCAAGTACCTGAAGACGAATTCGCAGTAAGCGTGCAGGAGATTGTGTCTCTTATGCTAAGGGCACTGATGTGCTTAGCAAAAACGTGACGCACCGTTAAGTCTGAGGACAGTAGGAAAATCGTTGAACTTTTCGAGACGTAGGAAAGCATTTCTTTAGCCTACCGGCTATTCTGAACAGAAAAGCCAGATGTAGTTATATTCATAAGAAACCCAACTGTTAGTGGAAGATATTACAGGGGACAGAGGCAGTAACGTAGGTTTGAGTGCTACGAAAATTTCCTCTGAGCCTTGCCTACGTAGGTAAGAGTGGCTGTTGGAAATACCAACCCACTTAGGCCTATTGACCTATTGTGAGTTTTGCCAAGTGATAATTACATTAAGGGTGAAACACAGTACAGATTAGTTGTACAAAAGAGTAAAACCAATACTCCTCCTTAAATTGATCATTCTTGCGAACACCAATTGCGTATCCAAAAAAAACTCAAATTTGACCTTGTCTACTGGCTTCGTAAGAGCATCAGCAATTTGTTGATCTGTACTGACCTCTTGCACAAAATGGTGTCGAATATCAATATGCTTGGTTTTAGGATGAAATCCATTGTCAAGAGGTATTGAAATATTGTAGCTCTTCGATTATCGCAAAGAACTCGCAATGGTTCTTCCCTTTCATTAAGTTGTGATCTAAGGTCATCCCATCAAATTGCTACTTGCATAGTTGCTCGTAATATACTCAGCTTCGCATGATGATTGATAATGCAGACGTTTGTTGCCTTTGGAGCACCATGATGCAGCTACGTAGGCGGCTGTAGACTTCCGATTATCAGCATTTGCTGCCCAATCAGCATAGCTGTATCCAACAATATTGTTGTTGCCTTTCCTTTTGAAGCTCAACTGGAATGATGAGGTGCCACGGAAGTACCGAAGCACATGCTTAACTGCTAACGGCTGAGTTTGTTCAGCAAAAGTAAATCTGGACGTGTACAGTGTGATAAATACATAAGGCAGGCTATTGCTTCCTGATACGGAGTATTTTTCATCTGCGCAATATCTTCATCCTTTGTTGGACAGCCTTTTATGGATAATATCTCACTACTGTTCGAAGGTGTTTTGACTGCGTTTGCGTCTTTTAACATTGTTTAGCCAGTCATCGCCATTACAAAACAATAGCAGATGATCGACGTAAATGGCTATGAAAAGTATCTTTCCGTCCTTGAGTTTGTGATACCAGGAGGGATCATATTTAGATTGTTGAAGTCCAAATACTTTTAGTGCTCATCTGTTCAATCTGCAGATCAAGCTGGATCAAGGTACATATGACCCCCGCAGACGCCTAGTTTAGGAGTTATAGCCATTTTAGTGTTTTGAAAATTTTATTTCTGTTTTTTTTTTTTATAATATGCGCGCGCTCAAGGGATTATTTTTTTGGTACCCTTAAAATGTTTGCACACAGCGCGGGTGAAGGAAAATCAGGGAGGATGGAAAGAGAGGTACCGGTGAACGTTGGTTTTAAATGTTTGAAGGTTATAAAGAGCGAGGCAGGGCATTCCAAAAGCGAGTTGTACGTCTTAGGAACGAATCACGATATTTTAGAGTATGTCCGAAAGTGGGCTTGAGGGTACGATGAGCATTCATAGCGAGACGGGTGTCACGGTAAAAAGTTTGAAGGGGCGGAATGCTACTGACGATTTTTATGGAGCACTGGTGGTGGAAATAGCGATAAAACAGAGTGAGACACGAGACATTACGTCGGTGTTCAAGGGTGTCCATTGTTTGAGTGATATTAGTATCACCTATGAGTTAAATCCTATCTAGCAGGTGCAGACATGTTTTGGGCGCACCCGACCAGATGAGGTCATTGCACTACAATTTCGGGCGGATAAATGCCTTATACATATATTGAGGCCAGGTCAGAGCGGGTGAAATATTTCTTACATCGCTTAATGAAAACTAGACATTTCGCAGCATTTTTGGCGACACCGTAGTCATTCCAACGTAAGTTGTCATTGACACGCATACCGAGAATGGAAAGTTTATCGGTTTTGATGATGCAACGTCGACAGCAGAAGCACTAAATTCTACTCTGTTAGTGGTTCCCCAATTAGTTATGCTCTTAATATCAGAATTTAATGAACTGAATATACACTACCGTTTCCGTTCTACAGCCGAAGAGCAGGGACGTGAGTCCGGGAACGAATATAAAAAGCAGAGAGTACTGTAGTCAGCAAAGGAATATATTGGATTAGAGGTAGCAGACAAGAGATCGTTGATGAAAATTAAAAAGAGTGTCAGAGACAGAACTGAGCCCTGGGAGAAACCAGGATTTATTTTGTGAATATCAGATTTGAAACCATCCATCGAAAGGTAATTTCTAATCCATTGAAGAAGAGAGTCATCGATCCCAAAAGCACGCATTTTCGACAAAAGAGTCTGCTGCCAAACTCTGTCAAATGCCTTAGAAATATCAAGTGCAATTATCTTGCTTTCGCCAGATTGATGTACGCTTTGGTTCCACTTCTCGGTGAGACATGTTATCAGATCACCAGTGGACCAGTTGCTACGAAAACCATACTGCCGGTCATTAAGAAGTTTTCAAGTTTCGAGATATTTCATGAGCTGACTGTTTATCAGCGTTACCATGACCTTGGAAAGAAGGGACGTAAGTGCAGGAGAGGGAAGAAGATTTTTAGGGACGGGCTGGACAAATGCTGTTTTCCATATGCTCGGAAAGAGTTCTGAAGATTGATGAAAAAACTTACGCAGTGGTTTTGCCAGCGAGGAAGAACATCTCTTCAGAAGAAGGGGAGATAAACCATCTGAAACAGCGGATTTGTGAATGTTAAGATCTTTAAGAAGTCTTGCTGCTACACGAGTGCGAAAGGGGTTTTGTCTCATTGAAGATTCGACGCACTCAAGTGTATTCGGAGACAAAGCACAATCTGGGAGTGTTGAACTGGCCGCAAAGTGTGCAGCAATCAGATTGGCCTTGTCCAAAAAGCTGAGAACTGGAATGTAATTGTAAATGAGCGTGGGGATGGAGGATGAGGCAGAATTTCTAATGTTTTTGGCGAATGACCAACAATTTTTACTGTAGTATTTTTTGCCTCAGTTTTTGGTCGTATTGGAATTTTACACATTTAAGTAACACGTTGCAGTCAAACTTTTTTCGGTTTTCCTGTGTTGGGTTGGTCTTGAAGGACCGAAAAAACAATTCTCTAACCCTGACAGCCTCTTTATAGCTCGAGTTGTACCATGTCTTTTCTTTTGGTTTGATACTCTTCATCCGATGAGAGATAAAGCATCTCATTCCAAAGAGAATAGTTTCTGTGATCATGTCAGCAGCGGCATCCACGTCGTTATCGAGAAAACCAGTTAAAATTCCTAAAGAAGTTGTTAAGTCCGCTAGAAATGGCTTTCTCGTATTGCCATACGGTTCTTTAAGGAATCCTTTCTCTAACTGTGTGGTCGGTGTATGAGAAATTAGCTGATTTGATACAATAGTCCGACGAGCCTAGAGGGGAGAGAACATCAACGGTGTACTTGTCAGGGTGAGAAGTTAAAAAGAATTTCATGGTTTTGGCGGTATGACTATCAACGCCTGACATTCACAAGAAGAGCTCGCAGAAACTTTTATGTGTCACTCAAGCAGCCATTTCAAAACGTTTAAAAGCAGCTGGATATATTCAAAAGCAAGGAAATTGGGTTCCACATGAACTCAAGCCGAGAGACGTCGAAAGGTGGTTTTGCATGTCCGAAATGCTGCTGGAACGCCACAAAAGGAAGTCACTTTTGCATCGGATTGTTACTGGTGATGAAAAATGGATCCATTACGACAACCCCAAGCCCAAAAAATCATATGTGAAACCCGGCCAACCAGCCAAATCAACGGAAAAGCCGAATATCCATGGCGCGAAGGTAATGCTCTGTATTTGGTGGGATCAGATGGGTGTGCTGTATTATGAGCAGCTAAAACCGGGTGAAACCATCAATGGACAACGCTACCGAACACAATTAATCCGTTTGAAGAGAGCAGTGGCCGAAAAACGCCCGGAATATCCGACCAGACACGAGGCAATAATTTTCCATCATTACAACGCTCGACCCCACGTTGCTATTCCGGTTAAGAACTATTTGGAAAACAGTGGGTGGGAAGTCTTACTCCACCCGCCTTATAGCCCAGAAATTGCCCCTTCTGACTACCATTTATTCCGGTTGATGCAGAACGCCCTCACTGAAATACGGTTCACATCAGAGCAGAATATCAAAAATTGGCTTGATTCATTCTTGGCTGCCAAGCCGGCGCAGTTCTTTTGGGATGGGATCCACAAATTGCCAGAAAGATGGGAAAAAGTCATAGCTTCAGATGGGCAATACTTTGAATAATACTATTGTACATGTTTTTCTTAAATAAACGTTCAAATTTTGAAAAAAACCGCACGAATAAGTTATATAAAAGAGGACTATATTGAATAATATAAACAAAACATTTAAAAAAAAATTTTTTTTAATTCCCAAGGAGGTCACTTTTCACTCCATCTAGTAAAGAAAGACGAACACAAACACCGACGTTCTAAGCGCAGATGTGAAGTACAAATTCAGAGTTGGTTTACCGAATCAAATTGTTGTACGTGTTATGCCCAACACAACAACAATACGAAACAGCACACCAACAAAATTCATACTCACAGCCCGCTATCCATCGGTTGTTACATACACTCAGTCACTGCACGCGCTGTATGACAATGTAATACAGCAACGACAGTGACCGGGTGCAAGCAACAGTTTGACCAGGGATAGGGAGGTTGGGATGCCCGCACTGTGGGTGTAGATTTCGTTTTCACTCCATTCACTAAGTTTCTTTAAACATAAATCATTGTATTAGTTTGAATTTTGGAGCCATGTAAGAAATGCCGCAAGACATAGTAAAAGTATTAGATTTAATTTAGAACCCCCGCACGGGGCCGGTAAATTATTGAAAGATGGTATAAATATTGCTTAGTGTTTATAAATGAAAACGAAATAAGTTTAGGTCAACTCTGAGTTACAAAACATTGGCATTGCTTTTATCAATTTCTCCTTTGAAATATTTAAATATACTTTATTGTTGTACATCCTTAAGAAAGCCCACATATCTTTATTTTATTCAGCTATTATATTCTTGTACCACTAGACATTTGCAATTTTTTGTATGATTGCCTCGAAAATTTCAATTCCTCGTAAATAAACGTCAGCTTTTAGGTACTCATCGTGATCATGGAGTAATACTGGTGTTTGGATCATTGGCGAAAAACCTAGAGTCGGTATACCAATCTGAAAATAATAAAAAACTAAAATTTTGATTCACTGAAACTGTAGTGAAATACCTCTCTCAGAAGACTGCCATCGGTACCACCAGCGAATACTTGTTTCTTCACATCTAGACCTCTAAAAAAATAAAAGAATTTTTTTTACAATTTCATTTGAGCATACGAGTACGAGTAAGATTTTCACACTAACAAATCATCGGTAGCACTTTTAAACGCCACCCAATATGGATTGGTGGAATCCAATTTTGTTGGCTCGATGTAAGGAGTCTTCTGAATGAATTCTATGTCAATATTACCTCCAGCTTCTTTGCACCATTGTCGGAGCTGAAATTATAGCTTCATTATGTTTTTGAATCAATTTTCTCCTCAATTATCAACCTTTTCGAGAAATTCCATTTGATTAAGATTTGTACTTAATCTCATATCAAATCCGAGTTCCATTTCTGCTGGTACCACGTTAATTTGAACACCACCACTAACCATTGTAAGGTTAATCGTTGTCACATCTCCAACTGTTAGCTCAGAATTTGAATTCAATTGTTGTAACTCCTTAGCTCGCATATCCATCATTTTGTCCAGAATGTACCGAAGTTTTTCGCCAGGGGTATTGCTGAGAAGGAGCGACCCATGACCAGAGGTTCCATTGATTTTGAATGCGATTTCTATTTATTGAAGTAAACCACATATTCTGACTGTAAGGCATCAGATAGGAATACTCATACTTACGCCAAATTGCCCTTTCGGAGTTAAAAACTAGAAAGGTGTTAGTAGGTGAGGCCATACCTTCATCTAAGCAAAAACCGACGTTTAGCTGACGAAATTCTTCAGACCTAGCAAATGCCAACATTCCGGCACCTCCTGAGATTTCTTCATCTAAAAGAAACGTTAGAATGGTTTGTGCAACCTGGATATAGAGATTACCAAACCTGGAACGAATAATATATGAATTGTTCTCCTGCAATGAATGTTTTTGGCTTTTAGTGCCTTCACCGCTCCGAGATATTGTGTTCCAAGGCATTTCATATCTTGTGCGCCACGAGCAAATATCCTCCCATCGCTATCCATTTCGGCGGCAAACGGAGGATGTGACCATTTATCTTCGTATACTGGAACAACATCCATATGAGAGTTGAGCAATATAGATGGTAGGCTTGGATCTGATCCAGTCCAGGTCATCACGATGCATGGTTGCTTTGGAGAATATGGACAATAGACTTTTGCTGGAAGGTCTAACTCTTTGGCTTGCTCTGTTAGGAATTTGATGCATGGCTCTAAAATGGGGTATATGCATATTTTATATAACTCTATCACTAGATTTAGCTTGGTATATATACTTCATTTAAAAGTTAAAAAAGACAATAATTTAATAAAATACATTTCTCTCTAAATGGCAACACAGATATAGGAAGCTTAAAGTTAATTAGATTGCGCAGCAGCTTTCTGGTTTGTGTCTTAGCTATACGCGCTAAGTGTTATAAACCGTGAATATTGATTTACTGCGGATTAAGACTCAAAATTTTAGTTATTCCATATTTTGCTAAATGTTCTGCGTTGACTTCTTCTAACAGCTTCATTGGAAAAATCCAAGCCATAAAGTTGTAAGCCATATCTGATTGTCTAGTTTCTACAGGGTATTCCGAACTTTGACAGTTAATTGCGGTTATATTGTTGAAACCACATCTGTCAAATTGGCTGACATTTATTCAGTTTGTTTTCCCAAATCATCATGGACGGACATAGCGTTCAACAACACGTGGAAATGATGAAATTGTTTTATCAAAATTGGTTTCCTGTTCGGGCAACGTTCCGGGCGCTTCGCCCATTTTACGGTCGCCATGATCGTCCCACCTAGAGGACTATTCGCAGTGTGGTGTATAAATTTGCGTCCACTGGTTTAGTAAACGATAAACCAACACCCGTACGTCGACGAAGCTCAATATCTGCTAAAAACATCGCCGCTGTCCGCGAGAGTGTGCAGGAGAATCCGATTCAGTCGATTTCGCGTTGCTCACAAGAACTCGGCCTTTCGCAGACACAACTTGGCGAATTTTGCGCCGTGACTTGGGCCTGCACCCGTACAAAATTCAACTGACCCAGGAACTGAAGGTAAACGACCATAGACAACGACGTGTGTTCGCCGAATGGGTTCTGGAGCAGTTGGAAACTGACCCTAATTTTCATCGAAAAATCATCTTCAGCGATGAGGCCTATTTCTGTATGAATGGGTGCGTCAACAAACAAAATTGTCGAATTTGAGATGGTACCAATCCACATGAGATCCAAGCGCGTCCAATGCATCCCGAAAAAGTCACTGTTTGGTGTGGATTTTGACCTGGCGGTGTCATCGATCCATATTTCTTTGAGAACGACGTTGCCCAGGCCATAACCGTCAACGGCGGGCGTTATGGGTCGATGATTCCCAACTTCTTTTGGCCTAAATTTGACGATATGGACACCAGCGACATGTAGTTTCAAGAGGACGGCGCTACTTGCCTCACAGTTCACGCCACATTGGAAATTCTGCACGAGAGATTCGAGGGCACGGCCATCTCACGTGGAGGTGACGTGAAATGGCCACCGAGATCGTGCGATTTGACCCCGTTAGACTTTTTCTTGTAGGGTTTTCTGAAGTCGCAGATCTACATATGTGAATAGGCCACAAACCGCAGCGGCCCTCAAAGGCAACATAACCCATGCCATCGGTTATATTCAGCCTGATTTATGCATCAGAGTCATGGAAAATTGGACATTTCGGATGCGCGCCACTCAGAGAAGCCGCGGCGGACATTTGAACGATGTTATATTCCATACATAACGGCATCGATAACCCTTTCAAGCGAATAAAAAATTTCGATGATTGTTTTATTTAAATTTAAAAATAGAAAACGCTTAATGAAAAACCCTTTAAAATACGATTTCAGGGCCGAATCGAGACTCATACATAAATTAAAAGCAGACTTTTGTTAATAAATTGGAATTCTGTTATTACAAAAGAAGGATTTAGGGGCTGTCATGATGTCATCATAATTGTTCAAAATATTTACGTATGAACTTTTGTAAATGTTACTGCTGAACGTCTAGACTCTCATAACTGGGCTCATGAGCTTCTAATTATAAAATTATTTGCTAAAAATTTGTTAAGTACTCTGGCAATAATTTTCTTGGTGGTCCTTTCTGTTCAGGTATTGTTCAAAGGAATACGAACAAATTTATGTGTTCTTCATTGTACTCAGTGAGTTGACTCCAGTTTTAGTTTTACCGAAATTGACAAAGCAGCCAGTGAGTAAGTCACACCATTTACCTAATATGACAGAGCTTTCCGATAGGATTTTCAGCTCCTTCCACTGACTTTTCTTTATGGTTTCGAAGGAGTCAAAATAGGCACCTGGGAGCAGCAGTTTTAGTTTCGGGAACATTAAGAAGTCACATGAGGCCAGATCTGGTGAATACTTTTGCTGGTCAATAGAACAAGGTGTCCCAAAAGAAGGCCTTCTTTTTTTTGACGCAAGAAATCTTCGGGGCACGGGACGCATATCAATCGATTGGACGGCTTTTAAGCCAAAATAATGATTCACTGATGTTGCACGAAGTAAATTCTGCATTCAACGTGGTTTACAAAACGTAAATGATGCGCCAAGTTCGACAAATGCCATCAAGAATTGATGAAAACGTAGAAGGTGTAAATCATTCCACTCGCTAAAAACCCGGATCTATCACTTCGTTAGCGAGCAGAATCTTTAAATGCACCTAGATCATCACAACATAGCATTTTGCGCAAATGTTTAAAATTGCACCCTAACAAAATTCAGTTAGTGCAACAATTAAACCCTCAAGATCCTAGTCAGAGGCTTCATTTCGTCAATCTTATAATTGAGCGTTTATTAACATTTCTTGGTTACTGAACTGCAAAACTTTCGTGGTTTTGAATAAAGAACCTGGTTCCAGCAAGACGGACCTTCAACACGCCTCTCTCACGTCAAATCTACGTCAAAAATAATAATATCCTGAAAAGGAGACGGCTTCCACGCAGCAGCGATTTAACACCGACGGACCTTTTGTTGTGGGGATATCCTAAAAAGTAAACCGGATTCATTAGTACAATCCGACACGAAATGTCCGCTATTACAGGGACTACGTGCCGAGCGGTCCTTAGAAGTGTTGCTGTTCACTAAGAAGAGTGTCTTGCATGACGGATGAAGGATTGCACTTAGATGACTTTTTTTTTTTAAATATTGGTTGTTCAATAAGTTCTGCGATTTTTTTAGGGTTAAAGTTAAACACACATTTTCAGTATAAGAGCTTATATTTAAACCATCAGATATTGACCATCATGCTCTATTACTGTCGTCCAACATTCTGGAAGAGACATATGGTAAAGCCTCTTTTGCAAAAGTCGGCACACTTTTGTGTAAAAAAGTTTTCTAGGTAAGTTTTCATCTCATCTTTGAAATTGAATTTCCTTCCGTCCAAATTGTTTTGGAGAGAACGGAACAGATGGTAGTCAGAAGGTGCAAGGTCTTGAGAGTACGGTGGGTTCTGCATAACTTCCCAGCCAAATGAATTCAGCTTTTATGATGGAAAACAACGCCCTTCCTGTTGGCCAACTCTGGCTGTGTTTCTTCCACTGTCTGCTTCATTACTATCTGATTGCGTGGAAGCAACTCGAGGTAAAGGACACATCGCCAGCCCCACCAAATACTCAACATGACCTTTTTGGGGCCAATAAATTAAATTAAATTCAGAGCATTGTTGGTTCCAGCAGGACAGACCAACCGCACACACAGCTCGGGCAACAATAGAGATTTTGAATCACCAATTTCCAGGCCATGTGATCTCTCGTTTAGACGATTTGAACTGGCCAAATCGCCACATCTTGAGGCGTCAGACTTCTTACTTTTAGACTTTTTGAAATATCATGTTTACCACAACGACTCACAAGCCTTGCAAGTTTTGAGAGCCAACATTGAAGAAGAAATCATCAATTTGGAGCCAAATGTCTTGCTAGCAACAATTCGAAATGCCGAAAAACGAACAAAAATGTGAATCAACTCATTAGGTGGTCATTTGACCGACATTATTTTTCCAACTTAATGTCGTCAATTTTACACTATCAGATAAACTTTTCGTGAAAACAGAGTTGAATTTGTTTTCTTTTTACCAAAATAGCTGCCAATTCACATTACGACATTACTTTTGCCCCACCTTGCATTTATATGACAACATTAAAAAGAAACTTTCTTTGTAGTTTTGGGCCTTAAATTCAGTCACGACTGCCGCTCTATGCAGTGGCTCATTATCGTCGTATAAAATCTGCGAATTGATTGTCCACAAATCTGGCCATTTCCGTGGGTATGTGTGAAAATCTACATGGACACTATGAACCCGGTGCTCATAGTAGTGTGAGATTCTTTCTCTCTAAAAAAACGGCTCCCTTCTTGTCGACTACAACTAAGTTACCTTATCAAGTATGTTAGTTTCCTTTTCAAATAATATTGGCGTGAGGCAGGTAGCTTTCCAGCTATTATATGCGGATAGTCCTTATCGCGGTAGATTGAACGGTCTCGTTCCTTGTAATCGACGCACTAAACTTGTCTCGTCCGGAATTTGGAGTATTTTATTATTACAATGACCATGACGACGAATACGGAGTTTGCGAGCAAAGTTCATTATTTCGTCCTCGATGGTAACTATTCCTAAGTCGCTGTGGATATCACTGTTTCGGATATACCATGGGGCGTTCACGATTTCTCTTAGAAATTTGTTTTGATAGGATTGGAGAATATTTCGGTAGCTTGGTTTAGTACAACCTCAAAGTTGTATACCGTACGTCCATACAGGATTAAACACTTGCTTGAGCGGTTTGTTATGTATGCTCATCACGTTTTTTTTAACATGCGGCTTCCATTTCAGTTTTACATCTAATGTTATTCCTAGATACTTTGCTTCATTTGCATATGGTATTTGTACCGAGTTAATGAAATTGGGAAGTTTGGTTATTTTCCGGTAAGTAAAATTAACATGAGCAGATTTGGTCTAGTTGAGAACAATTCGCCAAATCTTTGCCCACTCGTAGATTTTATCCAAAGCCGTTTGTAGCTTTCCAATAGATAACTCGACGGAAGTATCTGTAGTTAGTATAGCCGTATCGTTCGCGAACGTGACTATTATGATACCTGATTCTTCCGGTATGTCTAGAGTATAGAGTAAAAACAATACCGGGCTAAATACACTTCCTTGCGGAGCTCCAGCAGCGATCTCTTTAAATTCCGAGTATTCGATGCCATGTTTAACACGAAAAATTCTAAAAGTTCTAAAACCGAATTGATGCTCAGGAATCAGACGTCCCTCTTCAATGATCGGTTGCAAGCGCTTCAATAGGAGTTTTTCAAATATTTTAGTTATTATCGGCAGAAGCGATATGGGTCTGTTGGACTTTTTTTCGTTTAGAGATTTGCCTGGTTTAGGGACCATTATAACTTCGGCAACATTCTATTGGCTTGGAACGTTTAATAATCTTAGCGCGGCATTTATAAGTTGGAGCAGTTTGATCAGGGCTTTCTGTAGCAACTCCTTGAGAATTTGACCAGTTATTAAATTATACCCAGGGACCTAGTTATTTTTCAACTTTTTAACTGCTTAGTTAAGTTCTCCTAGCGACCTTGTTTTTATTCTAAAGTTGTCCGGTGCCGTGATTATATAACTAGAACCTCCTGTTAACGCCTGTCCATTAACAGGTTTAAACATTTCTTCTAGGTGCTCGGCAAATAAATCCGCCTTCTCTTTATCTCCTTTTGCGCATTCGCCATTATTTTTTTTTATGGGAGGAAATTTTGCATTTGAGGCGTTTTGATTCCTTTCATGGCCTTCCAGAGGGAGTAATTTAAACTTCTTTCGGCAGTCAGACCTTCGAGATATGTAGAGATACCACCTTGATCAAAAAGTTCCCGCACCACACCACCGTGTGGCGCTCCCATTGCTCCGATTTGAGTTCTGTTTTTTTTTTTGTTAAGTTGGTAAATCTGTTGTTGACATTCCTTCTAAATCTTAGCGCCAATCTGTGTTGGCGATTTTTTACAATCTTAGAAATGGATTTAAATTTGCAACAACGAATTTGTATTAAATTTTGCGTAAAAATGGTGCGCGAACGTTTCAAATGTTGGAAAATTGTTTCGGGAATGATTCTCTAAAGAAAACGGTCCTTTACCAGTGGCACGGGCGGTTCAAAAGTGGTCGTGAGTCAATCGAAGATGAAGAATGCAGTGGCAGACGATATGACATCGAAAACCGGCGAAAACATTGATGAAGTAAAAGAAATGTTGGTCAATAACCGCAAATTAACCATCAGAGAGATAGCGAGAGATGTATCCGTCCAAGACATTTTGGTTAATGATTTGGGTTTCCGTCGTGTAGCAGCAAAATTGGTGCCAAAAGACCTCAATTTCATGCAAAAAAGAGACCGTGTTGACGTCGCAAAAGAAATGATTTGCGTGGCTAAATCCGATCCCACATTCATCAAAAGGATCATTACTGGAGACGAGACGTGGGTTTATGAGTACGACACGCAATCCAGACATCAGGCAAGTGAATGGCGTTCACCAAATGAGCCAAAACCACAAAAACCACGTCGTTTTCAGTCAAAAAAGAAGGCAATGCTCACGGTTTTCATGGATTACAATTGCCAGAAGGCCAGACAGTAAACAAAGAGTATTACTCGTATTTGGGCGTTATGAGACGTTAGCGTGGAGCAATTCGCCGAAAGAGACCAGAATTGTTGACAGAAAACTCGTGGATTTTGCACCATGATAACGCATCGTCGCACAGTGCCATCATTATTCGTAATTTTTTGACGAAAAATGCAGCAAATACCATCCAACGGCCACCGAATTCACCTGATTTGGCTCCCTGTGACTTCTTTCTGTTCAATCGAGTTAAAAAACCACGACGGGGAACGCGTTTCAGCAGCCGAGAGGAAGTAATGGAAAAATTCGCGGAAAGCACTGATGGACATACCGAAAACCGAATACAAAAAATGTTTCGAGGATTGGATCAAGCGCTGGCATAAGTGTGTTGCAGTCGATGGGGATTACTCTGAAGGGGACAATATAGATTTAGATGAATAAACTTCTATTTCCAGTTTTTTGAATACATTCCGAGTAGTATTCCGATTTTTGTAATCACGCATTGCTTCTTTCAATTTGTTGCATAAGTGGTTCAAGTATGTTTTATGCTGGGGAGCACGGGATTATTGCCACCTTCTGCGCGCTCTCCTCTTTTCTCTCACTAGTTCTTTTATTTCCGGGGGATATTTTATTTCACTACTTGCTTCTTCTTTTCTCCTAGTGGGAATGTTGTTTCAGGCAGCGTTCTGCAAGACTTTGATCAATCTGTCGACTTCGTCTTCTATTTCGTTTTTTGTTTAGGTTTTAGTTTCTAAAACCGTCCTAGTTAGTTTAACTAAGCGTATACTTAGTGTCAAAAAGACTGGTGAGTGATCTGAGGAGCGATCATAACTTTCCTCGATGTTTGTAGAAATTTTGGTTACTCCCTTTGTGGCAAAGAAGTCTACAAGATCGGGTGTCTTTGTTATATCCGAAGGCCAATATGTTGGTTTTTCTGTCGAGAAAAAGTCAACTCCAGATTCATAGAGATGTCTGTCTTTCGTTGTACTACATCTTGAGCCCCAGATGGTATGTTTCGAATTAAAATCACCAGCAATTATAAAATTCGGTCCGAGTGAATCAAAGATATCTTTAAAGTCATTCTTTTCTAGCTTGCATCGCGGAGGACAATAAATGGATGTGATGTTGTAGTACAGGTGGTTATGTTTTACGACCTAACTGCATTGCATCGCTTTCAATCATCATATTTACAGAATGCTCAATACAATCTTTAATGAAGAGTGAGGATCCGCCTCTAGCATTTTCTAATGGATGGTATGCATGATAAGCACAGTATCCCTTTATTTCCACACGAGATCCTTTCCTCAAGTGAGTTTCAGAAATCAAGCAAATGGTAATGTTGGCCTTTCGGAATTCCAGTCCGTCGAGTTTTTTTTAATAAGGCCATTTGCGTTCCACGTCAATATTTTAAGCAGCTGTTCCATGTTAATACTTGAGATCGAGTTTTACGTATTTCTTTCTCGAGATTGCTCAATTTTTCAACTATTTGTTCTGCTTTGCTCCTCAAGTGTCGTGAGAATTAGGGAGAAACCGTGTGTCATTGGATCTGGCGTAACACCGCTTTTTTTATTTTCTTGCGACGCTACTTGTGCATACGTTAGCGCGTAAATCGATGGCGGCTTTTCCTTTGGGATCTTTTTTTTTTATATTCTTCGACTTTACCACCACGGATTTTCTTTCTTTCACTGTCTTTTCTTTAGCAATATTTCGTTTATTTGTAGTTGCTTTTGGGTTTGGGCGTAACGTTTTTTTAAGCATATCGCGCCTTTTTTGGAGTTCTTTCGCCACTCCACATTCCACATCCGTGATAGTTTTCTGACTGCTTTCCTTGGCAATTTATGCAAGACAGTGGAAGTTCTTTATTTAAGTTGCACTGTTCTGAGAGATGCTTACCGGCACATTTTACGCAACGCGGCTCTTTTTGGCAGTAAGTCTGCGTTTGATTGAAGCCCTGGCAGCGCTTACATTGCGGGATCGATCTTGTGTTCTTACGCATAGGTTCGATTTTGACTAGGATATTTAGAATAGTTTTAATACAATAAATATCTTCTTTATTTTCGGACTTATGAAGCTAAGCATAAACAGTGGAGGCCCCCGCTTAACCAAGATTTCCTCGTCTTGCTCTGTTTTTTTCTTTTAAATAATATTTACCACGTCTAGAACTTTAAAGGCCTTTGCATGCAGGTCGCTTACAATGTCGTCTTAAGGGAAGTCCTCTCGCCACTAGTCTTTCTGACTTGTTCTCGACAGTGTACCATTGGATCTTTTCGGTGTTTAATTTGTCGGACAATGCCAGGTAGTTATCGGAGTCGTCGACGTTAACTTTACACACATTGTTGCGAAGTGATGTAACTTTATAGGTATTTCGATTTTAGCGCTTCTTTGGGAAAGCACTGCAACTTGTTATGGTCTGAAACCCCAACACCGTTGATTGGAGGCGGAAGACGTAATTTTTTGGGAGTTGTTTTTTTATGACTCTTGACTCTTATCTGGAACGACTTCGGATGAAGAACCAGCTTTAAGTTTCTTAGACGATCTTTTTTTTGGAGATCTAATTTGTTTCGCGTGTAAGCTCTTCTTCGTCCGTATGGTATTCGCGACTAGTTGAGCGGGGTGGGCTGCTTTCTTGGGCTTCGTTTATATGCATTTTTTTCAGAGTCTTGGTTTCTTCTCGGAGTAAATCTACTTTTTTTTAAGCTCTTGAAAAAGTAGCTCAAGCTTTATACGGAGTGTGTTGTTTTCCTCCTCCAAGCTTTTGTTACTCGCTGAGTCCGTTTTTTCACGCGTAGGCGCTTCGGGCGGACATCTTGAACTTTTAGAGAAGGGATCAAACGACTGCGGTAAATCCGTTGAGTTTATTCCGTTATTGGAGTTGTTTGTATTATTTGTTTTATTTTGATTTAGGCCCCTATTTAGATCCCACGAGCATGGGGGAAAGGAGTTCCACCGCATCAGAGACCCCTGTAATGCGGTAAGGCTACGTTACAACCAGCAAATGCCAGGTATCCGGAGGGCTCCGTTCGCGGTGCTCTATTTATTTTACATCCCGAGCACCACTCAAGCCTTAGCACGGGTCGCATAACACCTTGCCTTGAGGATGGGATACTTATTTGAGTGGCGGCGTTTACTCGCCCCCTCATGGATCTGGGAATCCGGCCTAGATGGATTTTAGTCGCCTCTTACGACAGGCATTCTTACCGGGGGTATATTCTAACCCCTATCCGCAACTTTAATGTCAGTTTTTCGATTTCGGGTCGTCTTTTGCTGACTGTGGATTTGTTTGCATGTTAAACTTGTAGACACATATCTTGTCACCAGTTATGATGCGTTCCATCGATGTGGAATCAGAATTAGTGCGTCTAAAGTGACCTGTTCTCGTTTCTGTTTTGAGGAAAATTCAGCTCTTTTCGAACAAGCCGTTCGGCGACGCGTCTTGTGCCCGAAATATTTTATTTTTTAATTTATTTACTTATTAGTTCAAATATTTCTTACAGTCGTAAGATAACAAGCATCTTTTAATTGTGCAAGCCTTCGAGTATACATTAAGTTTTAATATGTGTAAACTAAGTATAGTACTCTAGTTCCAGATACACAGAGGTTGCAATTCCAGTATTTAAAAACTTTAAAGCACAATTCAATCTACAATTAGATTGAATTCAAAAGATAGAGATTAAAAACTAGTATCAATGTTGATGGGTAGAGAGTTCTACAACCGAGTAGAGTCGACAAAAAACTGAGGTTTGGAAGTTAAGCAGGCGTAACTTGTTTGTAAAAGCATACAAAATCTATCTGACTGAAGAAGGCATAGCTTTTTTTACAGGTAACCTTTTGTTTGCATGATATTCTGTAAGACCCACAATGTCCTATATTTAAGCAGATTATCGAAGTTACAACCGCAGATCTGTTTCGAGTAGAAGGAAACATGATCATATCTGCTTAGATTAAGGTAGAAACGAGCGATATTATTGTAAACAGCATTTCATTAATCTAGCAAGTTCATTGATATATATGGAGAAAAGTAGAGGCCCCAGGATCGATACTTGTGGCACCCCGCATGTAACTGGACGAGGACTGTTCGCCTGCTACAATTCGTTGCAGTCTCTCCTGTAAATACAATAGGACCTAATAAGCTTCGTAGAGGATATTGAAAAATTATTTCCTAATTTTTGAGCAAAGAATGGAGTGGTTGACTGTATCGAATGCTTTAGAAAAATCGAGGTTTTCATCAACAGCTTTTTTGATATCATCAACAACCAATAACAAAGCAGTTTTGCAGCTACATTTTGAACCGAAACCAGATTGATTTTCGCTTTTAACGTGAAAGATATTTTGCATTTGAGATGGTTTTCTCAAATACTTTTGAAAGGAATGGCTGAATTGATATTGGCCTGCATACCAGGACAGTTCCATCAGATTTCTTTGAGATAGGAAGAAGCTTAGCTTCCTTCCATAGCGAAGGAAAGACCGACGTCATTAATATGGAGTTAAAAATGTAAGTTATAAAAGGTACAATAATATTTATGGAAGCAGCAGTTTAACAAATTTTGGGTGCACTTCGTCGAGTCCCATGGCGTTAGATTTTATTGACAGTAATGCTTTCACAACATATTCCTCGCGTTGTCTACAAAAATCAAAGTATGAAACTCCGTCGTCTTTAAGTGACTGGTCAGAAGCAAACAAGTTAGTAGAAGTAGTACTTCCACTAGTTTACGCTAAGAAGTTCAGGTTTAGCTGGTCACAGGAGCTTTAGGGTTATATTTTCACAGACTAAGTTCTCGAATTTGTTTCTACACTTCTTTACCTGACGTACAACTGCCAAGTTTTCTGCTATAGAAGGCCCGCTTTAGGGTTCTAATCTTAGACACTACTTCATTATAGGATGGGAGCGATATTTGTTAAAGAAAACGTGAATTCTATACTTCTTCCAACTTTTAAAGGCATGATGCCTCGCATTTTTATGATCTGCAATATATTCGGAGTTAGCCACTCAGGCTAATCTAACTGGTTTTTATTTTAGGGGTACATGTTTAGTAAAAAGTGTGACAATTTTTTCTTGTAGGAATGCCGTTTGATTGTTAACCAAGTACATCTGATAAATATACCGTCAATTTGCGCTCACAGCTTCTTGTTGCAATAGAGTTCGACTCAGTATATTACGAGGGTTGTCTGAAAAGTTTCCAACCGCAACGTGAAGATAGCGGCACTCGTAAATAAAAGCTAGTGAATGCTAGTTGTGCGTCTTTTGATAGTTGATATACTTACCAAAGTTTCAGTCATTTTGGACGCTCAGTTTTTAGTTGACAGTTGTTTGAGAGAGCCGATATGAATGTTTTTTTGAAAATGGAAAAAATTGAGTATCGAGCTATTATTAAATTCTTGTTTTTGAAAGGCAATACGCCTACGCAAATCAAAAATGAGTTGGACTCTGTGTATGGGGACTCTGCACCATCATTTACCACAGTGAAATTTTGGGCAGCTGAATTTAAACCTGGCCGTAAGAGCTTGGGAGATGAAGAACGTTCGGGACGTCCAAAAACTGCAACCACTGACGATAGCATTGCTAAGGTTCACCAAATGGTGTTAGACGACCGAAGAATTAAAGTGAGAGAGTTAGTAGAGGTTATGAAAATGTCCAAAGAACGTGTTTGTTACATATTAAATCAAGATTTAGGCATGAGAAAGCTGTCCGCGCGTTGGGTGCCGCGTTTGCTTACGTTAGACCAAAAACGTGTTCGAATGAACATTTCCAACGCCTTGTTGGCGTAGTTTAGGCGCAATAAATCCGAGTTTTGGCGCCGATTAATTACTGTAGATGAAACATGGATACACTATTATACGCCCGAAACAAAAATTCAGTCAAAACAGTGGACTGCGAAGGGCGAGCCGGCTCCAAAAAAAGCAAAAACTGTTTTTTCGGCTGGGAAAGTGATGGCGACTGTTTTTTGTGATAATAAAGAAGTTATCTTAATCGATTATCTTCAGAAAGGAAAAACCATTACAGGAGCATACTACGCATCATTACTTGCCAAGCTGAAGGCAGAAATTGCGGAAACACGGCCACATTTGCAGAAAAAGAAAATCTTGTTTCACCAAGACAATGCGCCGTCTCACACCTCAGCGGTTGCCATGGCGAAAATCCATGAATTACGGTTTCAACTGCTGGAGCATCCACCTTATTCACCAGATCTAGCCCCAAGTGACTTCTTTTTGTTCCCTCATCTAAAAACTGCGCTCGGAGGGCAGAGATTTTCGTCAAATGAGGAGGCAATCACCTTCGTGAACAATTACAATTCGCTGGGAGAAGTGTGTAGAGTTACAAGGAGACTATGTAAAAAAATAAAAAAAAATTTTGAGAAAAAATGTCTTGTATCATTCTTCGATCGGAAACTTTTTAGACAACTCTCGTAGTTTTCGCCTTGATGTGTCAGGAAAAGCAAATCATTTTTTGAGAAACCCGGCGATAAAAGTTGACTGTAAAGCAAAACCTTTTCTTTATCGCATACAAATATTGCATCGATGAGAGTCGACGCTGAGCATGTAAAGTGGATGAGGGTAGAACTATTTACAGGAATAAGGCCGAACGATTTCACGTAATCCAGAAAACGATGTTTGCCTAGGAGATTACAATTAAAATCACCACAAGTTATTACGTCAGTGTAACTGCAGGCCAACTCCTCTAGGACGTTACAGAGTGGTTTGAGGGTAATAGAGTTATCTAGTCTGTAAGTGACCCCTGTCAGAACTTTTTCATGCCCTAATATAATATCTAGAAAGACATAATCAATAGGGCAACCCGAATTCGCCCTGCATGAAAGGGTGTATTTGAGAGTTGCAGGTGCTCCCCACCTTCCATGTGGCCGACCGTATCAGACCGAAAAAGGCCGAAGCCATCTACTTTGTAAATTTCATCAGAAATATCGCAACGTTCTTCACTAGACACCTCCCCATGGAACCATGATTCGAAGACACAAATGACATCATTTAGATGACAGATGTGTAAACCTTCATGTTGTGCCTGTAAAACCCGAATCATATCAGTCAAATTTCTATGAACTCCAACAAGAGTAGATTCCGCAGCACCTGATTGACCACCCATATTCATGTGAGTAGAACCATTTATTATAGAAAAAAATAGTAGCACTATCAATCTGAGCAAAGATTAAAAATGACTTACCATGGCCATCGAAACTACAATATATAAAATTTAAATTTATAAATATGTATTGGGTCTACAAGTAAGTTTCCAGCGTTTGTCAGAGATGGCGCCACCAGTGGATCCCGGGCAGAAATGTCAGACCCCATGTATATGTCAACAACTTTGCAGCGTTATATTTGAGCAGTTCTATCGGTGTCGTACATTTTATCGAGCAAAATCATGGCAAGTTTCCAGCCAAATAAACGTCATTTGCGGGAAGCGCTGCTTTTATTCTTTAATATGAAGAAAAGTGCGGCTGAGGCCTATCGTTTGCTTTCGGAAACTTATGGGGCGGATTGTATTGGTGAATCGACGTGCCGCGAGTGTGTTATGGTTTTAATACCATGGCCTTTGTAAGGTTTTCGCATGACCGACGAGATGTCCTCCCAATTGAGTACAGCAGCCCCAAAAACCCAGAGTAGCGTAGTTGGTAGGAGCACTGGCTAAAAACCGGCGAGAAGTTCTGAGTTCGAGCCCAAGGACAAACGAGAAATCCCACTTGTTCTTTTTTTTGTAGATTTCCCCGTCAAGCTTAGGCAATTAGATTGAGCGTTAAGTTAGCGGTAGAAAGTTTAGCTAGCTGGGGTCAGTTGTTTCAATCATGGATGGAGTGATGAAATAACTGACCACCGAACGGGAAAAATCGGAGGAGTGCTAGCAAGTGAGAGAAATCGAGGCAGTCATTCGAGAGCTAAGTAAGCGGTCGGTCACACGAAAAATAGGAAAAAAAAAAAAGGAAAAAGAGAACAAAGACAAAAAAAAAAAAAAAAAACCGAGAACGACGAGTCTGGAGTGCCGCGTGTTTTCTCGTTTTTGCCTTTTTGGGAAACTTTCCCGTAGGTTCGTCGGGGCGGACTTTTCCCTGAAACGAAAAAAAAAAAGTACAAAACCGAAAAGAAAACCGAATAACGAGGATAGTGGGGTGCGGTCAAGCGTGTGTGTTTCCTTTTGCCTGGTTTTTTTAACTTTCCCGGAGGTCGTCGGGGCGCATCGAATTCAAGCAACGATCAAGAGAAAAAAAAAAAAGAAAAAAAACGAAACATTAAGATAAAAGTGACAAGTGCTCTCGGCAAGGAAATAAATAAAGAAGTAGAAGGAAACGTGATCGGTTCGGTTAAACCGCTAGGGTTATCTTGGAAAACCCTAAGGAAATTCGTGCGCGAGTGGGAAAACAAAAAAAAGATTATCGACAGCCTAAGCGTACCACCGGGACTTCCCATCCACCAACACGTCACATCACGAGGTCGGCGAAGGCGCTTTCAGCTGGGAGCTGCAGAGAGGAGTTGCAGGGAGCCGTAGTAACCTTAATTTAAGTATTCTTTTTTTCTTTTACTAACATATTCTCTGGTTTTTTTTTTGGCTTTGTTTTATTAGTAAATATAATATATATGTATATATGATATAAAATATTTTATATTTGGAGTTGTTAGTCCTAAGTTGGACATTGAGAGGGCAAAAAAAAAAAAGTATTCGAATTAGTCCAATTGATTAGAGTGCCGCGAATTGTAAACGAAAGGGATCGGATCCGAGCTTTCTCGTCGAGGTTCGAATCTGGGTGGGAGTCGTACTTTTTTTTATTGTTCTACCTTTTTTTCTTTTATTTCTTGGAACACATTTTTTTTTTGGTTTTTTTTTTATTGTTATTTTTTTTTGGTTGCTCATATACATATGTTATATACGAGTATATATATATAGATATTTTATTTTCTTTCCTATTTTTCTTTTTTTTTGGATTTTATAATTAAACTTCTTTTGAATAAAGAGGATTGTACCTATTTAAATTAAGGTGAATAGTGTTTTTTTTTTTTTTTTCTTTTTGCGCCTCTAAGTTGGAAGCGGCCGGGGGGGTTTCTTCCGTTTCCTCGGTGTGGCGATTGGGTGTTTTGGGGTGTTTTGGTGGTCTCGCTTTTGTTTTTTTTTTTTTTTTTTTTTTGTTTTGTTTTGTTTTAGACCTGGAAAGGGGATCGCGGGTTTTACTGGCCGAGTCGCGATTCGACGCTGTAGAGCTTTTGGGGCAAAGGATAATCGCGTGGCGCCCTTATAATAATTACCCACGACTACTACTCCATCGAGCAGTCGGCAACCTTTGTTCCTGATACCGCGGAGGACGAAACGACGGTAACAAGTGGTTCAAACGGTTCAAAAGTGGTGATTTTTGAGTTGAAGACAAAGATCGCCCCGGAAAGCCGGATGAGAATCCGTGTCAGATTCAAGAAGAACTTGCTGCATCATTGGGCGTCATGCAACAAGCCGTTTCCCTGCGACTAAAAGCACTGGGATTCATTCAAAAGGTTGGAAACTGTGTGCCGTACGAATTGAAGCCAAGAGACGTCGAACGGCGATTTTGCATGTCCGAAATGTTACTGCAGCGGTATAAAAATAAATCATTTTTGCATCGTATTGTCACTGGTGATGAGAAATGGATGTATTATGATAATCCTAAACGCAGAAAATCGTATACAAAGCCCGGCGAGCCCGCCCAATCGATGCCGAAACGAAATATTCACGTGAATAAGGTCATGCTCTGCATATGGTGGGATCAAAAGGGTGTCGTATACTACGAAATGTTTCCGAGTGGTGAAACCATCAAAGGACCATTATGTCGAACCCAACTAATTCGTTTGAAGCTGGCATTAAAAGAAAGACGGCCAGAATATGAGACCAGGCATGAGTCCGTCATTTTTCATCACGACAACGCTCGGCCACATGTTGCGGTTTCGGTGAAAATCTATTTGGAAAATAGTGGATGGGAAATTCTGCCTCACCAGGCCTTACAGTCCAGACTTGGCACCATCTGACTACCACTTGTTTCGTTCGATGCAGAACGCTCTTACGGGAATACGCTTCAGCTCAGTAGAGGAAATCAAAAATTGGCTCGATACGTTCTTGGACTCGAAAGACGAGAAATTTTTTTGGTCCGGAATTCATAAATTGCCAGAGAGATGGGGGAAAGTTGTAGCTTCCGATGGACGATACTTTGAATAAAGCATTGTAACTGTGTTTTCATAATAAAACTTCAAATTTTGGAAAAAAAAAACGCTGGAAACTTACTTGTAGACCCAATATAAAAAAGAAGGAATAAGGCTAGCACTATGGAAATACAAAACTACAAGACATAATTTTTTATTTTTTTTTTAATGTATTCGTTATTCTAATTTTATAATATATTGTAACTTATATATACATACATTTTTATTCAAAACTTAGCTTAAAAAATAAAAGAGAATAAGTTAGTGGCATTTTTATTTTATGAAAGAAAAAATAGAGCTAATGCTAATGGGGTGAGCAAATTTAATATAAATATAAAAACAAACTGAATAGTAATTAAAGGCAAGGCATTAATAGCGAAATTCATGACGAAAAACAAAAAAACAAAAACCAAAATTAACTAAGCAATATAGCGCAACAAAACCTCAATATTATTGTGTTCGAAACCAAGAAGCCAACTTTTTATCTTTTTCAAAAAAGAGGATAGGGTTGTTATGATTCGTACGTCAATAGGGATAATAACTTGCATGATATAATGGAGTAAGAATTTCTAAAGCTTGTAGTACGAAAGGCAGGGATTGGAACAATTGATTGGGAATTGCTTCGTAAGATACTCGTATGTAGGTGTAATAATTGACCGTAATTTGAGTTGGTCGGAGCATATTTTAAGTGTGAAGCGTTATCTTCTTTCCACCATTGTTTTTATTGCCTAGGAATGTTTTGTTCCAATAATATTCTGTTTTTAGACTATATACTACGAGATTTTCCATTCTAAATTACAGTATGGAATAAGTTGTTGGGGGGGCGCATACTCGTATTTAAAATAATGAACATTTTCAATTTTAAAGCAATTGGTGTTACAAGCGATGCTCCTATTAAAAGAGTTCCTAGAATTAAGAGTAGCACACGCATTACTGATTAAGTTATACCTTCCGCAATTTGATGTATGGAATGTAACATTAACATCCGGGGTCATTTCTGTGCTTAGGCTATAAAATATAAGTTTAGTTTTGCTACTAACCAATAGTTTGTGTCCAGCAAACCAAATTCTTAATAAATGGACGTCATGATTGATATCAGCTACTAAGTTCAAGGGACTAACTGCTCTATATGCTATGGCTAAGTCGTCTGTAAAGGCAGTAACTTTTCCAGCAAAAGGTTGTTCAAATATAGAATTGATGTAAATCAAAAATAGAATAGGACCAAGAACAGACCCTTGGGGAACGCCGAGTTTAATAGTTTTAGGGTTACTAAAACTGGTTCCAATTTTGACCAATTGTTTTCTGTCCTTCAGATAAGAAGTGAACCAATCATAGATACAACCACGGAAACCCACATTGTATAGTTTGTGCAAAAGAATGTGGTGATCAACCATATCGAAGGCCTTAGTTATATCTACAAAAAGTCCACTGTAAAATGTTTTATCATCTAAACCTTTGTATATAAAGGAGAAAAATTCTAAGAGAGCATCCTCAGTAGAAAGGCCTGATCTGAATCCAAACTGGTTCGAACTAAAAAAGTTTTTATGTTCGAGATATTTCAAAATCTTGCGCTTAACTATTTTTTCAAATATTTTTGAAATAGAAGGTAACAGCAAGATGGGCCTATAATTATTTTTATCTTTTTTGCTTCCTTTTTTAAAAAGTGGTATAACATTGGCACATTACAGTTTTTCAGGGAAATTGCCAGTGACAATACTTAAATTAAAGAGATGTGTTAAAATATCAACTATGTTAAGGGATATTTTTTTTAGCACAAGGTTTGAAATACCATCATTCCCATATGAATTTGAGTTGTTTAAAGAGTTTATGGTTTTTAATAACTCAAGACCCGAAATAGGTTCAAAATAAAAACTGTTTCTATGCAGAACACTATCCCACAAGATCATCTCTAGGTTCACCATAGCAAGTATTAGAAAAATCAGGCGAAGATGATATTTGCTCGATTGAAGCAAAGAACTCATAGAAATCGTTTGCTACTGAAATAGGATCCGAGATAACTATACTACCAACGCTAAGCGTTATAGTTGTATCGTGCTTGCTCATATTTCGATTAATAATATTGTTAACCACTTTCCATTCTTTCTTAAGGTTTCCGCGCGAAATCTTAATTTGGTTAAGGTAGTAACTTTCCCTACATAAACGGATTTCTTTATTGATTTTAAGACACATGCGATCATAACGTCTTTTTAAACACGCATTTAGTGGATGTTTACTACATTTTTTCCGCAGTTTATGTTTCAGTTTGAAAAGTATTGCGGCGAAAAGCTACGGCGGCAACTCTGTAGTCTCGTTGGTGGTATTTTCATGATGTCTTTGTTCGGTAATAGCTTCTAAGGTTTCGTGGTTCATTATCTCAAAGCTCTTTCCGTCTTTTTTCAGTTTAACGTAAGATAGACCCACTCTGGGGTCTAGGGAATAGCTTTTTCTTTTTCTTGACCTGTACAGCAGAGCCTAGAATATCACGATTTTTCCCAAGTGAGTCCAATTCCCAGGTCACGCAAACAAAGCTCTTTTTGTGTTTTTTTTTTTTTCTATGAAGAGCTGCAGCACGTAGCACAGCGTCTTTCTCCCGCTAATCGAGGAATTGCTGTATAATCGGTGGCGTTGAGCGGCTATTGAAATTTTAATATGAAATATCCACCAAAATCAAATGACTCGTGAGAGGCCTTAAGGTCAAGAGTTGTCTTTCTCAAGCCATAATGGCGTTTATGTATTGGGTATATAACTTAATTCGTGCTTTTTTTTCAAAATTTGAACGTTTATTTAAGAAAAACATGTACAATAGTATTATTCAAAGTATTGCCCATCTGAAGCTATGACTTTTTCCCATCTCCCATCTTTCTGGCAATTTGTGGATCCCATCCGAAAAGAACTGCGCCGGCTTGGCAGCCAAGAATGAATCAAGCCAATTTTTGATATTCTGCTCTGATGTGAACCGTATTTCAGTGAGGGCGTTCTGCATCGACCGGAACAAATGGTAGTCAGAAGGGGCAAGGTCTGGGCTATAAGGCGGGTGGGGTAAGACTTCTCATCCACTGTTTTCCAAATAGTTCTTAACCGGAATAGCAACGTGGGGCCGAGCGTTGTCATGATGGAAAATTATTGCCTCGTGTCTGGTCGCATATTCCGGGCGTTTTTCGGCCACTGCTCTCTTCAAACGGATTAATTGTGTTCGGTTCGGTAGCGTTGTCCATTGATGGTTTCACCCGGTTTTAGCAGCTCATAGTACAGCACACCCATCTGATCCCACCAAATACAGAGCATTACCTTCGCGCCATGGATATTCGGCTTTGCCGTTGATTTGGCTGGTTGGCCGGGTTTCACATATGATTTTTTGCGCTTGGTGTTGTCGTAATGGATCCATTTTTCATCACCAGTAACAATCCGATGCAAAAATGACTTCCTTTTGTGGCGTTCCAGCAGCATTTCGGACATGCAAAACCGCCTTTCGACGTCTCTCGGCTTGAGTTCATGTGGAACCCAATTTCCTTGCTTTTGAATATATCCAGCTGCTTTTAAACGTTTTAAAATGGCTGCTTGAGTGGCACCCAAAGATTCTGCGAGCTCTTCTTGTGTTTGGCAACAATCTTCATAGAGTAATGCTTCCAGTTCTTCATCTTCAAACTTTTTTGGCTGCCCAGGACGTTCATCGTCTTCCAAGCCAAAATCACCACTTTTAAATCGTGCAAACCACTTTTGGCACGTTCGCTCAGCTAGGGCATGTTCACCATAATCTTCCACCAAAATACGATGACTTTCGGCAGCAGTTTTGTTCATGAAGAAGAACTCCCCGCAAAAACACTTTTTCAGGCACAAAGTTCGACATATTTGAGTGAAAAAAAATTATTGTTGTTTACGCTTCAAATGAATGACATATACTGAAATGACATACAATGGCAGCAGCTTTCCAACGCATGTTCCAATGGAACAATACAAGTTACGCCATCTCTTAGCAAACCGCACGAATTAAGTTATAGTAAAATTCACTTTTTCGATATTTTCATCGGTTGAGGCATGCCTTTGACGATCTCCTAGCCCTCCTTGAAGGGATTGTAATACTCGTAACCCCATGTTTTTGATTAAACTGATTTATTATACTATAGGCCAAGAAAATGATAGAAGGAAGAGTAAAATGTAACTAGTCACTTGGTGCCCTTACTCATAGTAATCTGTTAAGGAACCATGGCAAGGAAAGGAAATTGAGACGATAAAGGGACTTACGGGAGCATTTCTTGAGACACTCTTCGTGTCTATGTCATTTAAGATACAGAGTGCTAGATCTCATAAGAGGGATTAAGCTCAGCCTGGTTATGCCTAATCTAACTCATTGTACATATAGCAACAGCATGTTACAATAGTTTACATTATCAAAGCTTGAACCTGCTTTTTAAGATCTTAAATCTATCACAAGGGAAAACTGTTAAGCCATACTGTCATTTTTGACATTTATTTGACGTTTATGATGTTCAGCATTGTTTGAGAAATCATAATCGCTTTCTTACAATTCAAACTTATTATGAAAAAAGTTCTCCAATTTGCGAAATGAATAGACGACCCTGAGATTGTTTTGCGCTCACTATTCGTCGTGTTATGGATACATTCCATACCTCACGCATTGTACATGACGCAAGCCCCACAAAGAGTCAATACAATGTGTGTAGGGAGGAAACTATAGCCTCTGTGAGTGAAAGTGTGGCAGAACATCCGGAATGGTCAGTTCAGTGAAGAAACTTCAGCCTATATGTGGATAAGATGCAGCTAGTTCAGAACCTGGAGCCAGGAAATCATGATTCCATCGGTTAGGCTATTTTGCAGCTTGAAGCCGGCCCTTATTTTTATCGAAAAGTCTTGTCTTGCCGAGGATCACTTTTGAACCAATGGGTATGATCAAGTAAGTTTGATATTTCTGGAGCGAGGCAAATTCCAAAGGGATCCGATATTCAATTACACCCATGAAAGTGCAATGTTTGGTGTGTTACTAACGCTTCAAAGTAGCGTCATCGGACAATGACAATTGGTTATTTTTCTGGGAATGTTCTCGAGAATATGTGGGTCCAGGAGAATGGCGCTACGTGACATACTGCCAATTAAACTATGTATTGACTTCAGCGACCTCGATTCATTGACCTTATACTACGAAATGGAACACTTTGCGGAGTTTAACACATTCACAATAGATTATATGAGAAGCGTCTAAAGCATGACAACTAAATCTCTAACCACTCAGTTCCAGAATACTGGTTGCTGCTTGGAATTTTGTATAATAATAAATCTGCATTGAACAAATATTAATTTCACATGCAGTTCCACTTAAAGTGCTTATAAGCATGTACCCCAAATTACAGCAAACACGAAATAGGCTAATTGTTATTCTGGTACGAAGCGTAAACATAGTGAATATTGCACTTGTATATGAAACTAATTACAATACAATTCAAAAATTATTATTCTTTGATCAAACTAACCGTAATCAATATCCGGATGAACACTGGCTATCTGTAGATACTTTCGAAATCTCTGGATTTCTTCATTATCTTCCCACTGAGCCATTGTGTACTCACTAAGAACTTAATCCGCAACACTCTGATAATAACTTTGTTTTATTAAAATTAAACTGGATGTATCTACTCGTATACTCGTATGTTGATTGACAAGCAACTCAACAGCAACTGATTTAATTAAGAATGTTACGTCTTCTAAAATACTCAACAATTTAAACTGAACTGGTATCTGGTATCTAGTGGATTGAGAATTATCTGTGTGTACATAAGTAAAGCGCAACCCTCGGATAATGTTGGATTATCGGATAGCATTTTTCACACGATCTAATTATATGATAATCTAAATTTAATGATAACCGGTGCTGAGTGGAAATTGCGGTTTGTAAACTGCTAGTTGTCCTCGGTTACGAGTTCTTCTGCGATAACTAAGTAAAGCACTTGATTAGGCTTAGTGTGAGATGTTTGCGGGATAGTGTTCAAAATGCGGTTTGTGGGCTTGGTTTTGGTCGTTTACGCGATATTCACCCCTTATCTGCAATGTAATTTGTAAGCTGGTGATGAGTCTTGATGTTTTCACTTTAAAAATTTATATACAGGGTTTTTCAGTAGACGAGCCTTAGTACAAAAGTAACATCATTCAAATGTCCGCTAGGTTCTTTTTCCATGACTTTTCTCATAATTTGGCTGATATTCCATTAAATTCACGTCGAGTGCTCATTTCTAAGCCATCTTTGGTTTCTGGACTTTTTGGCACAGATCAGTGGCTTAATGTGGCCTCAAAGAAAAGAAATTATTGAGCGCAGCGGCCAACTAACTGGGCGTTTCTGGCGACAAGACCGTAATCGAACTTCGTCTTTAATAAGTTAAATTGTGGCACTCGCTGTGTGACATGTTAAACCCATTCTACAAACCTTTCAGTTTTTTAAAAAAAAAAATTGGTGTATATGGAGAGAAAGCGGCCTCCATTTACTGTAACCGACTCATCTAAATCATCTCGAAAGAAGAGCGGCCCAATGATAGCTCCGGGTTGAAAACCACACCAAACAGTCAACTTCATTTCATTACATTTTTATTTTATCGAATTCATTTATACTTCATTTATACTAGACAAAAAATTGCATAAAAATTATTGGGTATATACGAGGGCTCTCCCCTAACATCAATGCATTTGTTATATCTTGAGATAAGCTTTTTTAAACCCTCAAAAAAATAAATTTCCTCCTCCTCCATTTATTGCCGACTTGAGTTCTTCATCATCCGAAAATCTTTTTCCACGAAGACATTTTTTCAAATCCGGAAACAGGAAATAATCACTAGGGGCAAGGTCTGGACTATAGGGTGGGTGTTGGATTTCTTCGAAACCACAATCTCGCGCAGCAGCCTTGGAAACTCGCGCGGTGTGAACAGGAGCGTTGTCATGAAGAAGCAACACACCCGCTGCGAGTTTACCCCGTCTTTTCTTTTTAATTTCCTCCCGCAAATTATGCAAAGTGGAAGCGTAGAATGTGGCGTTGATGGTTTAACCTTTTTTTTTTGTACTCAATGAGCAAGATTCCCTTTGAGTCCCAAAAAACTGTGGCCATGAGCTTCCCGGCAGACGGAGTGTCTTTGAACTTCTTCGGGGGGTCTGTTCCTTTTTTATGCCACTGCATGGACTCTTGTTTGCTTTCAGGGTCATAGTGGTGGACCCATGTTTCGTCTCCAGTACAATTCGATCCATAACACCGTCCGCGTTCTCACTACACATCTCCAAAAGCTCTCTACAGCATGCGATTCTCACTTTTTTCTGCGGCGCTGTGAGCATTCGTGGCACCCACCTTGCACTGACCTTTGAAAGGTTAAGATGGTCATGAAGAATGGTGTGAGTTGAAAGCTTGGTGATCTCTGCCATCATTTTCACCTTTATTCGGGCATCCTCAAGAACAAGTTTTTCGACTTCTTTGATGCTTTCTCCCGTACAAGCAGTAGCCGGGACGCCGGAGCGGGGGTCGTCTTCAATGCTCTCTCTGCCTCTCTTGACTACTTCTGCACAGTTGATAATGAAGGTGCGGAACCCTGGTAAACAGCCACCATCTCTTCATGAATAGTTTTTTGACTTTTTCCTTGCTTAGTGAGAAATTTAATTACAGCGCGATGCTCAATTTTCACCATCATCGCCTCAGTTGCCATTATGATTCTGTTTAACTAGAGATAAAACGCGAATTAATAATCACATTTATATGAAATTTTACATGAATGCACTAAAATAATAGTATTACTTGATAAATAAGTCAATTTATATATACAACCACAGCTTCACCCCGATATTGGGAATATGTTGAACGCCCCTCGTAATTTAATTCGTGCGGTTTTTTTTTCAAAGTTTGAACGTTTATTTAAGAAAAACATGTACAATAGTATTATTCAAAGTATTGCCCATCTGAAGCTATGACTTTTTCCCATCTTTCTGGCAATTTGTGAATCCCATCCCAAAAGAACTGCGCCGGCTTGGCAGCCAAGAATGAATCAAGCCAATTTTTGATATTCTGCTCTGATGTGAACTGTATTTCAGTGAGGGCGTTCTGCATCGATCGGAACAAATGGTAATCAGAAGGGGCAAGGTCTGGGCTATAAGGCGGGTGGGGTAAGACTTCCCATCCACTGTTTTCCAAATAGTTCTTAACCGGAATAGCAACGTGGGGCCGAGCGTTGTCATGATGGAAAATTATTGCCTCGTGTCTGGTCGCATATTCCGGGCGTTTTTCGGCCACTGCTCTCTTCAAACGGATTAATTGTGTTCGGTAGCGTTGTCCATTGATGGTTTCACCCCGTACAGCACACCCATCTGATCCCACCAAATTCAGATTGATTTGGCTGGTTGGCCGGGTTTCACATATGATTTTTTGCGCTTGGGGTTGTCGTAATGGATCCATTTTTCGTCACCAGTAACAATCCGATGCAAAAATGACTTCCTTTTGTGGCATTCCAGCAGCATTTCGGACATGCAAAACCGCCTTTCGACGTCTCTCGGCTTGAGTTCATGTGGAACCCAATTTCCTTGCTTTTGAATATATCCAGCTGCTTTTAAACGTTTTGAAATGGCTGCTTGAGTGACACCCAAGGATTCGGCGAGCTCTTCTTGTGTTTGGCAACAATCTTCATAGAGTAATGCTTCCAGTTCTTCATCTTCAAACTTTTTTGGCTGCCCAGGACGTTCATCGTCTTCCAAGCCAAAATCACCACTTTTAAATCTTGCAAACCACTTTTGGCACGTTCACTCAGCTGGCGCATAATAAAATTCCAGCAAAATACGATGACTTTCGGCAGCAGTTTTCTTCATATTAAAGTAATGAAGACCAACTCCCTGCAAAAACACTTTTTCAGGCACAAAGTTCGACATATTTGAGTTGAGTGAAAAAAAATTATTGTTGTTTACGCTTCAAATGAATGACATATACTGAAATGACGTACAATGACAGTAGCTTTCCAACGCATGTTCCAGTGGAATAATACAAGTAACGCCATCTCTTAGCAAACCGCACGAATTAAGTTATAGACCCAATAGCTTAATTAACTTACTAACTATATTAACCTAAAACTTAATCTATGTCTTTCGACGTAGTTGTACAGGGTAATTTATTTATTTCGAAAAACTAAGTACATGGATTTCTTTTTACATTTAAATAAAACTTACAAACTATCTTAATAATATTAACCTCCTTAAACTATCTTAATCTTAGAGCTTAATTTTAGAAGTTGCTACCCAATTGTCCCAAGTACTTTTTTTCTTTTATTATTTTTTTTTACTTTTATAACCTTAAATCTATCTCAATCCTACCCAAACTATATAAGCCGGCCATGGCTTAAGTCATATTGAGAATACGGGCTTTGCTCCCAAATGGGGCTAGCCCTAATTAGAAGGAAACAACGAATTATTGTAGTTTACTCCCCTTCAGCAACCCACCAAAATGGTTGGTGTTCCCGAACCAGAGGTGCTCCGGACTGCCGTGGAGGGACGTCTATGTCGTAGTTGAGACACCTGTTCACAGCTGCTCCAGCGGCGTAAAAGAATAGCGGCACCACTAATTTGTCTTGGATCAGTTCTTTTTTTATCAAAATAGAGGAATATATCTGGGGGCACAAAGCTGTTCACATTATAGATAATATAGGTAATTGGGGTCCGTCGAGTACATTGCTCTAGCAATATGCCTTCGAATCAACTTAATGATGAAATTTACCACTCTAATTGGGTTTGCCTTATCGTATAAGACTTCATTTGGATAGAATTTTATGTACTCTGGCGTTCTGTAAAAGCGAAGGCAAACCCTTATTTAAGCCCTCCCAAACACTCGAATCTTTTCCATTAAACTTGCTCTCACGTTGGACCACACCGTGCATCCAAATACAAATATAAACCAGATAACGGCCATGTAGCAGATTACTTTTACTCTCACATCGAGCTGCTATAGAACAATCTATTTGCAAGGGCAAAAGTATCTTTTGCTCTCGCCAGAGCAACATCTATATGTTTGTTAAAATATATGTTTCTGATTATATTTCGACAAGTAAGTGGCTGCCTGTGTTGTCCCATGATCGAAAACTTTCTGGTATCCGTAGAGGCCACAGACAAAGGCGCACGAAATAGAATGGTTTCCGACTTCCGAAAGTTAATCATCAACTACCATTCATCGCAATATCATTTAGTCTTATCGCAGTCACGTTGCAAGAACGTATTTATGACATCGATATTTGGACCTGATTTGTATGCGATCAAGTCGTCTGTGTACGCTATAGCATGGTGAAGTGGACTCATAAGATCGCTTGTGTAGATGTTGAATCGGGTCGGCGAATTAACCGCACCTTATTGCTGACCATTTTTAATGTCCCCTCCCGCAAAAGCCACCATTTTTAACTTTAAGTCCAATAGTCCCTCCAACCATACGGTGTCGAACGCCCTCTCCCAGTCAATCTTATCGGCACCCGAGCATTTTTTTTTGTTTTTGTTCCACCGGACATCAGATACCAGTTTGGACATGGCATGTGAGATACTCGTATCATGTCCTAAACTAAGCGTCTGCGGGGGCCATATTATTCACCAGAAAAAAAATTGCAAAACTCTAAAATGCCTATAACTCCTAAACTAGGTCATAAGTCTTAATACCGAATTGATTATCCGGAATTACATTTTTGTCCTCGATCCACTTAGTCAGGACTCTATCCATCATCTTTTCTAATAAATTGCTGATATTCGGGAGGAGACTTATCGACCGAAAGTTCGCCGGATTGGACGTGTCTTTATCGCTTTTGGGAATCGGATGCACCACCGCTGTCTTCTAATGCAATGAGTTATGGGCATTATTAAACAGGATGGTGCATTGGGAAGTGTCGAAGCACAATTTTCGGAATTCCGTCTGTTCCCACTGATTTCTTACTTCTCAGTGATTCGAAGATCGCATGGAGCTCTCGCCTCGAAATGAACGGGGGGTATCTCCCTCACGTTGACAATGGCATTATCATGTGTTCGTCATTGAACTCAGCGAATCCTCTCTCCAAACGCCAATTCATTCGAAGGTATAAATTGTGCAAAAGGGCCTGATTTTCCGGGCCGCGAATAGAACCAATGACTTCATTCGCCTTGTACACTTCCTGGAAAACCGCTCTTATTGCCTCTACCTTCTACTGCGGATCTTCGATCATAAAGAGATTGCCATCATCGGCAGCTTCTTCAGCATCTATGCCTGCTGTTAACAGTACTTGTTCGTTAAGCGTCGTTCGGGCGATCTTTAGACGTTGAAGTCGTTTTGAACTTTCCTCCGAAATATTTTATTTATTTCCGGGAACCTATTCAGGTTGCTGGTGTCTTCAGGGCGTATTTTGTTGCTCTAATACAAACTTACAGGAGCACTGTAATTTTCTTTTATAAATACTTGATGGTTTCTGATCGACGACATCAGTTCCATGCGTCAATTGTTCCGTTGCAGAATGAGTCTTCGTTGTCAGTGTATCGATACCGAGGTATTGCGCTGTCCATCGTTCGTTCGATGGTCTCGACCATATGTTTGAGGTAAGCGACAAACAATTTACAAATAAATTTAGCTTTAGTCGCTGGATTCAGCGACTTCCTTTTGGAATCTCAGTTCACTCTGGTCTGAAGCTATCTGCCTACGAACTAGTGTCATTATTCGTTTCTCACCACGGGCTCGCCACCTACGTGCTGATGTAGCTTACCGAACTCCAACATAATGTGATCCATGTTCCAATCCGGAGAAAAACTTCCTGAAAGAACCGTATGGCAATACGAGAAAGCCAAAAGTGGGGACTTAAAAGCTTCTTTATGAGTTTTAAGTGGTGGATAACGACGTGGATGCCACTGCTGATATGATTACACACTATTCCCTTTGGAATGAGATTAGAGAAATGTTTTTTTTTTTCAGTCCTTCAAGGGCAATCCGACCGAGGAAAGCCGAAAACAATTCAAACAAGCCAGGAATGCCTTCTTAAGCGAAATTTCAATACAATCAAAAAATTATGAAAAAATCCGACAATGTCCCAAAGGTAGTAAGAATTGTTGATCGTTCGTCAAAAACATTAGAAATTCTGCCTCATCCTCCATCCCAACGATCTTTTATAGTGACACTCTAGCTGTCAGCTAGTCTCCAAAGGACTAATCTGCTTGCTGATTAAAAAAAACAAAAAAAGAAATCTTCAAAGAGACGAATCCACTTTCATACGCGTGTGGTAGCAAGAGTACTTAAAGATCTTAACATTCACAAATCCGATGGTCCAGATGGTATATCTCCCCTTCATCTGAAGAGCTGTTCTTCCACAATGAAAAAACCACTGCGTAAGTGGTTTCTTCAATAGCATTTGTCCAGACCGTCCCTAACCGACCCATTGTACATACGTCCCTTCTTTCCAAAGTCATGGAAACGCTGATAAACCGTCAGCTGATGAAATATCTCGAAACACGAAAATTTCTCAATGACCAGCAGCACGGTTTTCGTAGCCACGTGATGGGATGTCTCACCGAAAAGTGCAACCAAAGCGTACATAAATCTGGCGAAAGCAAGATAGTTGCACTTGATATTTCTAAGGCATTCAATAGAATTTCGCATCAGGCTCTTTTGTCGAAAATGCGTGGTCTTCAATAAATGCTGGTATGTCACAGGGCTCTGTTCTGTCTCCGACATATTTTTTATTCTTCGTAAATGTCTGCTTGTCTGCTACTTCCAATCCAATACACCCCTGAGCTGAGGGCAATATTCTCTGCTTTTCATATTTATTCCCGGACTCACGTCCATGCTCTTCGGCTGTAGAACGGGAACAACAACGATTGCTAAGCTCATTAAATTCCAATAGCAACAGCATGACCAATTGAGGAACTATCAACAAATTGGAATTTAATGCTTCTAAAATATAATGCTGTCTGCTGTCGTTAAAGTGAAATTTATCCACGAAGGGCACTTGCATTGTTGAAACCGGCGAACTTTCCATTCACGGAATGTGTGTCAATGACATCCTACATTGGAACGACCACATATTCGATGTCGCCAAAAATGTTGCGAAATGTCTAGGTTTCCTCAAACGTTGTGAGTAATATTTCTCCCTTTCTGATCTAGCTTCAATATGTATTTGTATAAGGCCAAAATTAGAATACAATGCCCACATCCGATCAGGTCCCGCCAAGACCGCTTTGCACTTACTAGATAAAATTCAAAATCATGCGATAAAGCTCATAGGTGTCGTCAATATTACACAGTCAATTGAAACCCTCGAATAGCGACGTATTGTGTCCTGTCTCACCTTATTCTATTCCTATTTTCACCACCAGTGCTCTACTGAAATTGCCAGTAGCATTCTGCCTCTTCAAACTTTTAACCATAATACTCGTCTCGCTATGAGTGTTCATCAGTTTACCCTCAAGCCCAGTTTCGGACGTGCTCTAAAATATCGTGATTCTTTCCTAAGCCGTACAACTCGCTTATGCAATACTCTGCCGAACTCGTTATTTCCTTGTCATTATAACTTGCAGACATGTTGTGATGTGTTTTTTTCATGGATCTGTTGGAACAGAGCACTACAACAAAGAAGTAGTCCATTGCACTCCTTGAATGTTGCTTGAATGGAATTTCTCAATTTTTGTAGAAAGATGAGTAAGCGTTTCAGGAAAAAGTGCAAACAGTAGCAGCATCCACCATATCGGAGCAGGGTATCAGCAGCCTGATGCAAGCATAGACCGGACATTGACAAGAATCGCTTTAGGATATTCTGTTACTTTTGACCGCTTTTTCTGCTGAAAAATAACAGGAAAGTGGCGGACTTATTGGAAAGATTGGTAAGCATTCGTTTTGTCTGCGAGAAACCTGAAACATCATGTTATCTGGAGTTGTGCTCTATGAAAGCCAACTGACAATGAAAGCCCTAACTTAGGACGAAGGCAGTCTTAACACAGGCTCGAGTCTTGACTCTCCGGTGTTGTCTAGCAGGCGTATCGGCGATTTAATTTCACGTGATCACATTGTGACCTGAGATAAACAAGACTTAGTGAATTCAGCTCTCGAAATCGTGAGAGGGTTCCACTCGGGTTTAAGTGCAGCTTGGCTGTAACTAGAATCCATTTCCTCATAATATCATCAGGAATGCCAATGAAATCTCAGCCAAAAACCCTAACAGCCCTAAACAATAAAATTATATTGCAATTCAACGCGACACTTTTATTCCATTTGGAAGCCATCCGTGAAGACCCGACTGCATTCCTTTCCGGGCTCAGATTCTGTCCGCGAGGAAAATCGTTTTCTTATATTATTTTCGCAACAACAGGAGTTCTTGTGTTATTGCATGAGATGCCACGCCATGATATGAACATCAAGGGGAGGGAAATTCATCAGGAAAGGAAAGCCCCCATACAGCCGAGATTGACTGGAATCTGTTAAAAGCAACAGGACCGGGTTTTCGTAAGAGCTTGTCCCGCCAGAATATCAATTGGATGGATATAGTTGTCCCATCATAGCCGTATTGATCTAAAGTACCCTTAACTTGTCGAAAGCCGCTTACACAGCAACAAAGCTTACAGCTCTTTGGAGGTTTTCAACGGTACTTGCTTAGTCTAAAAAATTTTGCTATCCAGAAGGACAAGCAAATACTTTTCCTCCTTGCAAAAATGGATGGTAATATCATAAAGTGCTAAATAAATCAGGTTGGCTTCCTTCTTCTCGTAGACAGAATAACGTCTGTTTGACTAAATAGTCTGAAGTTCTTGGCAAGCGTGTAGTCATCTTTCCAGTAATTTAGTACAATATATGTGGCAGTGTTGGCCAGCAATGATGATTCTTTTCAGAATTGTTTTTTTGGAACATATGTTGCAACACCGTATTTAATGGGCTCATTTGTCACCACATCCGTTGACAGATAACAGCTATGACAGGTCGTGTCACTCAGTTCACTTGGAGTTTCAATGACAGGAGCTAGTTGTGGGGCAGTTTTGATCAACAAGAAGGATATTGTGTGTCCCATCTTGTTTACAGCATATACCTGGTTTTACTCATTTTGGCAGCTTCCGTTTCAATACTTGCGAACGTGTCGGTGACAGCCCGCTGAGTTCTGTCAATTAAATCATATCATTGGCGTACGCTAGTAGTTGCACACACTCAAGATTGTACCTCCGGTGTTCGATTATGAGTTCCGTACAGTTATTTCAAGTATGATGTTAAGGAAGTCGCATGACAGAGCGTCACCTTGTCTAAAACCTTTTTTTTATATCAAAGATCTCGGTTAAGGTGTTACCGAATTTGACGGAGCAGCAAGCGATCTCCATCGTCATTCTGCACAGCCTGACGAGTTTGACAGGGACCCAAACATGGCTCTATATTGCTCGTCTCTATAAATGTTGTCATATGTGGCCTTAAAATCGATGAAAAGATGGTGGGTATCGATTTAGACTTCTTCAGTTTCCACCAGAATCTGCCGGAGTGTGAGAATTTGATGGATTGTGGACTTTCCTGGTCTGAAACCGTACTGATAAGTGACAATCAGGTTGATGTTTCAGACGTTCACACAATATGGCAAACAAGATGTGGTATGCGATGTTGAGGAGACTTATGCCTCTGTAGTTGCCTTGTGGATCGGACAAACGATGCTGAGATTCCATCCATCAGGCATACACTCTTCTGAACAGAACAGAGAAATGAATTGACGTAAGCTCCCCACAAAAGCATTTTCAGCAGCATTGAATACCTCGGCCGGTATACCCTTAGGTTCAGCAGATTTATTGGACTTAAACTTAGATATTGCTATCCTTACTTCGTCCTGGTCAGTAGTATCGAAGATTTGGCTATAATCGTCTTAAGTTGAATGGTATATTCTGCAAGATGACGGGATGTTGAGCTTCGTCTCTGTTATACATTTTGCAGAAAAAGTTTTTCCATATTCTCAGCACCGGCTGTGACTCTACTATAAGGTTCCCTTCTTCATCTCTGCCATGACACGTGCTTTTGGTAAAACTTATTCCTGGATTACAACCTCTTAATATTTCCGATCGCGGTCTTCTCTCGTGTTATTTTTTCTTCTTCTGGAGAAGCCGATGTTCTTCCTACCTTTTCTGCTCGCAGAGCTCAAGAGCAGTTGTCATCCTTCGTTGCAGTGCCGCTTTGTAGGCTTCTTGTTTAGCTGCATGTGCTTTCTTCATGAAACCAGGGATTTCTTGGTGGTAGTCGGGTGAAACCCAGCACATCAGTTGCTGGTCTTCGGTACTTGATGCTGGCGGCATAGGAGTTCTTCAGTTGAAAAATGTAGTAGTTTGCATTTCCATATGTACTCGTATTTTCTCTAGATTTCTATTTCACGTATAGATGTCGTCTCTTTTTTTTTCTAAATCGGAACCCACTCAACCTTTTTTTAAACATTTGTTCAATCAGCCATCTTTTTTTTTTTAATCTTTCCTTTTGGCTCCAGCTGTCCACCAGAGTGGATATGCGCTAATTTAGCTCATTCGTAAAACCAGTTTTAAACAAATGAATGTAAATAAATAAATTTAAGTAAAGACGGAAAGTATTCGAAGTTTTGTTTGATTCGTTATCTGGTCCCAACAACAATTGTTGAGTACTTTCAGGATACGCGTTCGTCTATCGGAAAATCATCAATTTGATTCAGTGTTTCATGATCCGGAAATCCGGACATGGCCCCTTGCTTATATTGGGTTGAGGAAACCATGTGTTCGCTATATGTAGTAATATTTCGTCGCGCTGCAAAGACAATAAGCCTAAGTCCGTTCCCAGACATGGTGTCGCGTAGGGTATGCTTACTAACTGTTGCACCAAAGATGTTCTCCTTTCCTATCCTATGTCATACTTCGGACATTAGAAACATTCGCTGGTTACATCGCCCTTCTCTTCCGTATGGACATTGGAGCATATTAGGCTTATGTTAGCGAATTTAGCTGTGCTGCAGATTGTTATAAGATGATCGCTTCACTTGTCGGCAGCTCAAGACTTATTGCCTACGTCTGCTGCATATAGCAAATCCGTAACCGTAACCTAAAGCACTGTTTCTTTTCCAATGCAGCACCATAGTACATACAGTGTGTCACAAAATTGATCATATGATTTATGAAACAAACATCATTCGATTTATAACGGTAAAGTTGTTAACCGGTGACCGAAAATTTGCTGTTGTTTTGTGAACACATGTTTTCTCATTTCATGAAATGCGATTTAGTGCTGGTGAGTGGTTGATTTGATCAATTTTGTGAGTTTAGGGATCGCACGATTATTGTGACATTAAAAGTTAATTTTACAAGAAATAAAAGGTAAGTAAACGTTTTTCTGTAAAAAAGACAGTTGTCAAAATTAAAAATACAATAAGTAAGTGAAGCAGTGACGATAATCTTACTATTTTTCCGCTGAATATGACAGATTGAATATGAAGCCAATTCAATCAAACTTAATGAAAGAAATCCAGAAATTACTGGAAGAAAGGAAATCCCACCGTCGAATTTCTAACCAACTGGGCATTTCTGTTGGTGCCGTTAGTAAATACAGGTGAAAGATAAACTTAACATCAGTACCACGAAAACCTTTGCTATCAAGGACCATCCAACGCAAGATTTGCCAAGCCATAACAACAGGGGAGGAAAAAAATGCTGTTTCAGTGCAGAAGTCTCTAATTAGAAACGATAATCTCCACGTTAGTGCAGAGACAGTGAGAAGAACTCTGAGAAAAGCTGGATTAAAAGGTTGCGCCGAAGTTAAAAAGCCATTTCTTACAACACGTCATAAGAAACTTCGCCGGAATTTTGCCAAAAAATACAGAAATTTCACTGAAGCTGACTGGGAAAGGGTAATTTTTTCAGACGAAACCAAAATTAACCGTTTTGGGTTGGATGGAAGAGAATGGACTTGGAAAAAAACAGGGGAGCCTTTAAGAAAACGTATGGTAAAAGAGACAGTTAAGTTCGGTGGCGGAAATTTAATGATATAGGTTTGTATGGCTATAAAAGGCATCGGGTTGTGTCAGAGAGTGGTCGGAAGAATGACAGCAGTAGACTACATTTCAATTTTAGATAGAAGTTTAGTCGGAAGTTTGGAAAAATGGAACAAAACATACTGCTAAAGTAACAAAAGCTTGGATCTAACAACGTGGGATTAAAGTCTTAGATTGGCCTCCATAGTCTCCAGACTTAAATCCAATAGAGCATTTATGGAAACACCTGAAACGAAAACTTGTGGAATACTCAACACCAGCCCGAAATCTAGATGAACTCTATGATAGAGCAAAGAAACGTGTGAAAATTTGATAAATGATGAGATCAAACTGAGAAAAAAAATTATTTACTTATATTTTAGAAGTTACATACTCGTATATACGCCATATATGGCTTCCTATGCACTGTAGCTAAAATTCAGTCAGTCATATATGGCTTCGGATGCAATTACTTATACTTCGTGAAATTCTTTATAACAATTGCGTTTGTCATTATAACACAAAAAAAAAACGTTACATTTTTCACATAATATACAAGAACGAAATTTGGAACAATATTGGCATAGTTGTCGGGCGTTCTTCTTCCAAATCGGATAATGGATAATCCCATCGGTGTTCTGAGACTACTTAATGGACGACCACGTTTCCCTGACTTTCGCATATGCTCGGAAACAGAAAACTTAAGATCATACAAAGATATGTAGGTGTTTACGTCTGCATTGATTCGGCGCCATAACAACCAAGCATTTAAAAGGGACACGTCCACCATGTAAAAAAAAAATCCTTTTGCACCACTGACGGGAACGTAAATGGATTCTGTAATAACCCACCAAGAAGTCCAGTAAATCGACTCCTCCCATATGCTGGTTATAAACATCGACACCTGGCAGAGAAGGTACGTATGCAAACATATTTTTTATCCTGTCGAACATAATGTCATTTTGTTGTCGTTGGCTCGCTTCCAACGTAGGCTGAAAGAAGGTTCACATTCTTGTTATCAAATTTTATATGACTGCTACCATGCTTCCGCGACCTCGCTTCTTCAGTTCCTTTTCTGTAGGCATATTTGAGTTTGAAACACGATTGAGTCGCACAGTTCCTAAGGGAAGTAAACCGTTTTTGTAAAGATATACTTGAAGATTTGGGCTGTTGAACAAACAAATCTTGTAGTTTTGATGTCGTGGAACTGTGGACGTCAATCTAGTGACCACATTTGAGCTTACGCCTAGATCTGATGCGTCTGAAGGGTACGATTTACTTTGGTCTCCAGCAAAGATAGCTGGATAGAAGCCACTAACGCCGCTCAGGACCTGGTTTTTGCAACCCCATTTGTGAGGTTCAGCTGGGTTCTATTGTTTTAATTCATGACGACATTTCGTAGGGATTATTTGTTCGTCTATGGCTAAATATTCTTCTTTCGGGACTAAAATCAAACGCCCACGAATCTTATCCAATAAAGGCCGAATTCTAAGTAATTTGTCATGGCCATCTTCTCCACGGGGTACAAAAGTGTCATTATTATTAAAATGTAAAAATCTTTTGATAGCTTCAAATCTGTTACACGTTGTCATTTCATAAACTTGCGAGACCCCTATTTCTTTTGACCAATACTACCTCGCTGCCGGTAACTTCACACAGGACATAAAGATGACAATTCCTATAAATTTTTCCATTTCGTCTTTCGTGATCATTGCTTGTTTGCTGATATTGTCTTGAACTGATTTGAGGTTAGATTGCTCATTAATAAAATTAATCGTATCAGGTGTAAACAAGAATTTGAAAACGTCTGCAGGAGAATTCAGTTGTTTTATAGTATCCAGTAAATCTGTGTTACCGAAGAGTTGGAAATTGTCAACATCGTAAGCTGGCATTTTCCCCTTTTTCCAAATAACCCTTTTAGCAGTTTTTCCATCGGATTTGGATGTTGTTGCAGACTGTAAATTTATCAAAGGTACGTCGTCTTCTTCACAAAAATCAGAGTCAGACTCGGGTATGATAATGTACTTTTTTGGAACTGAACTAAGATCATCATCACAATCGGAATCAATGCCATCATCATACTTAGCAGAGCCGTAGAAGCGAGCTGGTTGCATTTCTGGAATAAGTGTATATACGTATACAGAAAGCAATGAAAATCAGGAATTATCATTTGAAAAATCAAAAGTGACCTTCGTTTGACCTTGAAAATGGGTCTCAAGGTCAAACTCGTGGTCACCATCTTATGTCCCCTTCAGAACCTTGTGACTTTTGTGTGAAACATTTTTCGCGATATCGCCTATTTTTCGAGTAATTTGGATGTCTCAAGTTAAAAAACTCAACCTGTATAATAAAAGTAACCTTAAAGGCATACCAAGCCACATATGGAAAATTTGGAAAAGTGAGAAAAAAACACAATAAAATCAAAAAAAGCTAAAATTAATGTTTTCTCGTATTTAACAAAGTCCAGATAATATAATTTTATTTTTTTTTTCACTATTTTACTCACATTTTTGATATTGGGTCTATAACTTAATGCGGTTTGCTAAGAGATGGCGTAACTTGTATTATTCCATTGTTATTATTCCATTGGAACATATGTTGGAAAGCTACTGTCACTGCACGTCATTTCAGTATACGTTATTCATTTGAAGCGTAAACAACAATAATTTTTTTTCACTCAAATATGTCGAACTTTGTGCCTGAAAAAGTGTTTTTGTGGGGAGTTCTTCTTCATTACTTTAATATGAAGAAAACTGCTGCCGAAAGTCATCGTATTTTGCTGGAATTTTATTATGCGCCAGCTGAGCGAACGTGCCAAAAGTGGTTTGCACGATTTAAAAGTGGTGATTTTGGCTTGGAAGATGATGAACGTCCTGGGCAGCCAAAAAAGTTTGAAGATGAAGAACTGGAAGCATTACTCTATGAAGATTGTTGCCAAACACAAGAAGAGCTCGCAGAATCTTTGGGTGTCACTCAAGCAGCCATTTCAAAACGCTTAAAAGCAGCTGGATATATTCAAAAGCAAGGAAATTGGGTTCCACATGAACTCAAGCCGAGAGACGTCGAAAGGCGGTTTTGCATGTCCGAAATGCTGTTGGAACGCCACAAAGGAAGTCATTTTTGCATCGGATTGTTACTGGTGATGAAAAATGGATCCATTACGACAACCCCAAGTGCAAAAAATCATATGTGAAACCCGGCCAACCAGCCAAATCAACGGCAAAGCCGAATATCCATGGCGCCAAGGTAATGCTCTGTATTTGGTGGGATCAGATGGGTGTGCTGTACTATGAGCTGCTAAAACCGGGTGAAACCATCAATGGACAACGCTACCGAACACAATTAATCCGTTTGAAGAGAGCAGTGGCCGAAAAACGCCCGGAATATGCGACCAGACACGAGGCAATAATCTTCCATCATGACAACGCTCGGCCCCACGTTGCTCCATTGAAATTGCCAGTAGCATTCCGCCCATTCAAACTTTCAACCGTAACACCCGTCTCGCTATGAATGCTCATCAGTATACCCTCAAGCCCATTTTCGGACGTACTCTTAAATATCGTGATTCTTTCCTAAGCCGTACAACTCGCTTATGGAATGCCCTGCCGACCTCTGTGTTTCCTGGTCGTTATAACTTGCAAATATTTAAAAACAATGTACATCGGTACCTGTCTTTTCTTCCTTCCTAAATTTCCTTCGCCCACGCTGTGTACGGCGCGCGCCGATTATAAAAAAAAAAAAAAAAAAAAAAACGTTGCTATTCCGGTTAAGAACTATTTGGAAAACAGTGGATGGGAAGTCTTACTCCACCCACTTTATAGCCCAGACCTTGCCCGTTCTGACTACCATTTGTTCCGGTCGATGCAGAACGCCCTCACTGAAATACGGTTCACATCAGAGCAGAATATCAAAAATTGTCTTGATTCATTCTTGGCTGCCAAGCCGGCGCAGTTCTTTTCGGATGGGATCCACAAATTGCCAGAAAGATGGGAGATGGGAAAAAGTCATAGCTTCAGATGGGCAATACTTTGAATAATACTATTGCACATGTTTTTCTTAAATAAACATTTAAATTTTGAAAAAAAAACCGCACGAATTAAGTTATATACGCAATATTTATTTTTTTTAATTACTACTCACACTTTTTTCAATGCACCCGGCCCGTCGCACGCCCTGAACATAACCTTCAAAATATTTAACAGATTACAATTACAATGTACAAATTATTAACGGTCCGCTAAAAAAAAAATAAAACTCTGGTTTTGATGTAATATAGTTTTTTGTGATGATGTATGTAATAAGCCTATAAAAAAATCATAAACATCGGAGTCCAAATATGGCTTCGTATGCGTTAAGGGGTTAAGGGCCTCTGCTTAATCTTTGGCAACACGTGGCCTGTTAAGGGTCTGCACATTTCACGCGCAAATCTGAAAGCCGTTGTTCTTTAAACGTTTGCTAGGGTGTACAAATATGAGTCCATTTTTTTCCGAGCCCTCTAGTTGGTTCGTCACATCTTTCTAATCTCTTCCGTATAGGGTTGTGAGCCCTTTGACGCCGTAGGATAGTATAATGCTACTACCCGGGTATGCCCTTGACATTTTAGCTCGCCTGAGTAAGGGTTTACTCATGCAGTTAACGGGGACCACCACTGGGAGGTAACCCAAGCACTTCCTTACGAATCAAGTTCTGCGCTTTTGCACCAATCCAAGTTATAGGACACTCAGAAATTTCCCGATAAATCGCCACGCAGGCCCCTGGATTAGCTTCTTATATTCTGAAATTAACCTATCGCAACTCGAATTGCAAACTTTAAAATTCCTGAGAGCAACGTACCCCTGCCTAGTAATCTAGTATCCTAGAATTTAACATTTTTTTTCTCAACCTTATAAAATTTTCAATCCAAACGAGCTCATATATGTTGGAGCTGCGTCAACTAGTTCAATGAAAATATCTTACCTGTGACTCGATCACCATTTAGGATTTTAAATTCCCTCCTCATTTTCCGAAGAATAATTTTCTGAATGGCCTTATTAGCTTTTTGTAAAATGCGACACAACAATATTAACCCAGAAAAGTGACTTCACTTAGTAGTGACCTTTTTGTTTTTAATCCTGTAAGGATGCTACCTTTCATGGGTTCATTATTAAAAGCTGCAAACCGAAACGAGAAGAAACAGGAAAAAAGTTTTGCTTTTCAATCATATCACAGACTCATTTATTACAATATTACGCCACAAAACAACTGGTTTCCTAGAAATTTTAATTGACTTCCTATCATTCACATACCATACATACATTGTATACATTTATATATTCATAAATACAGAATTTTCATGAAAACTAAATTTCACAAGAATCTAGAAAACAGAGTGAGTATTGGAGTTGGGTGATGAACGGCAAACTAAATGATGAAAGCGAAGATCCAGTCGAGAAACTTTGCCACATCTGTGTAAATGACGTACTCGTTTGTGTTACACGATGGTTTGCTGTAGGATAATGGTAGTGTCGCCGACACCGTACCCCTAAGTATCCATCGGTTATTCTTGAGAATCAATAACCCAGCACCGGAATCACCACTGCACGGACCCCTGCCGTTTCGTGTTCCAGCACAGAATGTCCTGTTCGATGAGAGATTGCGAAATTTATCATTTGATTTGAAGCATACTTCATTGGAGACAATTGGAGCAGCAACCACTTTAGGGGTGGTTGTTACTGTTGTTGTATTTCGTTGGTCGCCTTGACTAAAACCACTTGCTCCAGCACCCCAACCGACAACTATGCCTCGTTCACCTTCGATATACTCCAACTCAGTTGGACTTGACCAAATGCATGCTGGACGAATAAATGCGTTGTATCTACAAGAGAGATATCAATTGAATGGAATGGAAGGTGGATATTTTGATGCCGAAAAAGACCTTACCTCACTTCACTTTTTAGAACAATCACAGCAATATCTGCGTCGTACGACTTTAGCTGGCTGTCGTAGTCCGGATGAGTAAATATGTCATCACATGATGCTGCTAGAGAGCCCTCCTCGTTCCAGTTTTTCAGATTGTGTCGCCCCAGGAAGACCAGTACCTCATTCGCCGTATATTTTCGTTTGCTATTATAAAAGCAATGCGCTGAGCTGATGACAATTCGCGAGGATATTAAGGTACCACCACATTGATATGACAGCGATGTCAAGTTATTGACATAGATGGCAGCTAACCATGGCCATACGCCTCGGTTAATAGTGACTGAAGGCGATGGTGCCAGGAAAGCCATTTCATCTTGCAAATCTTCGTCGCCGAAAGTTTGTATTTCCACTCCGGCGATAGTCAATCGCGCTTTGCTCTCTCCAGTAAGACCGCAAATATCTTTCGTCTGCTTCAATGGATTTCTGAAAAACTGAAAATTTTATAATTTTCGAACAAAATGTCCGGACTCCGGATATTGATTCCCGTCCCTGACCCACGAGATATTTACTTTTCATTTGTTGCAAATGGTAGATGCTTCGTATCAAAGGCTTCCAAAAAGATGGGATGAGCTGGCAGTGTGGATGGTCTATGTGGTTGCGATGATGGTAGAGTTGGATCCAATGGAATGGCGAATTCATCATCAGACGGTATGAATGTGAATTTTCTTGTATGCTCCAGTTGAATTTGAGTAACGAATACACTATGATCTAAAGTAGAAAAAATAGAATGAAAACATAACAATACATATATGCACTATACATACTCGTTCGTACATAGAGCAGAGCAAAAATATATGTATGTTATAAATTTAAATTGGTAACGCACCTGCACTTCCGACGCAAACAATCCGATTGTTTGCCACTATCTGCAGTAGTTTCGGAGGAAAGGGATTCTTGGGAAATTTAATTTTATACAAAACTGGCGTATCCATTAGAAATTGGCCTCTGGTGAGAAGTTCTATCTCCCCTAGGTAGTTCTGAAATGAGAAGAGCAAAAGTTTCCAAGCAGTCCTGTGAATTGTGTGTAAACAATGATGAGGATAACTTTTTACGCTAAAGTAATGTATCTAAAAATTTGTCGGAAAACTGTTGATTGCCTTAGAAATAAGGAGAAAAGGGTACAACTGAACATTGCTGACAAAGTTTCCCAGAAGAGATGTAGTGTTTTTTTGTAATTCTGTAGAAATCCGGTTACAAGACTTGTTTTCAGTGCAGAAGAGCTTAAGGTCTTGATGAATAAAAGGACTCTGAATCTGAATCTGAAATATGTTGGAGTACTATAGTTTCTATGATGTGTGGGTAACAGAATCTCTGTGTAGTTGGAGTTAATTTGACTTTTATAGAAACAGTACCATAGAATGGTCAGCAGGAGAATTGTGCAAAACATAATCGTTGAACGAAAACAATTTCGGTTATGGAGTAGAAATCGTTTAATGTATGACAGGTTTGAAATTTACTTGGAAGATTACTATCAAGACAGTGATCGAATTAAGCTGGCGGAAGAAAGCAATCAAATCCATCCGTATTGCCGACAGCATTATATAAAGAGTTGAAAGGGTAATTTTCGTTGAAAGTATTGCGTCTATAACTTAATTCATGCGGTTCGTAAAGAGATGGCGTTACTTGTATTATTCCATTGAAACATGCGTTGGAAAGCTACTGTCATTGTACGTCATGTCAGTATATGTCATTCATTTTTTTCACTCAAATATGTCGAACTTTGTGCCTGAAAAAGTGTTCTTGCGGGGAGATCTTCTTCATGAAGAAAACAGCTGCCGAAAGTCATCGTATTTTGGTGGAAGTTTATGGTGAACATGCGCTAGCTGAGCGAACGTGCCAAAAGTGGTTTGCACGATTTAAAAGTGGTGATTTTGGCTTGGAAGATGATGAACGTCCTGGGCAGCCAAAAAAGTTTGAAGATGAAGAACTGGAAGCATTACTCTATGAAGATTGTTGCCAAACACAAGAAGAGCTCGCCGAATCCTTGGGTGTCACTCAAGCAGCCATTTCAAAACGTTTAAAAGCAGCTGGATATATTCAAAAGCAAGGAAATTGGGTTCCACATGAACTCAAGCCGAGAGACGTCGAAAAGAGGTTTTGCATGTCCGAAATGCTACTGGAACGCCACAAAAGGAAGTAATTTTTGCATCGGATTGTTACTGGTGATGAAAAATGGATCCATTACGACAACCCCAAGAGCAAAAAATCATATGTGAAACCCGGCCAACCAGCCAAATCAACGGCAAAGCCGAATATCCATGGCGCGAAGGTAATGCTCTGAATTTGCTGGGATCAGATGGGTGTGCTGTATTATGAGCTGCTAAAACCGGGTGAAACCATCAATGGACAACGCTACCGAACACAATTAATCCGTTTGAAGAGAGCAGTGGCCGAAAAACGCCCGGAATATGCGACCAGACACGAGGCAATAATATTCCATCATGACAACGCTCGGCCCCACGTTGCTATTCCGGTTAAGAACTATTTGGAAAACAGTGGATGAGAAGTCTTACCCCACCCGCCTTATAGCCCAGACCTTGCCCCTTCTGATTACCATTTTTTCCGGTCGATGCAGAACGCCCTCACTGAAATACGGTTCACATCAGAGCAGAATATCAAAAATTGGCTTGATTCATTCTTGGCTGCCAAGCCGGCGCAGTTCTTTTGGGATGGGATCCACAAATTTCCAGAAAGATGGGAAAAAGTCATAGCTTCAGATGGGCAATACTTTGAATAATACTCTTGTACATGTTTTTCTTAAATAAACGTTCAAATTTTGAAAAAAAAAACCGCACGAATTAAGTTACATACCCAATAGATAACGGCCGATCTTAGCTTTTTCATAAAAGTGAATAGCAAAAATAACTTTCATTTGATTCTCTCATTGGAGTCTTTGTCAGATGTAATAGCGGACCCTAGATATTCAAAGTCCCTAACAATCTGAATGTAAGCGAAATCGAGTATGTGAGCAATTTCTTTGGCAACCCTGTCGTAGCTGAAAGAGCGGATGAGCCACCAAATCCCGACTAGACCGTAAAGTGTCTAGCATGAAGCTCATTCTAAAGAGTATATGGTAGTCTGAGATTTTATTGTCCGCGAACAGGGGGCCCCCGCCCAATTATCAAGGCTTCGCCCATCAATGACGTTGTCTAATAAAAAGCGGTTGTAGATTATTCTATAACTGGTCTTATCGAAAACATCCAGATTTTTTAGCATGAATGGATGATACGATTTGACCAGTTACAAGTTGCCGGTCATAGGTCTTGTTGGTAGGCTTGACCACCGGTAGTCCATACCAGGACTTAAATCACGGTACCATGGGAGTCAGGAGCCCCCCGGATTTCGGTCCGGGCCTGACTTGTTAGAGGTAGGCCCCCTTGTGGGAGCGTCATGGTGGCTGTGGTTTAAACCCAAATCGCGGGTACGGGTTTCCTTTTTGGTTTAGCCCATTGTAGATTGCAAATGAAGTACTGGGTGCTGCGACCCTAAGAGCAGCAAGAGGTTTTGGGTAGGCCTCGACTCATACCAAGGGTGGAACTTGTGCCTCCAACACAGTTCCGAATTGGTATAATATAAAAGCGAACTATTAAATAATACAAGCGAGTGATTAGCGATGGCAAGGCGTATCCTTGCTCCCTATGGGTGTATGGGCACCTCGTAAACATTAAGTCTACATGACAGGAGGTTTACGTTAAAAATCCAGGTACGTTCTGTCCGCGAACAGGGCTCCTAGCGGAGGAACTAGGAGATGGAGCACTTGCAATTGTTGATGAATGGGGAGAAAGCGTTGGGGTAAGTGTGTCATAGGAGAAGACGGTCTCAATGCTGCTTAAGGGCACACTGAATACAGGAAGTCGGTTCTTGTGATACGCATAAATGGCGTTAGCATTAGATATGTGGCTGAGGTCAAATATCTTGGCATAACGTTAGGTGAGTATATGAAATTTATGCCTTACCTGATACGGATGAGACAACGTATGCTAAGTGCTGTAGGCCAGGTAAGGCGCATTCTACGATCTGACTGGGGCTTAATAGGCGTTCTGTCCGTATCATATATGGTGGCCTTTGTTGAAAATAAATTACTGGCAATTCATCATAACATTTACACTTACATTTTACTTGCTACATACATATATGAACTACCTATGTATGTTATATTAACTTACTCTAATTTACACTCTGTATATCTAGTTCTGTCTTTGAATGAAACTCATAGATAGACGCGTGGGCTTTTTACTTTGAATTCCCAACAGCCTTCTTGTTGCTTGTGCAACATATAGGGCATCAATATGTTGCACGACAGGGCTATGACTGTGAATGGCCGTAGTCGGATTTTGGCTTGTCAAAAAGTCGCCTTGCTTGGATGTTTACCTGTATGCCACACTGTCTCCATATAGGGAATGTAGGTGTTGTTGGGAGTGCCACCTCTGGACCTGGAAGTGATACGTCGTGGTCTTACTTTCAAGATCAGAAAAGGTCTCCCTCTAAATGAGCGAGATTGGGTTTCCCCGGCAGAAGTGGATGTCCTATCCCTAAGGCAGCGTAAAACCTTGCTACATGCATGTGTTCTACCTAGATGGCAATGACCATCACCAAAGGGGATGTGCGAGCTTTACACACGACTTCGAATCTGGTACTTTTGGTAGTATTTACACTACCCGAAGTGCATTTATCAACGCATTGTTTTGATATCTCGTGCAAAGACGCACCGTGAGCCTTGACGGTAGTTACCTACGTAAAACAAAAGTGACATCTGTCCGCGAACAGAGCATAGCATTGTAGATTCTGGAGTTCCCTACGAATAAATATAATACCCAAGAGTTGCTAGACCTTTCAATTGCAATAACTTCTCCTCCTTTCCTCTACCGGTTCACTAAATGGGCATGGTTCAATGAAGAGCGTCCGGAAACGCTTAGACGGTTGCGATTTACGGGCGGATAAGGACTATCGTATGTTGTGATACTCATCCTTAGAACACATTTTGAGGCAGTCAAAAGTTCATACTACCGTCGGACTTGGTAAGCAATAGTTCTGGAATGAATCAGAAGGTAGAAGAAATTGAACATAATTCTGACTAAATGTTTTAAACTTCCACGCCCGCCAAAAAAAAAACTCTTGCAGATCGCATCAGCTGGAAAACACTTTATTTTTGTAAGATGCGCAACAAAGTTATGAAAATGCAAGTTTATTGTGAAAAAATGGTTACAAATGAATCATTCAAGGTATTGCCCATCGCCAGCTACAACTTTTTCCCATCTTTCTGGCAGAACTCGAATAGCGTTACGTTAAAAGTGTTCATGTTTTGAGGCTATCCACGAGTTAAGACATTTTTTGATGTCTTCATATGAGTGCAACTGCTGATCAGCCAGACCATGTGCCATCGAACGGAACAAGCAATAATCGGATGGCGCAATATCTGGGAAACCTGGCGGGTGGGGTAGGACTTCCCATTTGAGCGTTTCCAGGTAGGTTTTAACGGGTTTGGCACGTGAACTTTTTCGTGCCTCTACTCGTATTGTGGCCGTTTTTTGCATGCAATTGCTTGGGAATTGCTTGCCGGGTAACTACTAATAGCGTTTGCCACGGATCCTCATCGAGCAATGCCTCCAATTCGGGGTCTTGGAGGGATTTTGGCCTTCCTTCACGCGGACGGCCGCCAACGTCGAAATTACCGTCTTTGAAGCTACGGAACCAATCACGGGACGTTGTTTCAATTAGAGCAGCATCTTCGTAAGCTTTTTGGAGCTCTCGATGCCCTTCAGCTGCCGTTTTCTTCGAATGACAGAAGAAAATCAACATTTCTCGCAACCAAAAGCATATGAAGCCAAAACAAAATCACTAATGAGTCAAAACGGTTTGTATATGATATGTCTAAGCTTGGTTCATGACGTTTGGGATATGTCAAAATCGACAAACACTTACTGCTGGAGCCATCTATTGAAGATCTTAATTGTGCACCTAGTATTTAAAACACTGTCTCGCAACTGCATTTGATGGTACGTAGGTTCAAAATAATCCGAATTTGCACCAATTGTACTCAACAAAAAACTCACGTATCTTGAATTTGGCCTCATGGAAATAATTCCTCAGATGATCCACCTATCCCCGTACCACAACAAATCGTTGTTTGCTAAAAATCAAAGTATCTTAAAGCTGCTAGAATTTTAGTCAATGATGTCTATATCAACGACGTGCATTTTCGACTGGAAATTGGAGCTGCAGTTGAAGGAATCCACTCGCTCAATATACTCGTAGTTATGAAGATTGTCAATGTTCATTCGTGGACCCTGAACGCTGACAGTGTTTCGGTAAGGTACGAGTATTAGAAATGTGCTGAATTTTTGCTTCCTATTTGTTGATTCTATGCAAAATACGTGCCACAATTGCAAGGTAGGACGTATATAATTATCGTCATGACAATAACTACTCTGTGAAATGCTAGAACTGCAGGTAAAGGTAAGACCGATAGAATAATTGTTTTTTGTGGTGTAGTGTTTTTGTTGTAACTGCTATATAGGCAATATGCATGTCTCGTCTGAGATTATGTTTCATGGGGTGCTAGCCTCCTTACTTTACTGTATTTGGTGGACAGGCTACCCTAACCGAAAAAGCATTTTCTCAAATCAGATCCTTCTACGGATTTGTTTATATCGTTAAACAATACGTCGCAAAATAAAACCTAAACCACTGTTTTGAGCTCCTAACGGTGAGACATTCGCTGAAATTCGAAATAAAGGGTGATCTTTTACTGTTTGGTTTTCAGTGTTCTATTGTGGGCTGTCCCACGCGTGTTTCGTAACATGTGCCAAAGTCAAGGATGCTCAGTTAACATTGCCATATGATCATTGAAAGACTTATACCCGAACAACGCTTACAAATTATTGAATTTTATTATGAAAATTCGTACTCTGTGAAAAATGTTTTTGGTGCACTTCGACCATTTTACGCTCGTCATAATCGACTTACTGAGTAAGCTATTCAGGCCAGTAACCAAATTTTGCACCAATTTCACACTATTGGACATCAAGCCACCTACCGGTATGCGTAGAGTGCGTACAGAGGAAAATATTGCTGCTGCATCCGCCAGTATTAATCCATTAATGACCACTGTTGCGTATGTGCAACGCTACATTCGTAAACTTTGATAAAGGATTTTGATCCTGTTCTAGGAGTGAAACGTGTAAAACCAGTTTCTGTGACTATAAAAAAAAAAAAATAAGATATTGCATGAAGCCCAACAAAATGCAAATATTACAAAAATTAGCAGATCAACTTTACATACAATCCTAAAAGAAGATCTTCAATTTAAATTCGTCAAACGTCAGCGTAAAAACTTGTTGTTGGAAAGAAGTGATATAATTTCATTGAGACGAAGGTATTTACGCGAAATAAAAATATATTTTACTTATGAGACCTGGCTCAACGAGGGACATACTCGGGAGAAAGTATGGGTGGATCCATCCATTACAACACCACATCAAGCTTTTAATGAAGGGTTGTCAACTGGACTGCGATCACCATCTAGAAAAGGAAAGCGACTAACTATAACCCATATTGGAAGTTCTACAGGTTTCGTAGATGAAGGGCTGCTATGCTTTATTTCAGGAAAAACTGAAGACCACCACGAAGACATGAATGCCGAAGTGTACGAGAAATGATTCAAAGATATTTTAACCTGGAACCCAACTCCGTAATAGTTTTGGACAATGCTTCCTACCATTCGAGAAAGAAAAATAAAGCACCAACCACTTCTACTAGAAAAGATGACATAAAAAAGTGGCTGATATCTAATGCTATAAATTTTGAGGATGATATGGTTAAAACAGAGTTGCTTGAAATCGTTAAACGTTTCAAAGCCAAGTATGAAACCTATGTCGTGGATGAAATGGCTCAAGCTGCAGGACATAAAGTGTTTCGCTTGCCGCCTTATCACTGTGATCTGAATCCAATAGAATTGGTTTGGGCTCAAGCCAAAACAAGTCATTTAAAATGACAGAAATTAAATTATTATTAACAACAGCACTTGTAAGAGTTGACAGTGAAAAATGGCACCAATGTGTGCAACACGTTGAACAGGTTGTTGAGCCAAAGATGTGGAATATGGACGTTTTCGCCGAGGAAGTAGTCGAAAGATTAGTAATAAATATAAATGACGATAGTAGCAGCACTAACTTTTCATCAGACTAATAGATTTTAATATTATAAATTAATGAAGTTATTTTTACTTTAAATTAAAGAAATTTTATATTTTTACATTATACTTTACTATATTTATCACGAATAAATGAAAATACATATATTTTGTAGTTCTTTTTTCTGTTTTCAGAAACAATGTTTTTTTTTTAAACAAAAAGGGATTAGGCCTACTGGGGACACCCTTAAAAAAACGCGCCACCGCTTGGTGGTGAATAAAAAGAGAAATGAAATTTATATCGTTCAGCAATATTTTTATTTGTTTATTTTAAATGGGGAGATAGCAACTCTAAGCGAAATGTTCTTTCTCTTTGTGGTGATTCATCATATACACCATGGCAACCCTATGAGAGCTTTAAAAAGGGACACATTTATGCAAGTTATTGCAACCAGACTAAGAGGCAAATGTCCTATCTTCCCTGTACTGACATTTATTCTTGGATAAACTATAGTAACATCTGTAGCGATCAAAAATAAAGAGATAAGAAGTTAGTTTTGTGCGAGTGTTCGGAATGACATCTGTGTCCTTGTGGGGGAAAAAAAATGTAAACATGTCGAGACGCGAATAGTAAGTATTTCAATAATTTCTTTACTTTGTTTCACAGCGGCGAGTTATTTAGTACAGTTATTGTATTGGGTCTACAAGTAAATTTCCAGCGTTTTTTTTTCCAAAATTTGAAGTTTTATTATGAATACATAGTTACAATGCTTTATTCAAAGCATCGTCCATCGGAAGTTACAACTTTCCCCCATCTCTCTGGCAATTTATGAATTCCGGACCAAAAAAATTTCTCGTCTTTCGAGCCCAAGAACGTATCGAGCCAATTTTTGATTTCCTCTACAGAGCTGAAGCGTATTCCCGTAAGAGCGTTCTGCATCGAACGAAACAACTGGTAGTCAGATTGTGCCAAGTCTGGACTGTAAGGCCTGGTGAGGCAGAATTTTCCATCCACTATTTTCCAAATAGTTTTTCACCGAAACCGCAACATGTGGCCGAGTGTTGTCGTGATGAAAAATGACGGACTCATGCCTGGTCTCATATTCTGGCCGTTTTTCTTTTAATTCCCGCTTCAAACGAATTAGTTGGGTTCGATATAATGGTCCTTTGATGGTTTTACCACTCGGAAGCAGTTCGTAGTATACGACACCCTTTCGATCCCACCATATGCAGAGCATGACCTTATTCACGTGAATATTTCGTTTCGGCGTCGATTGAGCGGGCCCGCCGGGCTTTGTATACGATTTTCTGCGTTTAGGATTATCATAATAAATCCATTTCTCATCACCAGTGACAATACGATGCAAAAATGATTTATTTTTATACCGCTGCAGTAACATTTCGGACATGCAAAATCGCCGTTCGACGTCTCTTGGCTTCAATTCGTACGGCACCCAGTTTCCAACCTTTTGAATGAATCTCAGTGCTTTTAGGCGCAGGGAAACGGCTTGTTGTGTGACGCCCAATGATGCAGCAAGTTCTTCTTGAATCTGACACGGATCCTCATCCAGTAAAGCGTCCAATTTCTCGTCTTCAAAACTTTTCGGCTTTCCGGGGCGATCTTTGTCTTCAACTCCAAAATCACCACTTTTGAACCGTTCGAACCACTCGCGGCACGTCGATTCACCAATACATTCCGCCCGATAAGTTTCCGAAAGCAAACGATTGGCCTCAGCCCCACTTTTCTTCATATTAAAGAATAAAAGCAGAGCTTCCCGCAAATGACGTTTATTTGGCTGGAAACTTGCCATGATTTTGCTCGATAAAATGTACGACACCGATAGAACTGCTCAAATATAACGCTGCAAAGTTGTTGACAGATACAAAACCTACAAATAAAACACATGGGGTCTGACATTTCTGCCCGGGATCCACTGGTGGCGCCATCTCTGACAAACGCTGGAAACTTACTTGTAGACCCAATATATTGATTGCTTTTCATAATGAATCTCGATTCTGTGTAATAGTTCATTAAATTTTGAAATAATGTTTGTTTTTTTTGAAAATACTATAAAAAAAAACTACTGACTATTTTCTCAAATTTCTTTTTTTATTTGAAAGTACAATCCTTCCGGTTAATAATGGAAAATAATTTCATTGAAATGGCTGCCTCGGCTGGCCATGCAGTAGCCAGATTGGTCCAATTTTTAAGCACGTTATCGATTGTGTGCAGCTGTATTTCACCAATGGCTTCACCAATATTGTCCTTCAAAGCGTCAATTGTCTCTGGCTTGTCGGCGTAACACTCATCTTTTACGGCACCCCACAAATAATAGTCCAACGGTGTCAAATCGCAGCTCCGGGGTGGCCAAACGACATCAGCTCTGCGGCTGATAATGCTATCTTCAAAAATAGGGCGCAAAACATCGAGTGTAGCTTCGGCTGTGTTGCACGTAGCGCCGTCCTGTTGAAACCAAATGTTGCCAATATCCTCCTCTTCAATTTTTGTGAACAAAAATTCGTTCAACATGGCTCGATAACGATCGCCATTGACTGTAACGGCCATTCCTTGCTCATTTTCGAAGAAAAATGGCCCAATTATGCCTCTGGACCAAAATCCGCACCAAACAGTGACTCGTTTTGAGTGTATCGGCTTTTCAATGTATGCCTGCGGGTTTTCTGTGCCCCAAATGCGACAATTTTGCTTGTTTACATACCCGCCAAGATCAAAATGAGCTTCATCTGAAAAGATGATTTTTTTTGGCAAAATCGGCATCATGATTTTCAAAGTAATGTCGCAATATTTCCCAGCGTTGTTCAAGCATATACACAAACATATTCGTTCAGCGGAAGGATAAAACTAATTATCTGTCAAATCAAACATGAGCTAAGTGTTACCATTCACGAAATAAGCACTAGTTGAAAAAAAAAAAACGTTAGATGGCGGACCCTATATAATAATTCTGTTGTACTTTTTTTGTGTAATTTAATTTTCGTACTACCGAAGATGCGATTAATTTTCTGGAGTCTTTGCAATCTGACGAAGAAGATTGTTGTGAAATTGAGAAGTTGTATATTGAGCCGCCTGCACCTGAGAATATTAATTCTGAAGAAGATTCTGGTAATGAAGATGACGGTGGAATGCTTCATAACTTACCAAAATCAAGCCTTCTTGCTCCATGCTGCATTCAGCTTAAATCTTCACGGGATATTTCTGATATTGATCCAGGAACCCAACACAATGCAACGCTTGTACAGGATTCTCAAGCACACTCATCAACATCCACAAAGACAGTCATTTCACCGAAAAAATGGAAAAACGAAAAAGCCTACTTTCAAAAAAGTCTGTTCAAAGTTCTTTTGTTTGGGTTGAAGACAATGACCAGGAAGAAAAACCTCTTTTTCCCGAGCCTAACTATACAGAATTTAGTCAATTACAACCACATGAAATTTTCCAAAAGTTTTTTGATGACGATGTAATAACATTACTCGTTAAAGAAAGTAATAGTTATACTGTTTATTGTGGAAAGGCAAATTCTAACATAACCGCTGGTCAGATTCGTGTCTTTATTGCAATTCTAATTATAGCGGGTTACAATTTTACACCGTCAAAACGTAGTTATTGGTCAAATAAGGCTGATTTCAAAAATGATGATCTACACTTCACAGATAATTCAAAACAAAATTTCGAGGACAGTATTTGGAAGTTGCGACCATTGACCGATACTTTGAAAGATAGATTTTTAAAAAACTTTTGTCCAGAGCAAGACATATCGTACGACGAATCCATGATACAATATTTTGGACGACATGGATGTACACAGTTTTTGAAGGGAAAGCCACTACGATTTGGACTTAAAATGTGGTGCTTGAATACACCTTTAGGTTACCTTGTAAATTTTCAGATGTATCAAGGAAATAATCCTCGCTTAAACAAAGCTTATCAGTCTAATTATGGTAAAAATATTTCACCTCTATTCGACATGATTGACCAATTTGATGAAAATGTGAAAAGATTACCATTTTGCTTTTATTTTGATAATTTATTTACTTCAGTTAGCGCTCTTATAGGGCTCCGTCAGAGGGGCTATGATACCAAAATCGTGTCCATTGCCATTGAAAAAAGAGTTGAAGAAAGAGGTTAGAGGTTTTGTAGTCAGCAGTAAAATAAGCGATAGTAATATTATAATTACAAAATGGATTGACAACTCTGTTGTTGCTATAGCTTCAACTCTATTTGGCAGAAATCTTATAGGAAAGGTACAACGATATTCTAGAATACAACGTCAGCGTATTCCAGTGCCACGACCAAATTCCATTGCAAAATATAGTCAATGTATGGGAGGTACTGATCGTAGTGACCAGAATATCAATAACTACAGGATAGGTGCTCGAGGAAAAAAATGGTGGTTTCCTATTTTTACGTGGCTGGTAGATGCGTCAATACAAAACGCATGGATATTGCACAGGAATGGAGGCGGTTCATTAGCACAGTTACAATTTCGCAGGAAAGTAGCGTTGCATTACTATCATGCATATGGCACCGTTCGACCACCACAAGGATACCGTCGCCCGCAATAAGTTGATGAATACTCTCTTCGGTATGACAATATTGGCCATTTCCTTGTTGAAATACCAAACAACAAAAGACGACGAATTTTGCTCATCAATTGTGAAAACTATGCGCAACAAATGTGACGTTGCTTTGTGCATAAAGTGCAATTTGAAGTATCATTTTATTCAACCAGACTGAAATACTAGGTATTTTCGCGAGAGAAAACGCTCCGGGCACTAATGGGTTAATGAAGACCGTGACTGTTCCATTCATTCGCAGCAATTGGGATTATGTTACTCGACTACGTGGAAGGTTTTACGCAAGGATCTTGGTCCTACAAAAAAACAGTTCGTGTAAGAACTGAAGCTGAACGACCTGCCATAGCGTCGAATCTTAGGTGAATGGGCCTTAGAAAAACTGAAGGAAGATCCACTTTTGTATCGAAAAATTGTCTTCAACGACGAAGCTCATTTCTGGTTGAATGGGTATGCTAATAAACGAAACTGCCGTATTTGCCGTAATATAAGGGCTGCAAGTGCATCCGGAAAAATGCACTGTGTTGCGGAATCATTTTTTCGAAGATGAACGTGGGAACAACGTTACCATCAATGGCGCCCGCTGTTGTTCAATGATATCGACCTTTTTTTTGCCCAAAATGCACGAGCTGAAGCTGGTCGACATGTGGTTCCAGAAAAACTGCGCTACATACTACATAGCACGCGAATCGATAGACCAATTGAGAAATAAGTTCGGTGAGCACCTTATCTCTCATTTTGGATAGGTAAATTGACCGGCTAGATTGCGCGATTGCGCGATTTGACGCCTTTAGACTATTTTTTATGGGGATACGTCAAATTTTGAAGACAATATTACACGTGTTAGCAGCGAGATACCAGCCAATATGCTAGTAAAAGTGATTCAATAAAACATAATCGTGGTCGACATTTACATGAAATAATCTGCTAAAAGTAAATGGCAATCAATTTTCCTGTGTTTTTTTTTTTGACAATTAAAAACCAAACGCTTAAAAACCCTCTCATAGTTTTTCCAATTTACCTCTTCCGAAGAAGTACGTTTAGCACTTGCAAACAGCAAACATCTACTGTCTAAACTGTTGAGGTGTTGCGTCAAACATGCAAGTGTATCCTTTAAAATCCCATATAACTATATATGAACATTGTTGGGGGTCTGCGAAATGTTCGCCTTCGCTCGACGACAGTATTCAATACTTGGTCACAGCAATTCGTAGTTGCAAATCTATTTTCAGATATCGGATGTTACTACGCAGACCTTAACAATATGTAAGGCTAAGACTTCTGTGGGTTATATCGCACTATTCACCACTAGTGAGCGGCCTAACACTCTACACTTTTATTGACGGTCTACGTAAATCTGTGGTTCGCCATAGGAAATAGATTCGGTAAATCAACGTTTGAGTTTTCACTTCCCAGCCTTGCTTAGTGTCGTCAGTGTCTGTGCTTTTTGTGTTTGTTTTTCATAATGGCTAGCGAATTTAGACAATTTTGGCAATGGATTTTAATTTGCAACAATGAACTTGTACGAGTATTAAATTTTGCGTAAAAAACGGATTTAGTGGTGTGCGAACGTTGGAAATGTTGGAAAAGAGTTTCGGCAACGATTCTCTAAAGAAAACGGTCGTTTACCAGTGGCACGAGCGATTCAAAAGTGATCGTGAGTCAATCGAAGACGATGAACGCAGTGGCAGACCATCGACATCGAAAACCGACGAAAACATTGATGAAGTAAAAGAAATGTTGGTCAATAACCGCAGAGAAATAGCAGAGGACTAGAACATTGCCTATGAATCCGTCCAAGACATTTTGGTTACTGATTTGGGTTTCCGTCGTGTAGCAGCAAAGTTGGTGCCAAACGACCCCAATTTCATGCAAAAAAGAGACCGTGTTGACGTCTCAAAAGAGAAGATTTGCGTGGCTGAATCCGATCCCATATTCATCAAAAGGATCAGTCAAAAAAGAAGCCAATGCTTACGGTTTTCATGGATTACAACGGTGTAGTGCATCAGGAATTTTTGCCAGAAGGCCAGACAGTAAACAAAGAGTTATTATTATTATTATTATTATTATCAAGGGAACGATACAAATTAGTTTGTAGGGTCCGGGATTTAACGCCGGGGTACTATGCCCATGTGGCGCGTTTTTGTCAACAGCACGCGGAGTACTGAGTTCCCATGTGGTCACCCACCTACGCACTTACCGCTCCCAACACTGCTTAATTTCGGTGATCTAGCGGTAAACGAAGAGTATTACTTGTATTTGGGCGTTATGGGACCTGATTTGGCTCCCTGTGGCTTCTTTCTGTTCAAAAACCATTACGGGGAACGCGTTTCAGCAGCCGAGAGGAAGTAATGGAAAAATCGCAGCACTGATGGACATACCGAAAACCGAATATAAAAACTGTCTCGAGGATTGGATCAAGCGCTGGCATAAGTGTGTTGCAGTCGATGGGAGATGAATAAACTTGTATTTAAAATTTTCTGAATACATTCCGGGAACTTTTTTATCAAGCTAGTATGTTCGAATCCGGAATTCAACTTCATGTGGTTAAAATTCCATCTCCGTAAACAAATTATCCACTATTGCCTTAATTACAGAAGCCCCAAACTGGACGGCAGTTCGACCTTTAACGAGTTCGATGCGCTGTCTGACTCCATTCAAAGAATTGTATCCCTATATCCTCATACTGAAATCGTTATTACGGGCGATTTCAATATACACAATTCTGGGTGGCTTCGACATTCTGGACAGACAACACCCGAAAGACGGTGTGTTGAGATCTTTGTTGCGGAAAACAACTTAACGCAGCTTGTAAATGAGCCCACGCGAATGCCAGACGTTGATAGTCATACCGCCAAAACCGTGGACTTGTTTTTAACTTCTCACCCTAACAAGTACTCCGTTGATGTGCACTGCCCTCTAGGCTCGTCGGACCATTGTGTCATATCAGTTAATTTCTCATATGCTGACCACCCAGTTAGAGAAAAAATTCCTAAAAATGTTTCCTCGATAACGCCGTGGATGCCGCGGCTGATTTAATAACAGACACTATTCTCCTTGGAATGAGATCCCTTGTCCCTCATCGGATGAAGAGTATGAAACCAAAAGAAAAGGCATGGTACGACTCGAACTGTAAAGAGGCTGTCAGGGTTAGAGAATTGCTTTTTCGGTCCTACAAGACCAACCCCACAGAGGAAAACCAAAAAAAGTTTGAACGAGCCAGAAATGACGCATGCAATTTCAATACGACCAAAAATTGGGACAAAAAATACTACAATGCCCCAAAGGTAGTAACAATATTAAAATTTTGCCTCATCCTCCCTCCTAACGGTCATTTACAATGACATTCCAGCTGTCAGCTCTTTGGACAAGGCAAATCTGCATGGTGCATACTTTGCAGCCAGCTCAACACTTTCAGATTGTACCCTGTCTCCGCCTACACTTGAGTGCGTTGAATCTTCAATCGGACGAATCCACTTTCGCACTCGTGTAATAGCAAGAGTACTTACAGATCTTAACATACACAAATCCACTAATCCGGATGGTATATCTCCCCGTCTTTTGAAGACGCGTTCTTTCACGCTGGCATCAACCTTACTCTTTAGGGATTCTTTCGGAGCAGATGGAAAACAGAATTTGTCCAGCCTGTCCCTAAAAAATGCGAATCTTCTTCTCTTTCCTCCTACAGACCCATTGCATTTACGTCCCTTCTCTCCAAGGTCATGGAAACGCTGATAAACCTTCAGCTCATGAAATATGGTATTTCGAAATACAAAAACTTCTTAATGACTAGCAGCACGGTTTTCGTAGCAACTGGTCCACTGATGATCTGATGACAAGTCTCACTGAAAAGTGAAACTAAAGCGTACATCAATCTTGCGAAAGCAAGATAGTTGCACTTGATATTTCTAAGGCATTTGACAGAGTTTGGCATCAGGATCTTTTGCATGCTTTTGGGATCAATGACTCTATTCTTCAATGGATTAGAAATTACCTTTCGGAACGTTCATTTCAAGTTGTCATGGATGTCATGGATGTCAGAGCCCAGGGCTCTGTTCTGTCCCCGACAATCTTTTCAATTTTTATCAATGATCTCTGGTCTGCCACATCCAATATATTCCTTTACTGAAGACAGTACTCTCTGCTTTTCATATTGGTTCACTTTCCTGTTCTTCGGCTGTTGAACGGGAACGACTGCGCATATTAAGCGCGTCAAATTCCGATATTAGCAGCATAACTAATGGGCGAACCATCAACAGAGTGGAAGTTATTGCTTCCAAAGCACAATGCTGTCTGCTGTCGTTAAAGCGAAATACCCAGCCCTTATCGATGGACGGCATCGTAGAAAGCGAAAAACTTTCCATCCTCGGTATGTGTGTCCATGACAACTTACGTTGGAATGACCACATATTCGATGTCGTCAAAAATTCTGCGAAATTTTTAGTTTTCCTCAAGCGATGTAAGAAATATTTTACCGCCTCTTATCTGGGCCTCATCCGCTCAAAATTGGCGTGCAATGCCTACATCTGGTCAGGTGCTAATAAAACATCTCTGCACCTGCTAAATTGGATTCAAAACCGTGCGATAAAGCTCACAGGTGATGCCAATATTACACAGTCATTCGATACCTTCGAGCAACAACGTAACGTCTTCTGTCTCACACTGATATATTGCTATTTTCAGGCACGATTTTCAAGGAGAGTGGATGTCGAAATTGCTCCTACGAAAAATGGTATTTTAATAAGGAACTTACTGAAATTGTGAAGGAGTTTAAGTATCTCGGGTTATATTTAACAAAAACTATGAGCATGGAGCGGCACCTTAAAGAAAAGCTCGTTAAATCTAAAACGGCCATCAATGCTTCTTGGGAAAATTGCTCCGACAATAAATGTATCCAGAATAATAGGAATATAGTGTTTTTGAAGTTCTGTCCGAGTCGATCGTGCTATATTCGGCGCAAGTGTGGGGCGGAAAACAGTACGAAATCGTAGAAAAGCTCTTAAGAATGTCTCGTCTTCCACTGAATACGCCTAATTAAATGATTATGCTTAAGACATCCTTACCCCCCTTTTTTATTACTACATGTAAGCTACAAATCCCCATATATGCACATTGTACATATACTCGTATTTATGCGCTTAAATATAACGTGGCCATCTCACTTTTGTTACTTTTGTTAGCTCCAAAAATTCGTAGCAACCCGGCATTGTTTCGCGTTTCGCCTTTCCGAATTCTACAAGGATCCATAATATCTAATCAAGTCAAAAGTGTTTTTGTTTTTTTTTTGTTTTTAAGAAACTCTATGCGTTCCAAGATTATATCTTGAAAACAAATTCAACTCGGGAAATTTAAAGAAGTATTAAAATTTTCGAAATTTTTTCAATACAAGAAGGCTTACAAAAAGCGGCTACAGATCCACAGACCACAAAATTTCAAATCAGTTGAAACAGGGCCCGAACTCCCACGATTGTAGGCAACGTAAGTAATCTATACTAACACATCACTCTGTAGGTATCCGGTCTGACACATAGATGGCACCACTGTTGACAGACCCATATGATTAGTTTACAAGTTGCAGCGGTTTTAGTGAAACCACATTTATTATTTTCAAAACAATGGAGAAAAAAGAATGTCGTGCGTTGATTAAACATTGTGTTTTGAAGGGGAAAAATACTGTTAAAGACAAACAGTGGCTTGATAAGCGTTATGGAGACTCTGCACCAGGGAAATCAACTAACTATTATTGGCTGGTATGCTGAATTTAAACGTGGTCGTGCAAATACCGATGATGCTGAACCATCTGGTCGCCTAAAATAGGCAGTTGCTCTGGAAAATATAAAATAAGACCACACAACTGTTTTGGGAGACCGTAAAATGAAGTTGCGTGAGAAAGCTGACACCTTTAAGATATCCGAAGATAGCAAGTTTACAATTTTACACGAAAATTTGAAGATGCGTAAGTTGCTTTCGAAGTGAGTGCCGCGTTTGCTCACACCGGATCAAAAATAACAACGCGTCGACGATTCACAGCGCTGTTTGGAGCTGTTGAAGCGAGATAAAAAGGACTTTTTACGAGTACGTCGGATGAAACTACTACACGCCCGAATCATAAAAGTTCGTCAGATGACCGGTGGAAGCCGGCCCAAGGGACCAAAAACGCAAAAGTCGGCTGGCAAAGTTATGGCATCAGTACTCGTATTTTGAGACGAGCATGGCACTTTGTTCATTGACTATCTTGAGAAAGGTAAGACTATCAATAGCGAATATTACATTGAGTGTAGAAATTAAGAAAAAGCCAATGCACCTTGCCACAAGTTGATGAAAACGATGCATGGTTAAATTGAACGAATTACCCTTCGAATTGCTTCCCCACCCACTGTACCCATCAGATCTAACCCACAGCGATGCTGCAGGGAAAAAAGTTTGGCTCAAATGAAGAAGTGATTGCCGAAACTGAGGCGTACTTTAAGAACAAACACAAATCCTTCCACAAAAAAAGCATCGAAAAGTTACAGATGCGTTGGAAGGAGAGTATGTTGATGTTGATGTTTATTTTAGTTAGACCGGAGATTTATTGACAGATTGTTACCTATACCACATGGATATTTTAACGAATCGTCTAAGGTACATACTCGTGCATATGTACATGGATAAGCACGCCATAATAACTATGTATACAAACAATTGGGGCCACTTCACTCACAATTCTATAATTTTTATTTTTTTTATCAATAAAAATGTCCTACAAAACACATTAACACTATCACTTACCGTAGTTGGGTTTCCTCTCATGGACAACGTGACTTTAATGTGGAACACTTGCCCCATGTCCGCATTCCTGAGGGACATCATACCAAACCATTCTGTGCCATCAAAACGATACTGAAAAACCTTCGGACAAGGGCTGATCGGGATGCCTTGAGTTAAAATTTTATTGATTTGATCGAACAACACAATTAAAACGGTAACAATGTAGAATTTCATTATGAATCCGAGGTAACTTAATATGTACTCGTAATTAAATAAAAATATCACAAAGCTATTTAATTTATTGTTGTAAACAAGAAGAAACAGAATAAGAAAAGCGTTCAACAACCGCATTGACATTCGACTAAATTGTCATGCTACACGTTGGCTTGTCATTCTGACACAAGACTGTGAATGAAAGTGATCGACGGATAAACCCAGAACAAGTGTACAACCACGAAAAAGTGCACAAGTAACCAACACACACATCTTCACGGGCTAATTATTTTATGATTGGTGGATCAGTGTATTTAGCTAGGTAAAGGGTTGCCAGATTGAGCGAAAAAGTAAAGAGATTTTTATAAAAATTAAAATGAATTTCTACGTGTGTGTTAAGAATAAGAAATCTGTTAATGGGTCGATGAGGTTTTTTTTTTTTTTGTTCAAAATACTTATTTGTGAAACTTATGGAAAAACTGTTGTGCAGTAAAAGAAAATATTGGGCAGATTGTAAATTGTTGAAGTGAGTATAGTTTAGATGGCAGTCTTGGTTGTAGCCTAAGGTTTTGAAAGTTTTTTTTTTCATATCAGAATTTTTCTCTATTGCATTGTCCTTTGGAGTACATGATTTTATTATTTTCTCCATAACTTGAAAAGGTCGGGTGAAAATTTTACTTAACCTGCTCTAATCTGAGACAGAAAGATGGGTAAACGTTTCAAAAATGTTGGATAAACTCCATTTCATTTGTTTCTAGAAGATGTTATTTTATAGTAAAAGCCATAAACTTGTTTGATGGTCAAAAAGGTGGTGAATGCGAGTGTTCTCACTTTAGCCTCACACAATCAACTCCTACTACTCACCTCCACGTGGTGACTGCTGGGTGTCTAGTATCTCGACTGAAGATGGGGCAACCAACCGCTATGGAAGGTCGTTGGTGGCAGCTGACGAGAGAGAGGGAGGGGGAGAGGGAGTGCCACCCCACTAAGGCACTTTCTCTAGTTTCCGGACGGTAGCGGACGAATTCTAAGGATGGAATCAGCGGTGGCGCCCACAGTTCCAGTTAGGTCGAACTAGTGTTACCTCTACATATATCAGTTGCTGCATCGTATTTGAATACCAGGTCTAAGCGATCTCCAAAACTAAGTCATGGTGTTGGGAAAGGGTTGGTGGCGGATGAGCCCTTAATACGGGCCAACGTCAGCGCTCACATCCCCGAAGAGGGTTACAGGCTCCCGAATTTGTTCCGCCTCCTTTTGTCCTAGGGACCTCAAAAAGGGCCTGGCCCTTTTGTGCCAGGGTTAACTGCCCAACCACGTAAAAAAAGTGATTGCTACGAAGAGAGCAATAGCCTCGTATAAGGACGGATTCACTGCTGACGACCCTGCATAACGAACAAAGGACAACGACCTTTGGATCTTTCCACTGGAATGTTCAAACCTTGAACAGGCCACGTGCAGTCGAACAATTAGCGGAGGCCCTAGACCCATATATCACCGCCATCCAGGACGTGCGGTGGTACGGGCCGGGCAAAAAAAGAAGAAAAACTGTGATGTTTACTACTGTGATTGATATGGGGATGTGGATTTGTTGTAAGCCGCAGATTTGGGCATCAGCCTCATATGCGCTCACGCCTCGACAGAGGAAAAGGACAATGCTACCAAAGAAGTTTCTACGAGCTCCTCGACAAAACCAACGAGCAATGTCTCATACATATGAGGTTAAAATCGTTCTAGGCGATTTTAATGCCAAAATTGGTAAGAAGGATGTCTTTGGTAGCACAATCGGAAGACAATTGTCTTGGCACATGATACCACGTCTGAAAATTCGATTTCGCTACGGGACGTTACTCTTGTATAGCAATCACACGGTTTCCTCACCTCAATATTCACACGGTAGCATGGCGGACACCAGTTCAGCTAACTGGTAACGAGATTGATCATGTTGCGATCGACGTAAGGCACTCCTCAAATATTTTAGATGTCCGAACATTCCGAGCGGCCAACACAGACTCCGACCACTCGTACCTAGTTGCAGCCAAAATACTTCTACGGATATCTCAAACGCCACAACAGCTGGGAAATAATATGAGGGGATTTAACATTGAACGATTGCAATCGCAACAAGCCGCCAGAACCTTTGCCGATCGCGTATCCCTCAACCTCTCGAGAAGTCCTCTGCAGCCAGCATTAAGTGCTGAAGATGAGTGACTTAGATGCTGAGAAGCCATCAGAAATGACGTAACTGACGTGCTAGGTTTCATCCGTTTACCACCACCAAACCCCTGGCTTGATGAAGAGCGACTCGTGAGCTCTACGAGCAAAAGAGGAGGGAAGAACATCGGCTTCTCCCGAGAAAAAAGAAAGAGCATGAGAAGCGCGCGATCGAGGAAATGGAGAAGTCCTACTCCAGGGATAATGTTCGGAAGTTTTACCAAAAGGTAAAAAGAACTCGCCAGACTCGAACGGAAACCTATATAGATGAACAATCAATCCTAGCAGTAGAGTCAAAGATAGCGCTGAGGATATGGAAAAATCATTTCTGCAGACTGCTAACCGGCGGAGACGACACAAATTCCGCTGTTAGGCAGAGCGAACCATTCAATATTGACGACGCAAGTCAAGAATTCCGTCCACTCGACCAAAATGAAGTGAGGATAGCAATATCTAAACTGAAATCAAATATGGCTGCCGGCCCGGACGGACTACCGCCGAACTATTTAAGGTAGCCGGAGATGACTTAGTAGAGAGCACACACCAACTTATTTCCAAGATTGATGCCAGATGCCAAGGATGAATGTATGTCTGATGAAAAGGAGACCCTCTAAACTGCGCCAACTATAGAGGTGTCAGTCTCCTAGACATCGCATGTAAGATCTTGTCTGCCGTATTGTATGGGCGCCTGAAACCATTTGTCAACCATCTGATTGGACCCTATCAGTGCGATCTTAGGCCCGGTAAGTCTACAATTGACCAAATATTCACACTATGGCAGATCCTGGAGAAAACTCAAGAAATTCAGATCCATACTCACCGCATATCACAGCATCTACAAAGACGAGCTATGTAGAGCCATGTCCGGTTGTGGCATCCCTGCCAAACTCATCCGCTTGTGCAGGACGACGATGGAGAAAGCTCGCTGCTGCATCAAGGTTGACGACCTAACCGAGACTTTTAATGTCAAAAATGATTTAGCCAAGGTGGCTTCTTCAACATCATACTTGAAAGAATTGTGCAAAACTCACAAGCCAGCACACGATCTTTCAAAACTCTGTTCAATTGCTTGCATATTCCGACGATATTGATTTTATTGGTAGAACAAGCGAGCTGTCACTGGTGCGAGTTTGCGAGCATAGGAACAGAAGCGGCAAAAATGGGTCTAGCGGTAAACAAGGGCAAAAAAAAGTCTATTCTACCAACAAGGAGGGACACCCAAAATCGACGAATCTACCAGAAGGTCACAATCGACAGCTATAACTTTGAGGTAGTACGGGACTTTGGCTACCTCGGCTCTGCCGATCTGAAAACGACATCTCTTCAGAAATCCGACGAAGAATAATGTTTGCCAATCGCTGTTTCTATAGGCTGAGAAGGCAACTGTGTAGTAAAATCTTCTTCCGAACAACCAAGGAAACTGTATATAAGACCCTTGTAGTCCCAGTCCTGCTCAATGGTTCCAAAGCATGGACCCTTTCTAAAGCGGATGAAGATATCCTTGAGAGAAAAATTCTTCGTTAAATATCAAGAATGCACTGACTATTGGCTTTTCAGGCTTTTCATTGGTTTGCGGTTTATTAGCATACATCAACGATTTTACATAACCCCACAAGAAACAATAACAGTAACGGGAAATTGCACAATTTTTATGGCCAATTCGCGAAATAATGTTGTGTATTGAATTAAGTCCTCATTAAGTCGATGGCTTCATGGGCAGTATGGTACTTACAGCCATGCTGCAGGAAGCTCACATTGCCCAGATCAATCACTAATCTCCAATAATTGTTCGGTAACGTTGGCCTTCGACTGCATCGCAAGTTTGAACTTCATTTCCAAAGAAAAAGAGGACCGACGGGGAGGCTACATCAAACTGTGCACTTTTGTTTGAGCGTCTTCTGAATTTGCCTCACTACAGCAATGACAATTTGGCTTACTTACAAGCCCATTATCCCAAAAGTAAACCCAAGTAGTCAACAAAAACGATTTTTTGATAAAACTAAGAGGGCAAGCTGCGCGAACTCCCATTACAAATCATTGCCTCATGACCTTAGTCCCTGCCCTAGCTGGATCTTTTCGTAAAATGTTTCATACACGGATAAAGGCGAGACTGTTGCGATCGAGACGGAATTAATAATTCCGGATCTTCCGTCATACACTCGCTCATGGCAGTTTATGTTTCTTCTTTACGAACATTACTTAGACGCGTTATTGGGTTTGCGGCATGTAGAGCGCGTGTGTTACGAAATTCGTCTACAACATAACGAATAGGAGCTCAATCGGTAGATAATGAGGACCACGAAATCATGTAATCTTCTACTTTTACATGTTTCCCGAAATGAAAATTCCTTTTAAAAACTATTTCGAACGATGCAGAAGAGTTCTTCTGGTGTTAGCCTATAATTTTTTTAGACAATACTAAACACATATTTGAAGGAATTGTCAAAAATGAAAGCACGGTTTGAAAGTTCTGCCTATTGGCTTTGCACTTGAACGATACACCATCCATGAGTAAAATATACTTGCCATCTGAAGCTGAAACAACACGTTTTGAAAACGTTTTGAAAACAACAGCGGTCCTACTCCAAAGCCCTTAAAGAAGGTAAACGTCAAAATAAAGTGGAAAGTGGAAAAACTTACGCGCAAATAGCTGCGCGAGTAAACATGACTAACTGTACATCACTGGATCCTGCCTCAAATGTGCCCTCAGTAATTCTCGAGAGACTAGAAGAACAGACTAAAATAAATAAGATAATAGTCGAACGGCTTCTTAAGTTCGAAGCCAATTTCTGCAACTAATTATGGCAAAGAAGCTCAATATACTTGCGTGGAATGCCAACGGGCTACAGAAAAGGCTTGATGAACTAAATATTTTCATGCAGGAAAAAGTAATTGACATATGTTTAATTTCTGAAAGTCACCTGGCGACAGAATCGCGCGTGGAATTAAAAGGTTACCGCGACTTCCACGCTCATCATCCATCGGGAAACGCAAGAAGCGGGTCATCCCCATTCATAAAAGACTGCATTGAACATACTCTGGAAGCAATAATTGAACTTGACAAATTTCAAATGACCGTGGTGCGCGCTAAAAATAAAAATTACTCTTTTAATATATCCTCAATCTATTGCCAATCGCGCTGCAAAATAGAAAAACACGAATTTAGTGACCTATTCAACTCTCTTGGACCAATCTTCATTATTGGTGGCGACTTTAAAGCGAAGCACACCTTTTGGGGCTCAAGATGTACGAGTATCTCTTAAAAAGGCAAAACTCTTTACAGGGCTGGTATGGAATGTGGTTGCTATTTTTACTCAACAGGCAAGCCGACATACTGGCCCTCGGATGTCGCCAAAACACCCGATCTAATAGACTTCTTTATCGGAAAAGGAGTAAACACTAGTTACGTAAAAGTTGAAGAGGGCTTCGATCTTTCCTCCGATCAATCTCCAGTTATCCTCTCATTGTGCGAATACTTGGTTGAGAAACAAAGACCACCCAGATTAACTAACAGCAAAACTCACTGGGAAGATTTCCGAATAGACGTTGTAGACAATACTGAGTTGAAAGTAGCACTTAGAACGCCGTATCAACTTGAAAAAGAAGTTGAACGTTTTGTTGAAGTCATACAGCAAGCGGCCTGGAAGAACACTCCCCGCGAATCGAACAAAGTTCCCAAAGTCGGCATAAGATACCCACCGGAAATCAGAGAAATGATAAGGAAGAAACGAAGAGCGCGGAAAAAGTGGCATGAAACCCGGGCGCCACAAGATAAAACGTCCTTCAATAGGCTCTGCAACTTGCTGAAAAAATCGATCAAGGACTTCAATAATCGAGGTATTAATAACTACCTTGAAAGACTCACAGCGACAAAGGATACCAACTACTCCATATGGAGAGCCGTTAAAAGTGTTCGAAAGCCCCAAATACACGTGGCGCCAATAAGAAGAAACCAGGATGACTGGGCGAAGGAGAATAAGGAAAAAGCTAATGTTTTCGCCGACCATCTTGCAGAAACGTTTAAACCATTCGACGGGGAAGTGCTTCCAGAGAATGTCAATACGCTAGACGTGACGACAAACTTTCCAGTAGAAAAGGCTACACTTAGGGAACTTAGACAAGTTATAGACACGCTTAAGCCCAATAAAGCCCCGGGATATGACTTAATAACGGGAGAGATACTCAAAGCGTTGCCGAAAAAAGGTTTGCTAAAGCTGCTCTATCTTATAAATGCCAGCATTAGATTAGAGCATGTACCGCACCAGTGGAAAGCAGCCGAAGTTATTATGCTTCCGAAACCCGGTAAACCGCTGACTGAAGTCAAGTCATATAGACCAATATCGCTTCTCCCGATTACATTGAAGGTCTTCGAGTGAATCCTTCATAATCGCCTAAAACCAATTACCGACACAAATTCCCTCTTGCCGGATCATCAATTTGGCTTTAGAAGCCAACACTCTACAGTTGACCAAGTTCATCGAATAACCGATGTAATTGAACGAGAAATCGATTGTAAGTTAGTCTGTTCAAGCGCATTCCTTGACGTTTCGCAAGCCTTTGATAAGGTATGGCACGAAGGCCTAAAATATAAACTTCGACAAGCTCTACCCCAGCAATTGTCTTGTATTTTAGGTTCATACCTGGAAGACCGACTCTTCCGTGTGAGACACGGAAACGAATATTCCACTTTTAGGACAATAAAGGCGGGGGTGCCGCAAGGAAGTGTACTTGGCCCTCTGCTATATTTACTTTTTACCCGCGATATACCGCAAATGGACGACACTGTCCTAACCACATTTGCTGATGACACTGCCATTTTGGCAACGGCTAAAACAGTCGAAGAAGCAACTGCCAAGTTGCAACGTGCCCTTACACTAATTAACAATTGGACAAAGACTTGGCGAATCGCGCTTAATGAAAACAAGTCTGTCCACGTGAATTTCACTCTCAAGAAAATTAAGAATCCACCGGTGTTTATCAACGCAGTTCGAATTCCTTACGCGAACGAGGCGAAATACCTCGGTATGACACTCGACGCTAAACTAAAATGGAGAGCACACGTCAAGAAAAAACGTGAAGCGCTTGAAATCAAATATAGAGATATTTACTGGCTTATTGGAAAGCATTCCAAGCTTAGCTTAGAGAACAAACTGCTGTTATACAAGCAAGTGCTAAAACCGATCTGGACATATGGTGTACAACTTTGTGGTTGTACTAAAAATAGTAACATTAATGTAATACAGACATTCCAAAACAAAGTTCTTCGAGGAATTGTTAATGCGCCGTGGTACATTAGAAACGATGATATCCACAGAGACTTAGGAGTCGAAAATGTTCAGAACGAAATTAAAATGTTTGCGCGAAAACACAAAAATCGACTACAAGGACATGCAAATATTTATGTTCAACAGATCATCGACGAGACAAATTTACTGCGCCGTCTGAAAAGGACTAAGCCTTTCGATCTAGCGCGGTGATTAGCAGCGCGTAATTTTTCTAAAGTACACAGGAATTTTCAATGGAAAATCGCCTGTAGGATATCTTAAAAAAAAAAAAACAAAATAAAATCCGATAGGAGAACTGCTTGTTGAGTGTGAACTTAATCGTGGTTTGCAGAAGGGAGGTGTTTTTTAGTGAGTAAGAATCTCACACTAGGCTCCGGGCCTATAGTGTCTATGAAGATTTCTCACCTTCCCACGAAAAAAAAAAAAAAAAAATTTGAAAGAAGTCTTCGGTGAACGGTCTTCTTCTTATAACTACACCGTTACTTGAAAGCTGGACATATGGTTCTAAAGTCATTGAACAGACCTTGAATTGTGCTGTCTCTGAGTTAGCCTGCGAGTGTACAAAGTTCCTTTATCCTAGAAGCGGCCTTTCAAATCAGAGTTATTTGATCGTTCTGATTTATGACCTCATCTGGGAGACTATACATCCGCGAGGACTTAATTTGTCGGATTTTATTGATTTGCATTTGTGGCAACTGGACAGTGTTACTAGTTGAGCAAAAAATCCAACTGGAGGAATCAGATGGCCGTGGGTAAATTTCAATGCACAATTCTGCTCCCCGTCAGTATAAAATAGACACAGGCAACAAGCTAAAAAATTTGCATGACGCATATAGTAGCTTATGTAATAATTTTGCCTGTCTTTTGTTATAACAGTGTCACTTTAAAGCCCCGGTGTAAAGGCAATCCTTTCGAAATAAAATCTATATTGGAATGACCAAGTTGATTAGAATCTGATCTCGTTTGAGATTTTTATCCAAAGACTTTTATTCAGAGACAAACAAGACCGGTCTCTGCTATAGTGCAAGCCAAAAGAGAAGGCCATAAAATACTCGTGCTTGGATGCTTTGATTATTTTGAATTAATCGAACTAAATATATATTTTTGTTATTTGTAAAATTTTTCTTAAAAGAAATTACGAATGAATGAGGTACTGGGTTCGTCATTGGATGCGATTCAATTGTGTTTCTTTTTTTTTTAAGTAAAAAGCCGTACATACCACATGTTTAATGCAATAATGAACTTTTTATTTCGTACGAGGGTACGAGGGAAAGGTTTCCGACAGCAATGTAAAGATGGCGGCACTTGTCAATAAAGGCTAGTGAATGCTAGTTGTGTATCTTTTGACAGTTACTTACCGAAGTTTCACTGCTGATATACCTGGAAGCGGGAGGTAGCAGGGTGATTGCCTATGCAGACGACGTTACTATTGCCGTCTCAGGTAAGCATCTTAATACCATTAAAGAACTCCAACTAAATCTCAATAGATTAACCCGTTGGGCAGATCGCTATGGATTGGGAATAAACCCCCATAAAACTGATCTTGTCCTCTTCTCCAGGAAATATAAAATTCCAACTATAGACCCTCCTTTAATAAACGGTACCAGTCTAGTGTTTTCCGATACAGCAAAATATCTGGGTCTCATTTTTGACAGAAAACTAAACTGGAAACCTAACATTCAAGAAAGAGTCAATAAAGCTACAATAGCTTTATTCTCTTGCAAAAAAGCCATTCGAAATAAATGGGGCTTTCAACCTCGGATTACCCACTGGCTGTACATCTCGGTCATAAGACCGATACTTACTTACGGGGTGATAATCTGGTGGACGGCATTAGAAAGTGCGGTTAACTGCATTAAGATAAGCAGAGTCTAAAGAACAGCATGCCTATGCATAAGCGGAGCATTTTCGATATTTTCAGCAGGTAAGAGGATCATAGATCCACGTGGCATCACAATGGGCCATTAGGCCTAAGTGGGTTGGTTTCATCCAACAGCCACTCTTACCTACCCTATCTACCCTACCCTACCGAAGTTTCAGTCATTTTGAGCTCGCAGTTTTTAGTTGACAGTCGTTTGAGAGGGCCGATGTGAGTGTTTTTTGTGAAAATGGAAAAAATTGAGTATCGAGCTGTTATTAAATTCTTGTTTTTGAAAGGCAATACGCCTACGCAAATCAAAAATGAGTAGGACTCTGTATATGGGGACTCTACACTATCATTTACCACAGTGAAATTTTGGGCAGCTGAATTTAAACGTGGCCGTAAGAGCTTGGGAGATGATGAACGTTCGGGACGTCCAAAAACTGCAACCACTGACGATAACATTGCTAAAGTTCACCAAATGGTGTTAGACGACCGAAGAATTAAAGTGAGAGAGTTAGTAGAGGTTATGAAAATGTCCAAAGAACGTGTTTGTTACATATTAAATCAAGATTTAGGCATGAGAAAGCTGTCTGCGTGTTGGGTGCCGCGTTTGCTTACGTTAGACCAAAAACGTGTTCGAATGAACATTTCCAACGCCTTGTTGGCGTAGTTTAGGCGCAATAAATCCAAGTTTTGGCGCCGATTAATTACTGTAGATGAAACATGGATACACTATTATACGCCCGAAACAAAAATTCAGTCAAAACAGTGGACTGCGAAGGGCGAGCCGGCTCCAAAAAAAGCAAAAACTGTTTTTTCGGCTGGGAAAGTGATGGCGACTGTTTTTTGTGATAGTAAAGAAGTTATCTTAATCGATTATCTTCAGAAAGGAAGAACCATTACAGGAGCATACTACGCATCATTACTTGCCAAGCTGAAGGCAGAAATTGCGGAAAAACGGCCACATTTGCAGAAAAAGAAAATCCTGTTTCACCAAGACAACGCGCCGTCTCACACCTCAGCGGTTGCCATGGCGAAAATCCATGAATTACGGTTTGAACTGCTTGACCATCCGCCTTATTCACCAGATCTAGCCCCAAGAGACTTCTTTTTGTTCCCTCATCTAAAAACTGCGCTCGGAGGACAGACATTTTCGTCAAATGAGGAGGCAATCACCTTCGTGAACAATTATTTTGCAGAAAAAAACGCCAAGTACTATTTGGACGGGTTAGAAAGATGGGAGCATCGCTGGGAGAAGTGTGTAGAGTTACAAGAAGACTATGTAGAAAAATAAAAAGAAAATTGAGAAAAAATGTCTTGTATCATTGTTTTCAGACAACCCTCGTATTCAATAATTTCTGATACATGATACGAGTATTATTCAAATGTCCTTCACGGAACTGCTTGCATAAATGGATGTGACCCCATTGTATATGATTTTTCGCAGAATTCGGCGGAAATTCGAGTAATTTCGCTTCGAATGTTCGCCTCCGAATCATCTAAATTTCTGGCTTATTGACATGGACCAAAGACTTACTGAAGCCCCAAAGATGTGCGTTTAAAGGTGTTAAATCCCGCGAATGGAGCGGCCAATTCTGGCCAAAAGAAAATCATCGAAGTTCTTTATTACACAGACACTAGGCACCAAAACGGGCCCATCGCGATCCCTGTGGAGGCAGTTGAATTTGTCTTTAAATGGCTAAAACCTAAACAACCTCTCTGGTGAAGTACCAAATTTCCCTTCAAAAACCTAGAAGGCCTTAGAAGTTCGTGCGGTCTATTTCCTCTAGGTTTTCAAATAAGTATTTCCTTAAAAATTTTCTTCTAGTACGCGATATTGCCTCGCAATTAACACAGTATGTGTGTTATGTCCTCCACAGCTTGCAGATTAACGCAGAATCTGCAAATATCCGTATCCGAAAATTGGAATCCCTTTGCGCGTTTCCGCAGGAGACAGTGTCCTGGCAGGATTTATATTACTGTCCTAAGCGTATCTCTGTTTAATTTTTAGTAAGCGGCCAGAGAGCCTTGGATACCCTGTGTCCTTCAAGACTTGACCACCTTAGGTTGACCTTACTATTGTCGAACAGCCCTTCTTTTCTTTCAAGCTCATCCGCTTGTTCGTTTCCTTTAATACAGCAGTGTCCTGGCACTCAGAACTGTCTTACCTGGTTCTGACTGTATCAGAGTTGACGTTGGTTGGTTCCATTGCCTTCAGTGCGGCCTGGCTATCGATGTAAATAGCGATATCTCTTTCGGATACCGACCTCATCTGCATTAGACCAGTCGCCCTGAGGACAGACAGAACCTCTGATTGGACGACACTGCTTGCGTCCGGTACCCTTATAGACACATAGACTCTCTTAGTTCTGGGTCTTTTGAGAAGATACCAAATCTGCGATTATTGCATTTCTTTCCTAGTCCTCCCTCTCCAGATAAATTATATCGTACGGGATGTCGAGGTCGACCAGGGAAGGAATTTCATCCGTTAGAATTGGATTGCCCGGTAGTAGCTCTTTTTTTTTTTAATAATAATGAGCGCGTGCTCAAGGGGCTTGTGTACCCTTAAAATGTTCGTACGCAGCCCGGACGAAGGAAATTTAGGGAGGAAGAAAAGAAAGACAGAAAGACTGAAAGACAGAGATCGGTAGGGCATTCCGTAAGCGAGTTGTACGGCTTAGGATCGAATCACGATATTTTAGAGTACGTCCGAAAATGGGCTTGAGGGTATACTGATTAGCATTCATACCGAGACGGGTGTTACGGATGAAAGTTTGAATGCGCGGAATGCTACTGGCGATTTCAATGGAGCACTGGTGGTGGAAATAGCAATAAAACAAAGTTAGACAGGAGACATTACGTCGGTGTTCGAGGTTGTCATTTGATTGACTGATATTATGTAGTATCACCTATGAGTCTTATCGCACGGTTTTGGATCCTATCTAGCAGGTGCAGAGATGTTTTAGGAGCATCTGAGCAGGTGTGGGCATTGTACTCCAATTTTGGACAGATGGGGTAAAATATTTCTTACATCGCTTGAGGAAACCTAGACATTTCGCAGCATTTTTGGCGACATCGAATATGTGGTCCTTCCAACGTAAGTTGTCACTGACACACATACCGAGAATGGAAAGTTTATCGGTTTCGACGATGCAAGTGCCATCCATGGATAATCGCTGGATATTTAGATTTCGCTTTAATAACAGCATGGGAGCATTAAATTCGACTCTGTTGATAGTTCTCCAATTGGTTATGCTATTGAATTTAATGAGCTTAACATACGCTGCCGTTCCCGTTCTGTAGCCGAAGACCAGGGGCGTGAGTCCGGGAACGAATATGAAAAGCAGAGAGTACTATCATCAGCAAAGGAATATATTGGATTAGAAGTGGCAGACAAGAGATCATTAATGAAAATTAAAAGGACTGTCGGAGACAGAACGGAGCCCTGGGGCACACCAGCATTTATTTTGTGAATATCGGACTTGAAACCGTCCAAGACAACTTGAATTGAACGTTCCGAAAGGTAATTTCTAATCCATAGAAGAAGAGAGTCATCGATCCCAAGAGCACGCAATTTCGACAAGAGAGCCTGATGCCAAACTCTGTCAAATGCCTTAGAAATATCAAGTGCAACTATCTTGCTTTCGCCAGATTGATGTACGCTTTGGTTCCACTTTTCGGTGAGACATGCCATCAAATCACCAGTGGACCTGTTGCTACGAAAACCATATTTCCGGTCATTGAGAAGTTTTCGTGTTTCGAGATATTTCATGAGCTGACGGTTTATCAGCGTTTCCATGACCTTGGAGAGAAGGGAGGAGAGAGAAGAAGATTCGCCTTTTTTAGGGACGGGCTGGACAAATGCTGTTTTCCATCTGCTCGGAAAGACTCTTAAAGAGTAGGATTGATGAAAAAGCTTACGCAGTGGTTTTGCCAGCGAGGAGGAACACCTCTTCAGAAGAGGGGGAGATATACCATCTGGACTAGCAGACTTGTGAATGTTAAGATCTTTAAGAACTCTTGCTACTACACGAGTGAGAAACTGGATTCGTCCTATTGAAGATTCGACGCACTCAAGTGTAGGCGGGGACAAAGCACAATCTGGAAGCTAGCCACAAAGTGTGCAGCAAGCAGAATGGCCTTGTCCAAAGAGCTGACAGCTGAAATGTCATTGTGAATGAGCGTTGGGTTGGAGGACGTGGTAGAATTTCTAATGTTTTTGACGAACAACGTGTTCCAACGAATTGGAACATTGTAATATTTTTTGCCTCGGCTTTTGGTGGTATTGAAAATTCACACGCTGAAGAAAGGCGTTGCAGTCATTCCTGGCTTGTTTGAACTGTTTCCGGTTTTTTCCTCTGTCGGATTGCTCTTGAAGGACCGAAAAAGTATTTCTCTAACCCGAGCAGACTCGAGCTGTAAGTCTTGCCATGTCTTTTCTTTTGGTTTGATACTCTTCGTCCTATGAGGGATAAAGGGTCTCATTCCAAAGAGAATAGTGTCTGTTATCATATCAGCAGCGGCATCCAACATAACGACCTGTTAAAATTCCTAAAGAAGGTGTTAAGTGAGCCCCAATTGGGTCTCTCGTATTGCCATACGGTTCTTTTAGGAATCTTTTCTCTAACTGAGTTGTGGGTATACGACAAGTTAGCTGATATGACACAATGGTCCGTCAAGCCTAAAGTACGAGGGGCGTACCTATTTCAAAATTCAAATTCATGTTTTGGTATCAATGTCTTTTCTTCAGAAGTTTCAGAAATTTTTTTACGATGAACTTTGACAGGATTGGCAGTAATGAGATCGGATGATATGAGGTAACTCTAATGGGCAGTTTTCCCGGCTTTGGTGCTATATGTGTGCAACATGTATGCAACATATCTTAGTCTAGACGCTGCATTTATTGTCTTTGGATTGGTTTCATACATCTTTTAGGCTATTTTTTTTTTGTCAGCAAGTACGACATCTGTCAAAAGGCGAGAGTTCAGAGAACACCTATTGCAATTTTGTAGTGCATCTAATGGAAAAGCATCTTAAGAAGTACATATCGTTGGATTCTCGCTACTGAATTTAAAAATCGCTCTCAAAATCCAATGGATCTATCAAATAAGCGACAAGATAAAGGAACTTGTGGAGATTCGATCTCATAAGAAGCTTATGAGATTCTCGCTTTATCTATTTCGTTCAGCAGAAAACCAAACCGGTCGAGACCCCGGCTTAAAATGTGGTGAAACAATGTCCATAGCTGCTTAATACTAGATCAGCGAAGGGGATGTCGGATCCAGTCAGCAAGACTAACATCGATTTAATTCCAAGTTTGTGCTTATTTCTTGCAACCTAACGTATTGGTAAAATAATAGGACAAATTCTGATAATACATAGAGATGGAGAAGAAGAAGAGAAAGACATGCCTCATCTTATTACCACCCACAACCTTCCTGTTTGATGTCTCAGTGCGTTTAAATCGAGTGTCATCGAGTGCATGGAAAATACGTCCCTGTTTTTCTGGTAATTACTTCCAGGAATAATTTATGATCTACTGTAGCGAACTAAAAATCCACTTCACAAAAACAAAGCGTCCTTGTATAAAATTTACCAAAATTTTAATGAGCTACTTCCTTCGCAATTGTCATCCTTGCTAAGAACTAAGTTAAAATGAAAACAAAGATTATTTTCATCTCTAACCTTACTCAATGGCAAAGCCATAAACTGTTGTCTTAACACAATACCTGGGTGTACAAGTACGGTTAGGTACCTGCTTCTGCTGCATTAGGCAATAAGTAATTTATTACATAATTACCGCTCGCATACCTTAGCCCAGAAGGGCATCTTAAAACAATGAATCATGTCTCATTACCTGAGCATTAGTTACACCCTGCAGGACGCTCTGCCCGACATGTGCATGTGCATGTGCCAGTACCTGCTAAATTCAGTGTCATAAACGGATCTATGTATAGTAAGTCAGTACTCACTGAACTATTCTCACGCTAACGTCGCTCTCGGATCACCTGTAATTATTATTATTATTTTTTTTTTTTTGTTTTTGACAACTAAACACAAGTGGACATGACTCGATGTAGAATTTACCCGGTGCTTCTGTCAGTTTGTATTTTCATCAGTGGAATAGTGAAATGTTGCAATGAATTCGTCTGCGGTTCGGTGGTGTCAAAGTGTTTACTTACCCAAAGTTGCCAATGTAAATTGTCGGATTGTTATTGCTGCAAGGATTGTCTAAATTGCTTGGGCGAATTATACACAGAGTGTTGTAGTTGCTTGGAAATGTGTCCGACACACAATGCGACGCAAGCTGCCCTTTCACCAAAATCACAAATTGGAGATTTCGATGGGATCCCAGAGCTGTTCGATACCCTTACCGATGTCGATGATGACAAGTGGGTAATATATCGGTTCCCTATGAAAGCGGGACTGAAGCGGCAGCTTGACGTGAACAGTCGATTTGGAGATGCCATAGATGTGGAAGCGATAGAAATTAAAAAGCCTCTACAGGTGCCGATAATCAATTGCACCGTGATATATCTGAATACATGCACATCGAATAAAAAGTGCATGCAGTACTGCGAGAGCATGGGTGCAAACAGTTACCGATGGTTCCATGACGGATGCTGTGAGTGTGTTGGGGCAGACTGCATAAATTACGGCATCAACGAGAGCAAATGTGAAGAGTGTCCACAGCCAGAAGTGGACGAAGACTTAGATGGATCCGACGAAGACTATGACAATGAGGATTTATGGGACTATGGAGAGGATGAATTCAACTATAATTAGAAGAAGGGAAATGAACCGATGGGTTTGGCAACGGCTTGACTTGGTGGGAGTTTAATTTGGCTTTTTTTTTTTGTTGTGTTTTGACAGGCAGTGAGAGTTGACCATATGATTTTGACGAGTATGCACAGGCATGCAATAAATAGATCTTGACAATCCATCGTAAATTGTGAGTTTCACTTTATTGTTATAATTTTTGTTAGTTGTTTTTTTTTTAAACAAAAGTCATTAGTTCGACTCCTTTTTATACACGGTTCGTCATAGTCAAATTTATTCTGGAGGTTAGCGATTATCTTGTGCTTGCATTGTTTTCTCGAAACTTGGAGAAGCTAAATTTCGAGCATCTTATGAGTTATGATACAAGTAGCAATGGCAAGTCTTTTAGTTGTAAGAGCGGGATAGAACTTTAGGTCCAAATTGGATCTGCGGAAATATTTCTATAAATTTTGTTTCTAGTCTTATATTTCCGAAGGTTCAAACGCGCTCCAATAAACATTATAGACCACATAATGCAAATGGAAAGAATGTACAAATAAAGGTGCTGGTATCTTTTCTCTGGCGCTTCAAATTGAGAAGGCTGGTAGTGGCATTAGTCTGAGCGACGACGGCGACTGCAAGCAATGTGGAGGAACTGATTGGATACAAGTGGAAAGCTGCAATATGGAAAATAACCTTGGGAACTAAGGCCTCTGAGGTTTTCAGAGCACAGAAACTAAACTGTGCAATTTCCTGGGTCCCGGGTCATCTTAGCGAGTATGGTTGCTGCGACTTCAGAATCCTGAACTCATCACTAAGAAGTGGAAAATCTATTCCTACATGTGAGTGAAATTCTTAGAACCATGTACGGCTCTCCCTCGCTATGGATTTAGACAAAGTTTCTGTCGAGACCATTAATTCTATTATAGATACTCGTATGAGGTCATCAGCGCTTTGAAAGGATTCATTTACACTTTATTTCCAAATGCGTGAATACAGGAGATGCCATTCATAACACACGTACGGGAACCATCGTATGGAAAAAATCTGTGGCTTCGGGTATTCCGAACGCAAAGGGGGGTCAACAATATTCTTTCGTAGTCAACATTTATTTAGCAAGAACTGCTAGAAGGTTCCAACATCGAATCCGGAACCGGATTCGAGGTCTATACTTTGTTAAAGGGGTGAAATCTGCGAAATTCCCTTAGACACGCTTTATAGAATAGCTGGGAAAATCTGCCAATACACCAACAAAACACAGAACAAGACAGAAGGTAGGGGAAGCTGTTCAAAACCTGGATGATGCTATTATCAAGTCTTTTGAGCAGATATGCCCTATAGATATGGAAATCAATCCCGCAGATCATCGCAGCGGCTGCTTAGATTAGGTTACAGGGGCTCTTGGGAAAACCAACCCACTTAGGCATGTTTACCCATTGTGATGGAACGAATTTGAGCTTCTGACGAAACGTAGGAGACTGTTAACTCCTCCATTGTTTAGATCACTTAAGACATTGTAGAAGAATGTTCCTAATTGGACATGCTCAGAGTAGGTGGAGGATTGTTTTCGAGTCCTCGTCGGCCATGCAGCTTCGGCAAAAGTCATTTGTGAAACCTTTTTGCATGCTTGCCTAGAAGACATCTATGATACCGCTGATATGCTTCATATTTAGAAAGTTCACACTCATAAAGCCATTCAGATCTAGTCTTGGCCATATTTGTTTGGTCGCTAGACATTTTAACCCAACAGTCCACCTAAGGTTTGTTCTTCTAATAGCATCCAGTTTTAGTTCTACTTACCGCATAGCGATTGGTATACCGATTACCTTTCTTCAGGTGATAGATAGAGTGGTTCCAATTTTGCGTAGTTCATCGGACTTACATGGAATTTCTCTGTGCCTCTGCACCCTCCACCTGAGAGACGATCGGCACTCATGAACGATTTTAGAATTTTGTGAGACTGAGTCCAGAGATTTGATAGCGGCATGACTGTTCGAAAAGATGCGGATATCATTTGCAGATTTTACGTTTTTCTTCAGCCATAACAGGACTCCTTTAGTCGACGAAATTTCCGCCTGAAACACGCTACAGTGATTCGGAAGGCGGAAGTAGAGGCTTATGTTAAGCTTATCCGCGAAAATACCGCTATCAATCTTGGATTCATTTGTGTTGAAATGGATTGACTTATCGTCCATGAAAGTATCTTCCTCCCAGAAGGATCTAGAGGGGATGTATACATGAAAATTTTTGTCAAACCAATTTTTGGGTATAATGTAGTCGCTGTTCTCTGGAAGTATTCCGAATATTAGCGTGCCAAATAATTTATTTGTCCAGTGTGTAGATGCTTTAAAACGAATACCTGCCTTAGCAGCCACTTGCCTGCTGAAAATATCGAGCTGTTTCAAGTGAAACAGAATACCCAGCTCTGCGGAGGAGTAGTGCGTAAGGCTCCGCTTCAGCAGAGACATGTCGTCCTTCGCACTTTGCTTAGTTTGCTGCAGTTGACTGCATTTTCTAACGTTGTCCATCAGAGAACCATCCCGTAGGTGAGTGTCGGTCTTATAACCGAGACGTAGAGCCAGTGGCTAATACAAGGCTAAGATCCCTATTTTTTCCCAATGGCTTTTCAATTCAATTCAATTTTAATTTGTTTATAACAATCGGAAAGTACAAGTAAGATAAAAAATCTTTTATAGTATAGTACAATGAATTTTAGGATAAAATGAATTCAAATAATAAAGAACTAAGGTTCAAAAATACATTTAAATTTGCATTCCAATTTACAAAAAAAAAAATAAAAAAAAGGGAAAAAAAAGAAAAACAAAATATTACAGGGATTAGGGACTGGATTAAAAAAGAAGGATCACGAGGAGAGGAAATAGAGATGGATGCAAAAAACTAAGAAAGAAATAAAAGCGATAAGAAATTTAGAAAAGCTTTACGTACTTAGCATTATTTATTTTTGAAATGTGCTGATATTGCAGTTTTAAATTGGCCGGCTACCATTATTTGCTTGACATTGACAGGTAATAAGTTCCAAAGTCTGGTAGTGTGGGCAAGAAAGAATCGAAACGTATTTAAATAATTACAAGTAAGCATTATAAGGTTAAAGGTTCGGGTTGACTGGACAAATTGCAGTTTGTGATAAAGATATGATGGAGAGCGAGTCAGAATTATTTTGTGCATGAGAACACAGTTCCTTATTTCCCAAAAACTCTGGAATGAGCAACCAAGAACAAGTCTGTGGTAGCCGGATACATGATCGAATCTCCTCATTCCATAGACATATCTCACAGTGTCATTAAAGACAACAAGTAAAACTTGGAGTACACAGCTATAGCATAGTCAAAGATTGGTACAAGTAAAGTCTTAATCAGCTTGAGCTTAGCGTCCATAGGAGTAAGGCTGGCAAACAACCAAAGCTTACGTAGACCTGCATAAATACGCGCTACATTGTAATTTGCAGAAAGGGATCTATTTAATTTGTAACCAAGATTAATGACAGTGTCCGAAAACGAGAGTCTACAGGAGTCTAAATAAATAGGCGGTATTAGTTCAGTGTCATACAATTTTTTTTAAATTAAAATTAATTGGGTTTTGCTCGAATTTAAGATTAATCCATTATTTTGCGCCCATTTCTCTATAGAGGATAAATCTGAATTAAATCTTGCCGCGAGATCTTCCACTAGTCCAATTGGTCGAGATAAATACATCTGTGCGTCATCAGCATAAATATGTATAAGTGCATTGCAACAAACTTGGTGTAGGTCATTTATATAAGTTAAAGAAAAGTAAATTGATAAATTTAAAAAAAACACAACTTCAGGCAGATTGCCTGACCCTTTATTGGTTATAACTTAGACTAAAGAATTATTGGCTACTCGATATGTATTTATAGGATTAATTTTGTCTAATCAGCAATATGCGGTTCGATGAAGGTGCACTGGAAATATTTGCTAAGGTGTTCAGTTGCAATTGTTTCTGGGAATTTCGTCTGGCAGAATTCAGGTCAGGTCGATGAATTGATTTTGATTATTTGGCGTTAACTGAATTCAGGTCGATGAATTGATTTTTGATTTATTTGTCGTTAACTCTTCCCCCTCCAAATGCGATAGTCCTCAATCGCTTAAAAGTACGGAAGGTCGTAGAACTTTGTTCGGGAAATGATGGGGTCGTTTGATTTTGGTGGGATTTTCATGTGTAACGGGATTTCCGCATTTTCTATTCTTGGTTGTTGAATGATTACCTTTGTGTTTTTTTCCTTATCCAAGATCTTGTAGGCTGCTAGGACTGTGATCACGATTCCAATTGATATGATTGTCCCATAGCTGATAAGAGTTTGCGACTCGTGGTCTAATTGCAGCAATTGGATTTTTTTTGTGTTGTTGATGTGTAACTCGCCTATCATCTCAAGGGATAATGGTTTGTGAAATTTGTTCTCCTGAAGAGTCTGCTGTAGGATTGGTGGGAGGATTTGATGTGTAGATACCTCTTGTGAGATAAATACTCTCTTGTTGATGGTAATGTTGGTTTTATCAAATTTGATCAGGAAAGTGCCAGTGAGGTTATGATGACTGGATTCGACCTCAAGAGTTCCATTGAAGTCATTCAGCAGTATTACTCCGGGTGATACTTCTTCTATTGTGGGGATGTGCTGGCTATTCATCAAATCGCATGTTGCTTTTTTGCTTTTCAAAAGATTGGAAATACATGTGGAGTTTACAAGGTTGATAATATTTCTCTTATTACAAATTGAAACATAATTTATTGTTTTACATTCTTTAACTAAGCCATACATTTTTTCTTTGTTCATTATAACTTCTTTATAATTGATGTCTATTGCGATACCATTTCGTTTGACAGGTTTTATTAATAGTTTTTCGTAATTATAAGGATCAGTTATTGGAATATTAACAATGTATAGGATTGAAACAGAATTGGTTATAATTTTAATATCGGCAAAATCTAAAGCTTCTTCTATAGTGGGGAATGGAATTTTTTCTTTATTTAATGTATCAATAGCTAATCTTATTTCTTCTTTTGACAATATTACTGAGTTTACAATTCCTATTTTTGCCCAATGAATGGCTAAATTTATATTTTGTAGTTCTTCTTTTATAATTTTGAATTTATATTGGAGTTTGGATACAATTTCTTTATTGACATAATTATCTTCTTTTAGCATTGCTTCAATTTCATTAGTGATTTTAGTAAGATTATTTATTCTTTCGTTGTGTAGTTTATTAATGACAATTTGATTGTTAGAGTTTACTAGCATATTATTTATTTTTCGTTTTATTGTTACAAAATCTTCGTGGTCTGGATTGCCGGCAATCCACTTCCACGCTGACCCTATAAAGTTTAGAGATCTTTTAAATTTTCTTGGCTTGAGATTAAAAAGTAAATTTTGAATTTGTTGGAATTCGTGGGATAGGTAAGGGAATAGGGGATCGTTTCTAGTCGAGTTGAGTTCAAGTGTTGGAGAAATTGTCGTCATTAATCGTTCGTACTGGTCAAGGTCGATTTCGTGTATCAGTTTTAAGTTTCCGTCCTGTAGTTTTGCCTGTCCGGTATGTATGGAAACAAATCGTGAGTTAGAGAAATCTAAGATTTGGATTTCTCCTGTTACAGAATAGAGTGCAAGTCTGAAAAGAAAGTAGTAGAAGTGTTAGTTAGTTCCTAATGTGGCTTTTGTGAATAGTCCTTCCTGATTCTGTCTTCACTATTGTATTTTTGTTTTCTTTGACTATTTCCTTTTTGTATCGGAACGTCAGTTTGGAACCTAATCTTTTGTTGTGCTTGACGAAAATAATATCTCCTGGGTTGTATGTTTTATTTGGCCTTCGTTTTTTATTGTGATATTCTATGTCCTTTTGTTGCTTTTTTGTAATCTTTTCTATGTTCTGTTGACGGCTTTTTTCGAATTCTTCGGGAGTTATTTTGGGCGATCGACCGAAAAAGAGTTCGACTGGTTTTTTGCCAGTTGTAGAATGAATTGTGAAATTGTACTCGTTAGTAGCTCTTTCGAGCAGTTCTCCAAAAGAGCGGTCAGTTTGTTCTGCCTTGAGACATCGCATAATTTCAGAAAGAGTGGAATGGAACCGCTCAATCTGTCCGTTGACTTCGCTTTTATATGGCGGGGTCTTATAGATGCGTATCCCCAATTCGTCTTCCATCATGGAAGTTATTGATGCAGAGTTTAGAGCTTTTTCGTTGTCGATAACAACATTTTCAGGAATGCAAAATAAGAATAAAATTTCTCTCAAAGGTTGCCTAATATCAGTTATTGCTCTTGATTGAATTATATGAGTTTTTGCAAATTTGGTAAATTTACATATAGCGGTTAATACGAGGATTTTTTCCGTTGAGAAGATGTCAAGGTGTACTGTGTGGCCGGGATAATTTGGAATAGGGGTTGGTTCAATGAAAGGTTTGTTTGGATGTCTGTCGTATTTGTTTTCCTTACATGTTTGGCAATTTTTGACAAGTCTTTTGATTTTGGATGCCATTCTGGGAAAATAGAAAGTTTCTAACAATTGCTTGCGGTTTTCTTCTGGACTTCGATGAGCTCTACGATGGATTTTCAAAATTTTCTCCTCCTGTTCGGCTTCGTCTGTTACGTCTTCTACCTTTGTTTGCGTAAACCTTACTTTGTAGTTAGAAAAGTGTAATGGATAGATGTTTTGTATTCGTCCCATAATCTCTTCGCTTGTGAGTAGACCGTTTATTGTACTAGGGTTGAGGTATTTCTTAAATATGTTTATGATATCAGAATCAGTATAATTGGGTTGTATGAAGATATGTCTGTGATATGTAGGAAATGTAATTACAAACAGGTGGCTAGTTTCGTTACCGATTTCAAGAATGAGTTGGTTGCGAAAGGTGTTTATAGGTGATTCTACGGCTGGGATCAAGTTATGTGAAGAGCTCTCGTCACTATGTTGCGACATTGTCATTGAGTTAATTTGTGTCTGTGTCTGAGGAAGTCGTGATAAGGCATCGGCAACTACATTCGATTTTCCTGGCTTATACGTTAGTTCGTAGTTGTACTCTTCCAGGATTGCCTTCCAACGCTTCATCTTATGGTTTGTATTCTTGTTACTCAGCGCATATGTTAATGGCTGGTGGTCTGTGTAGATTTTTACTTTTTTTGTTCCGTAAAGGAAATTCCTGAGCGAGTTGAGAGCCCAAATTATGGCAAGCATCTCCTTCTCGTTAGTGGCATATATTTCTTCTGTTTTTGTTAATGTCCTGGATAAAAATGTTATTGGCTTGCCGTCTTGAGAAAGTACAGCACCAATCGCAAAGTCTGAAGCGTCTGTTGTGAGTTCGAAGTCTTTTTCGAAATTTGGGTAAGTGAGGGTTACTTCTTGTGAAACTAGGGATTGTTTAAGTTTTTTAAAGGATTCTAAAGCTTTTGCATCGAGGCTGATGGGTTTATTTTTTGAGATATGTTTGGACACTCGTCCGTCTTCCCCTCTTAAAAGGGATGTCAGGGGTTTCGCTATTTTCGCGTAATCTTTAATAAATCGGCGATAATAGCCTGACATACCTAGAAATGATCGTAAGTCCTTAAGAGTTTTGGGGGGTGATATTTCGGAAATGGCCTGAACCTTTTTAGGGTTGGTTTTAATTCCGTCGGTGCCTATAACAAATCCTAAAAATTCGACCTGTTTTTGGAAAAATTCGCACTTGTCCAACTGGATTTTCATGTTGGCGTGCTCAAGTGTCTCAAATACAGCTTTTAGATTTTCGAGATGTTCGGTTTCGTTTTTACCGAAGATGACTATGTCGTCGATATAGACATAACACCGTTTTCCAATATGCTCTCTTAGGATCTCATCGAGAGCTCTTTGGAATATAGCCGGAGCATTTTTTAGGCCAAATGGAAGACGAGTAAACTCGAACTTTCCATTGTTAACAGAGAACGCAGTTTTTTCGATATCCGACTCTTTGAGCTTTATTTGATGAAATCCACTTTTTAAATCTATTATTGTAAATAGTTTATTGTTACCGAGGTTAGCGAGAACCTCATTAATTTCTGGGATAGGGTACCTGTCCGCGATGGTAACGGAGTTTAATTTTCGATAGTCGATAACCATCCGAAATTTCTTTTCCCCGGAGGCATCTAATTTCTTAGGTACTATCCAAACCGGGGAATTATACGGCGATTTGGATGGCCTAATAATGTTATCCTCTAAGAGTTTATTGATTTGTTGCTCGACTTCTTCTTTGAGCGCTCTTGGATAGGGGTATGATTTTGAATAAACGGGGTCGCTATTTGTGGTTCGAATTTCTCCTTTAACCGATGTCGCGTAAGTTAATTTCTCGTCCGGATCGGAGAAAAGATTAGGAAATTTTTTAATAATGTTATTTAAGTTAGTGGTTTCTTCTTTACTCAAGTGGGAGGTCCTAATATTTATATTATTGACATAGTTTGTGAAATGTTGCTTTAGGGGCACGATTAGGTTAGGGTAGATTGTCATATAGTTTCTTTGGGTATAAATGACAGCGTTTAAGTATTTCAACGTGTCGTTACCGATTATACCGTCGAAAGTAATAAGGCTGGGAAGAATAAAAAATTTTAATTTTTCTGTATTGGGGCCGAATAATTGAATAAAACAGTTGTGAGTGATTTTGATATTACCCGCAACTGAGTTGGCAAAAAAGTTTTTTTCGTTGGGGATAGGGTTTCGGATATGCCTTGGTTGTACGTAGTTTTTGCTAGATCCTGTGTCTACGAGGAATTTAAGTACTTGACCGCTCTTCCCCACATGCTCAAAGTATGGAAGAGAAGAGCTTTTCAATCTAAAAAATGGATATCCTCTAATTCTTGAGGTTGGTCAAGGTATTCCTCTTCGTATGGGTCGACACCGTGGTTTTCAACAGGCTGTTGGTGGTCTTCATGGTTATTGGTTGTTGTTTGTTGGTATTCTTCCAGTTCTTTCTCGTCTACCTTGGTTTCATCTGTGTGGTAGATGCGTTGCATTTTTTGTGGTTGATGAATCTGTTGTATTTGTTGACGTTTTGGGGCCATGTTTTGGGGTCTGTTCTGGTAGTTGACTTTTGCTGATCTCATAGTCTGGTCAATATCCATTGGTTTTGGAGGGAGGGGGCGCTGATTTGGTGGTAGCTGTTGTTGTTGATATGACATGTAGGGTTGACCTTGTGTTCTAGTAACCTGTGGTGGCTGAGTAAGCCGAGGATTTTGGAGTAGTTGGGGATAAAATTCTTGCCTAGGAGCGGGAATGGGTGCAGGATTAGCTGGGCCTAACCTTCTGGGAGGAACTGGTGGTTGAATATGTTGGATGTTTTTCCTAATAGTCGACTGCGAATTATTAGCGTGTTGTGCTCTAAAATCGACATTTTGTAACTTTAGACACAAGTGCAGCGCTTGAGGGAGATCCGCAGGTTCTCTTATGCTTAAGAGTCTGGGTAAATCTCCTTTAAGCCCTCTGACAAAAGTGTCAAGTGCCTTATCTCGGTAGCACTGTGTCATGATATTTAGGGATTCCTGGCTCATTTCCATGGATCCGAGCTTATTGAGAATTAAGGACAAATGATGGTAAACTGCTTGATAAAATTCCGGTATGGTGTTATTTCCTTGCACTAGGGTTGTTAATTGGTATTCAAGGGTACCAAGATCCCTTTTGTCGGCGTAGTGCAATGTCAGGCATTTGGAGATCTTTTCCCAATTTAATGGGGTATTATATGACTCCAATGCTATGTCCGCGTGTCCGGTGATTTTATTTCTGATTACGGAGAGTATGCCATAGTATTTGGCAGTGCCCTTAAGATGTTCATAAATTTTTAGTATCCTTTCTACACTCTTCTTCCAAGAGTTAAATTCTTGGGCTTGGCCAGAAAACTCACGTAAGCTTTTAACCACGTCCGGGATTTTGTCCATATCGGCCAAATTTCGGTCATTGGTTATATTGATTGGCTGATCAACATCGTTATTAATGTCTGACGCGGGATTCATGATGGAGGTGAATATCTGACGTCCTTGTATTTGTAACGTCTCCGCTACTAGTCTTGAAATAAGTTGGATTAGGTTATCGTCAGGGGGATTAGGGACTTGGGATTCAGCATTTTGGACTGGTATTTCTAACCGCGCTGGTCTAATCAAATTATTTGGATTTGACATAATTGAAGCAATGGTAAAGTTTGACAAATGATTGAACAATAGTAACAGTAAATTAGGGATCAAATTTTTAAATTGTGGGCTTAACTCAAATATCGAATAGAATAGCGAATTTTACAGAATACAGTGTTACTAATTAATTATTAATACAAATGTAAAAAATTGAGTCTAAACTATAATCAAACAAGTAGTCAATACAATCTTATGAATATGTTATTAAAAAATTAACATCGACTTACAGAAGTAAGATAATTTCCATAACAAATTTATTTTTTTCGGCAACTGCTAGACGCTGGTGAGGGCGGCTATCCAACTGGATTCCTTTTTGTCCTTTTTTAAGGGATTACTGGGGGGCCTCTTTTCCCTCTCACAAACACTGGTCCGCGTGGCTTGGTGTCCACGTTACTTATTCACAATCACTTTTGTGGCTCGATGTCCACTTGTTTCTTGTGGTTTGTGTTTATTTTTTACACTTTTACACTTGGTGGCTTGGCGTCCACTCTCTCGTGTTGGTTGTGGCTTGGCGTCCACTTATTTTCACGCACTTTTAGACTTGGTGGCTTGGCGTCCACTCTTTCGTGTTGGTTGTGGTTTGGCGTCCACTTATTTTCACGCACTTTTACACTTGGTGGCTTGGCGTCCACTCTGGTTCGCGAACTATAACACTCGCTACTCTCGCGCTTGATTTATGCGTTGAATTATTTTGGAACAGTGCCGCGTAGCAGTCCCTGCTCGGGCGCCAGTTAAAGAAAAGTAAATTGATAAATTTAAAAAAAACACAACTTCAGGCAGATTGCCTGACCCTTTATTGGTTATAACTTAGACTAAAGAATTATTGGCTACTCGATATGTATTTATATGATTAATTTTGTCTAATCAGCAATATGCGGTTCGATGAAGGTGCACTGGAAATATTTGCTAAGGTGTTCAGTTGCAATTGTTTCTGGGAATTTCGTCTGGCAGAATTCAGGTCAGGTCGATGAATTGATTTTGATTATTTGGCGTTAACTGAATTCAGGTCGATGAATTGATTTTTGATTTATTTGTCGTTAACTTATATAAACAAAACAGGATCGTTCCCAGAATTGAACCCTGAGGTACACCAGCGAATATAATTTTCGGGCGAGAGTATTTCTGTTCAACAAAAACCTTTTGAGATCGATTTGAAAGATATCTCCTTATTAATCTCACCGCGTAGTTGCTAAAACCAAAGTAGAGCTCAAGTTTCTTACATAGAATGTCGTGATTCACCGTGTCAAAGGCCTTTGAAAAGTCTAGTAAGCAGAGATGTGTAAGATAGTCCTTATCATACTCTAATTTTATATCGTCTAGAACTTTAATCAAGGCCGTGGAACAGCTATGTTGAGCTCGGAAACTGGACTGTATAGGAGACAATAAATTGAAGCTATTTAGGTGACTTGTTATCTGCTTAGCAATGATCTTCTCAGAAACCTTGCATAGACATGGTAAAATACTAATAGGACGAAAATCAGACGTTGACGAAGGATTGGACTTTTTTGGTACCGGGATGATCTTAGCTTTTTTCCAGCAGTCAGGGAAGGTGGACGTTGTAATACAAAAATTAAACAGATATATGGGACAACTAACAATGTATCATTTTTATGAAGCGTAAATTTAATCCATCCTCCCCAGTCGCATTTGACTTAAGATCTCGAAAATTAAGTATTACATCAGCTTCAGATACGACTTCAAAGACCAAACACGAAGTGGGACTAAACAAATTATTGTCGTCAGGCACAAAACACGAGTTCAGACTAGGACGTGAAAAGAATGAATTACTTAATTCATTAGCGTCGGGTATATTTGTTATCATACTCTTTTTACACAGTCCTATAGAACGTAAATTAGTCCACAGCTTTTTCGACGGTTGATCAGCACTTAGTTTGGACAAAAAGTATCCTTTCTTAGCTCTTCTGGTGAAGAGTGATTTCTGGCTCTACAATACTCCTCCCAATTTTGGCAAGAAGGCACAAGTTTCTATTTGGCATACACCTTTCTACGAGTTTTAATAGCACTGTGAACCTCGGAAGTAAACCAAGAAGTAATGGCGAACTGCCATTATTTTTATGGGAACATGCATATCGAAAAGTTGGTTTATCAATGTCTGGACAATCTCCACTTTTTCGTTGACATCATAAACGAGGTAGCAAGAGTCCCATGGAAGCAGACTCGCATCTAACTGCAGAGCATTGTTATTAATCGATGAAAAGTCTCTAAATTGAAATGATCCTGCAAGGGAGCACAAGAAAAGTCAATATTGTAGGTGCAAAAGAGAAGATCATGGTCTGATACACCCTCAAGGGTGTCAAAGGGTAAAACATTAGAATAGTCAGAAACTATTGTCAAAGCAAGAAGACTCGGCCGAAAGTCAGGCCCTAAGCGTGTGGAAGCAATATTGTCTAATAACTGGCATGATCTACTGTCTGATTTATACAGATCTATATGAGTATGTTCATATGATGCTGAAAAGTGTTGAATTGTACAAAACAACTGATCAAAAGAATAGTTGCGGTTAGGGCTATAAAGAACACCAAGGATGCATTTTTTATTGGCATTCGAGATTTCTACAACAAGGTATTCAGTGCCGTTACCTACTGACTTTTCTGGTATTTTACAGCCCAAAGAAGCTTTGTAATACATTGCGATCCCACCACCAGTAATGTCAGTAACTCTATTGTGTTGAGTCAGCAAATACCCTGAAATTCCATATAAGTCATTACAGTCATCTTCACTATCTTTAAATTTAAACCAGGTTTCACTGACACAAATAATATTTACTCCCAAATCGCGAATCTATTCTTGCAAGAGAATAAAGCTACAGTCGCTTTATTTACCCTTACTTGAATATGATGTTTAGTTTCGTGTCAAAAATAAGTTCCAGATATTTCGCTCTATCGGAAAAGATTAAGCTGGAACTGTTGATTAAGGTAGTGCCTCTGATTGGAATTTTATTCTTGTATTTCCTGGAAAAGAAGAAAAGATACGTTTTTTTGGAGGTTTATCCGCAGTCCACAACATGTAAGCAAGTATTTATGGCATCGTTGAATGGAACAAGCCACTAGTGTTCGGATTGTGAGTCAA